>JBBPCZ010000115.1:33021383-33040836 GCA_037974445.1 Brycinus macrolepidotus | reverse complement strand
TCTCCCCCCCCCCCCCCCCCCCCACTAGAAAACATGCCTCAGTAGCAGTGGTCTCAATGACCTTCGAACCTCAGAGAACAACAGAGTTATTGTGGCGGCTTTCTGTCCAAACCCATTCACTTCACACCCCCATGGCACACAATGTTCATTGATATCAGCGTTCCTCTCTCACAGACCAGGCTAATTTTTCCTACTAACTGAGAGTTCCAGTGACGGGAGAGTACTTACTGTCATGACAGACTCTGTTGTCCTGCGGTCCAGTGACTTGGCTCTTCTTAGTGGTGGCAAGGTGGAATGGTGGAAGTCCAGATTTTGTGCTGGGTCGAGCTTCTGCTCCTATGTAAACAGAGAAAATGCAGGCATTATAAAGCAGAAATAGCTTTTATGACTTGTAAGATCATAAAAAACGCAACACATATATATAAGTATATATTATGGAATAAAGTATATATTATAGAATAAACTGCATAATATACAGCTTTGTTTACTTGTTGGTGTTACCAAAAGACTACTCAAATACTCATTCTCAGTATCACTTTTAAAACAACATTTTGTTTTACACATTTATACACCTCTTTCTACATTTATACATCCCCCTTGATGTCCCAAAGACACCTAACTACACCTTAATACCTCAAAAGTATGGGAACGCAAGCTTTTTTTCAGCATTAGTAACTTGGCTCTTTAAAAGCAGTCACACGTTGTTTTTTTCTTCACATTTACTACATTTAGACAGATGAATCGATTATTTGTTGACTAGAACACAGCAATATCTATCCAAATATTTTTCCGGCTCTACAGCAGCATAGTGGTGCCCATTCACAATGAAGTTTGAGAGAGCGTGGACTGCTTTCTGAATGGGGCACAATACAGGTTAGTCATATCAGAATGGAGGGTATTTACATCAATGAGTCTTAAAGGAATAGTAACAAAAACTGCATCTCAAATTAAGGAGGTCAAATTAATTATGAATATTGTTAGTACCTAAATCCACTCGATTATCATTAAAGGCCTTAGGAAAATAAAAAGGCAGAACAATGACAAAGGCATCCTTCCAAGGTTTTTCTGAGGAGTGCACTTATAGATGTTGTTATTCCCAAAACTGGATACTCAAAACAAACACTTGTGCACCAGGACTTTTACCATAAGTAGTCCCATTTTCAGGGAAAAGTCAAAACTTTAATGTCATGTGGAAGATAACACAAAAGAACACGATAAGATATAGACCGTTTATCTTTTCGTGTCTTCATGTCGGTAAACACTTGGTAAACCTTGCAGTGAACCAGTCTAAGTTGAAACAAAAGGCGGGTATTTCATGTGAAGAAACTTTTTATCAGCTCAATGTACCTGTCCAGTTTGGTTTTGTGTGCATTTTAGTGTGATGAATGACCACGTGCAGAATCTAAGCCTACATGATAATGTTTAAAACAAGATTTAGGATAAGGCCTTCAACCACTCAAAAACTTCATTTCAAGAAAAAGAGATTTTTCCCCAAAACAGACAGAGCAGAATTTCACACAGTGGAAAACAAAGTCAGTATGCAGCTGACCCATGTCTGATCACAAACAGTCAGAATGATGCGGGCAGAACAGGCCTGGCAAAAACCCTTCGTGTGAGGACAGTGATGTAACCAGGTGTTTTCTACCTGTCTATGGAAGCGTCTCACTTCGCTGCGGCCCTGTCTGGTCTCGCTGCGGCCCGTGTGCTCTACCTCCATCCTCTCAGCATTCTCCAGCTCCAACGCCTCCAACTTCTCAATCACATTTGGACGCCCACTGACAGTAAGACAGACAAGAATTAAAGGACTTCTGTTTTGCTAGGAGACAACTAGATTTCCATTTTCAGACCAGATTATGTGCAATCTTCATGCGAATGTGGTTAGTTACTACAAAATAAAAATGAATACTTTTTAATAACATCTATTAATCACCACTAATAAAACGAGACACAACAACAGTGAAATAAATATTACATTTCTATCAAATTGCCTGTCATGGGGAATCAAAATATGTTTAGAGTGGGAAACAACTGTGGTCCTGACCAACTGAGTTCTGACCTTTTGAACCCTTTCTCATTATTTCACCTGGTGTAAGAACATCTAAAAGAGGGCAGCTGCTAAGTCTGGCATAACTAAATATGAAGGGGTCTTCTCTCCTTACTCTTAAAGATAGGAATTCCATTTAGAAAGTGGTGTGTGGAAATATTACATTGTTCATTTTGAATTTTGACCTTATTTGGGGAATACAGAGCTGTGTCAGTCCTCCTTAAAAGGAAACAAGAGAGCTAGTCAGTGAGGTATTTATGTCACATGACTGCTTTAAGCCTCATTGGCTGCTGGGTACAGAGTGGCACAGTTCCCATAAACCCAAATTAAACAAAATGGAAGCTGTCTCTCTCCACTGGACAGGTTCTGAGTTATTTAATTCTCTTGCCTCTGTGAATAACTGTCATGAGAAGGGGGACAAGAATGTTCTCAGTGTCCTAACGAAAAGTGATGCATGTCAGAATCTTTATTTGAAATGCTCTTCTCTGAAGCTTTTGACCTCTTAGCTGTGGGAGAGGAGAATCCCAGAAAGACAGCCTCCAGTTGAGAGTGCAAGAACTGTTTATGGTAAATGTGTTTACTTCTAACATAAGCAATGAACAAACTGGGGACTGAGGGTGGGGAACTACTTGCTTGTACTGACCCTTATTCCATGGTAAAAGCACGCACAATTAGCCTCTGCTGTAAGTAGCTCTTATGTATTTCTCTGGCCTAATAAGGAATGTGTGGTTTTATCTCCTCTGTTGGTACCCTCGCACATCATCTAGGTCTGCCTGCTGTGCGTAGAAAGAGCTGGAGAAGGAGCATGAGACACCCCAAGCGCTGCATGCCTTTAAAAGGAGAAGTAGCAGCAGACGCTGAAGAGAAAGAAGCACTGGTCAGACTCACCTCCTCTCTGGGCTGAAGAGGGGCTCTCTGTTCTGCCTCTCGGGGCTGCGGAGGCGGCTGCGTTTTTCAGCTTTGCGAGCCTCCCCCTCGAGGCGGCGGGAGTAAGGAGGGTCATGAAGGCCCCTGAGAACACGGCCCAGAGGTTCTGCTGGGTGGCTCTCTGTGCTAGTGACAGTGCTACCGCTGGCATCAGAATCTAGAGAACTCATGGAACCACTGATGTGTGAGCCATTGGACAGCAGGCTGCTGCCCGAAGGGAAGGGGTCACTGGGTGCAGGGGACAGGCAGCGTGGGATGCCCCCCAGCTCACCGCTGTGGCGGCTGGATGAGCTGCCTGTAGGCGACAGGAGGTCCTGAGGGGGTTGGGAGACTGAGGGGGGAAAGGAGAACCCGCTCCGGTCCACCTCGTCTCCATTCACCGAGCCCTGATCCGAACCTCGGCTAACTAATGCTTCCTCAGCTTAAGGGGAAGGGGAGAAAGAGAGAAAGAGATATGTTTGTAGCCCAAAATTCCATTCCTCACACTCCAAACTACATAAATTCATATTTTAAACTTACAGTGGTTACCACATAATTCACAGTACTTAACGATTGTAAATAATAAGGCTTAAGAGAAATAACTGTGTAATACTTTCAAGAGGTTAAATCAAGGGGTCCAATCTGAGCCTCAGGGGTCAGGTTTTCATTCCAAACACACCTAACTCCACTTGTTTAGTTGTCAGTTACTTGTCAGTTAGTATCAGTGTTCAAACAACTGATTAGTTATAGGAGATTCCTGCTTGGCTGGAATGAAAACTTGCAGCCACACCTGCTCTTAGTATATTAAATCTGAGATTCTTGGGTAAAACATTCAGCCATTTTCCAAAAAACAAGGGCTGTCTCTTTCTTACTGTCTTCTTTCCTTATTCTTATTCTCCCTTCAGTTCAATAGTAGGGAGTGGCACTAGCTTATTTTAAGACAAGAGAAACATTATTTTATGACAAGAGAAACTGAAAGTAAAATCTTCATAACGTTCTTTAAGTTCATGATGATGATTCTGTGTATTTGGCTGGGATGAAAACTGGAATTCCTCACAAAAGAATGTCACTGGTAACATTAGTGTTTGTATCCATATTACATCTGCTGGTGACTGCACAACTGGATGAATTACAACCCAATAACAGAATAGCTTTATTTTCTAAAGGTCCCCCATACCTGCAGACGGCAACGATGAGCCCTGTGGTGCCATTTCTGATGAGGACCACACCTGCGACACATCCGCTTCCCTACTGTGCAGCTCCTCTTGCCATATGATGGAACTGGAGTCGGGAACCTTTTCTGCCTCGGGGATGCCCGAACCAGTGACGGCTACCTTAGCTGGGCCAGGCTCCTGAAAGAAACATTATACACTTTAGCAATTCTATAAATACACTAGCCACAAAATGTTGACAAATGAAACCATAGACAAACGATAAGAGTCAAGCGAAGCACATTTTATTAAGCTGAGCCTCTAACTGAACTAAAAAGAAAAGAAATCACCTGAGAAGTTGTTGGCTCCACCTTGCGCTTCTTCTTTTGATTCTGCTTGTTGGTCTTTGGATAAACAACTAGCTGTTCACTCCACCTAGTAAGAGACAAGTGATCACTTACAGAGAAGCTCTAAGCAGGTTCTACATTCTTGCATACCAACCAAGGTTGGTATAAATAAAACCCACTATGCTGCAGGACAGAAGCTGCTACATACCCATTGATGATTTCTTTGTTATCGCCACGGATGTAGTACTCCTGCTCAGGCGTGATGATACACAGCGCGTTCTTCTGGCCAGTCTTGGGCTCAGCATCAATCACATCTGTGCACAGGTTCATGTTGACAGTTCCTTGTGGTAGTGTGCTTGGCTATGGGGGAAAACAGCGGAAAAATCCAAATGAGTTAAAAAAGAAACACTGATTTAAATCACCAGATTTCATTTCTGCAATTAATTAGTTATTTGTGACAGTCATTTTGATTTAAATCATCTTTCAGTGCAGTAAGAAGTGTTATTGCACATAACATCATAATTAAACAGTTATAGAAGCCTTTCGGGCCATGGATTCACCTCTTTTATTGACCCCATTTTGTCATTATAAGCAATTTTATTTGTTTTCTCAAGATTTCAACTTATTTATGTCAATATCATGATGCTTCCCTAAGCTAAATTAATTTTCTCAATACCTCTTTGTTTCCTTGATATAAAGATACAGTTTGAGAACTTTTATTTCCTTATGTCATTCTTGTCTTCAGAAAATGGAAATTTCCAAAATGTCATGATGATGATAAATAAAATAATAATGAGAATTCATTCATTATCACAGGAAACTGGAATACAATGTGTGAAGCCATGGCATTAGATGGCTGTAAAGCAGTGAAGTGAAATTAAGTAGTATTGACACACAATCAGATAATAAGATATAATCCACAGGCTACAATTTTCACAACAGCTATGCATCAACGACAATCAGGAATGTGTATTTCCAAAGACTTAACCAAAAAAAACTCATGGTGACTTCCAGCTTATCTGTTTGTACTGTAAGGTCATTACATGATTATCAACAAATTGCTGTTCATGGGAAGCAGAAGTAAACTACGTATATTAGTCTCAAAAGCACAATCAAAATATGGGGACACTTTCTTTGGAAAATTACGTGTTTGATTTTTCTTTTTTTTAATGAAGAAGACTTAAGTAAGAAAACACCTACAGAGATTTTGTCAACATAAAACAGCTATTTAATAATACTTTTGGGTAATCTTAGCAACATCCAGCTTCGTGTTCATCAAAGTGTCTTCTCTCATATAATGAGTAGGTTTTTCCCCAATGATTTGACAGCAAAACAGAAAAAAGTCTGAAGGCAGATGAACGCTGATATGTGGGGAAAATATACAAGTATTATTACCAAGGTGGTACTTTGGTTGACTTTTCACTGAGTTTGTCATTTTTCCATAGACTTCTGTTTGTGTTAAATTACTGTAAGCCAAAAAAGCAAACACGCTTGTTTCTCAAAATGATTTTCAAACATTTAGGCACCATTCTGACACCATTTTGACAACACCATCTCCATTTTGAAGTTCTTATTATAGCCTCTACTAGGATAAAGCAGGAGATGAAGAAGGAGCCCTAGCGATAGCAAACAGGTTTCACAACAATTCAGAACATCACCAAAGAATGTAAAAAAAATAAATAATAATAAATCTCCCTCATATGGTGCAATAATCAGTGATCATCACCTAAAGAAGGTTAAACATCACAACACACTGAGCAGCTTCCCCTTAGAGCACTGAGCAACTTTCCTAAAAACAGCACGCCGACATGCACCCATACGTTCACTCTGGATCTTTCTTGCCTCCGATTCATGGCGGACCGTCTTGCGATTTCTGCCTGAGCTGTTATCAGACATTCGGCGGCCTCTAGATGTAAAACAGGTGCTGTCTTTTCCTGGCTCCTTTTATGGCCATTTTAAGTGATCCTGCTTTATTAAAAGCTGCCAGGAAACCTCAGGGACTGCCAAATATGGCAATTACAGTGTGTCACAGTTACAAACTGCAGCACTGTTTCTGTTTCACTACACAGAGCACTTCTGGGGGGAAAAGTCCGGGTAATGAAACACCCGTGGTGGACGGGACACAAGAGTGTATAATAAAGAACACCGTGTCACTTCAGCACAAAGCGTGCAGAATGGTGAAGGTGAGAGACACTGTAATATCGAATATCATGAGAGATACTGAGTGTTATGAGGCACGAGGATCTCACAGTCAAACCAGCGCTGTAGATAATCTATACATGCCAAAGTTCAGCAGCAGTTCATTCATATCTTTTAACCGCACAGTGGAAATCTTTGAGCTTTTAGATAAGAGAGGTAAATATGAGGCAATGCATTAATGGCAGTAGAAAAAAAAAAAAAAAAAAGGGAAAAAATCATTTGCAGAGAACAGAAAGGCGCGTTCTAGTGTTATTGTAAACAGGCTAAATCGCAGCTATACTGTCAGAGGAAGAAATGTCTGATTTTGGCAACAGCACAAAGCAAGCGAGTCTGCCAAGTCTGCCATTCATACGTTTTACATTATCTTGAGGCAGATTCCAAAACACGGGATCAAATACCACATCCTTCTTTTGTCTCAGACTTTTTCTTTCTTTTTCTTTTTTTTTACGAGCTGATTATTTTTAGAAGTGTTATTATGGAAAATGAAAACATTCTCACTGCCGAATAGTGGGGGGGGGGGGATCTAGACCATAATAACCAACAGACCTAAATGAAATCATTAATGATCACTATAGAAAGAAATTTTAAAAATTAAAAAAAAAAAAAAACCCTGAACAAAATCTATCAAGATGAAACACAAGTTCATTCAAACTGGGTTTTACTGCACAGGAAAATCTTTAGGTATGTCAGAAACCACATCGCCTGGTAGACGCACATTTTATAGCACATATGTGCCCTGACTTGCTGTGCATCCAGTCTGAAGGGCGAGAGAAAGACATGGCATTAGCCTTGCTACAAATCCTTCCCCCGATACACCTCTGAAATATGCCACGATAATAAAACGACTGCATTTAATTCAACACCTGGCTTTCAGCCCCTCATGGTCCGTCGCTCTCAGAAGCAAATGAAGTGTTCTCGCCTGACTCTGGAACATCTGTTACATCAGAGGCGAGTTTAAAACTCGCACAGCGATGACCCTCTGCTTCTGTGTCCACGCCAGATGATTTGATTTGGCCGTTCTAAACACGGGCTCTGGTTACAGAAATAGGTATTGTGGTAAGGCCCTCAGTGGAATGAAAATCTCAGAGCATATTTTACATTTCCATGTGGTTTTAGGGGTCTAATGTTCTCAGACTATAGCAACGTCACCAATAGCCCTCTTAGCAGTTTCACCAAATATGGGCATATCAGGGGGGAATGCTCTTCTGAGCCTAGACTCCACATTCAGAACATCTCAGTCTAACAGCTAAAACAGTCTGCTCCGAGAGTTCGGGCTGAAGTCAGTCAATGCATGTAATGTTTACAGCATTCGGTGCTGATCCTGTCAAATGAACGGTTCTCTTCTGCCAGGTTCTCTTAGCTAAACTGACAAGTTATGGAAACAAATTTGGGATTAGTGGGATCAGAAAAATAAACCTGATTTTAAACCTTCCTGAACCATATTCAGACACGGTTAAAGCAGATTCGGTTCATATTTATTGCACTACAAGGAAAAGTGTTGCTGTTGGGGAAATCCAAGAAGGGAAAGTTTACTGGGGCAAATCAACACCTTAAAAGAACAGTTCAGTAAAAATTTACACAGTTTTCCACTTTCCCAATCAACCAACATGTTAAGTCCAAATCTTGCCACTTTAGTTGAGCACTGGAGATACAAGGCTAATCTAGCAATTAACACTAGAAGTCAATAGTCACCCAAACAGCCCAAACCGTTGTGTAAAAAAAATACATCACCAAAACTTCTCTCAACCAGCTCAAACAACATGCAGATCTTCATTAAGGCACAGACGTGTGGTTAAGGACTCAGTCCTCTAATTTATGGCTACTTTGTGTATACCAGCACTGAAATGGCTGCCTGTAGCAGTGAAATTTTTATTCATTTACAGTGTCTTAAACACAGCGTGTCTGCTCCATTTTACTGAAAGAGCTGGAAGTGGTTTGAGAAGGCTGAGAGAAGATTTCGGTGTTGTATTTTTACAGAAACGATTTGAGCTCTTTGGGTGACTACTTATTTCTAGTGTAAACAAATTTTAAATATGTTACAAAGAACATTAATTCTGGACTTGTCAAGGTATCAGGATGACAAAAGACATTTTTGACCACACAAGCAAGACTTATTCAGTGTCTTCGAAGCATGGCTTGTCACATGCAAGTTCCATTCTTCTACTGAAAAAAAAAAACTGTGAGAAAAACACTAAGGTTACCCATACAAAGTTAACTTTTTTCCAATTGATCCATTGGGCAATTTTTGTTTTGTTTATAAAAGTAAGCTCTTAATACTCACATAAGCCCTCTGTCTTTTTTTTTTTTATTTCAGCTTATACTTCAGCATGAAAGGCACACATTTCCCTGACCTAATTTCCAGATTTTTCCTGAGTGCTCCCAGCACAGATGTAAAGCCTGCAAAGACAATGGGCCTGACAGAATTTTCATAGTCTTACAATTGAAGGAAAAGCTATAGTACTCCGAACTGATGTCAGCTGTCCACGCCAGCTGGTGAAGAGCGCTATGGTTTCTCCACGTTATCTCCAAAGACAACGTGACATCAGCCAAGCAATGTCCGATCCACTGCTATTTGCCTGCTACTACACATGCAAATAATAAACTGCCCCGCTATAAACTGACAGTTACTCAGTTACTGATAGGGATTCAAATTCAGTGTGAGCAGAGGTACTCTAGGCTTTGCAGAGAGGCCACTGTGGGGCCCCACGGCTCTCGATCTTCATGACAGGTCCGTGTGTGGGCCTCACTGTTTATATACAAACGCAGTAATCTCTGAGCTGATCAGGCAGCTAATTTGGTCACCCATGTCACATTCCAGTGAGTCAAACAGGCTAAGCAAGGCTCTCGCTACCCCTAGAACCCTCCCTGTGACGCTGCTCCAAAATACATCACTTCCTCCTCGCAATCCACACTCCCTCGCTCCTGCATTTTAACAAGCTAGGAAGCAATAAAGGCAGCAATAAACAACCTCCTTTTGTACCGAGAAAGAAACTATTATGGTTTGGTAATCTGAGAAATATCTGACAGCAAATGTGCGCAGAAACAGTAAGAATGTCCCCATAACTTACCGATTCATCCAGAGCAAAGCGCAGGCAGCCATGTTCATACAGCACAAAGAATCGCCGCTGCCATTTCTGAAGTAAAGGAGGAATGTGTTATAAAAACAGCTCTATTAAACCATTACAAAATGTAAATATGTGTATATCAGACACTGGGGTGCCTAGTGTAACCTTTTGCATTACTTATTCCTTTCTTGCTGCGAGATTTGATTAGAATTTTGAGGTTTGAGCTGTTTGATTTGTTCATTATGAACTCTCTTCTTCAACTATGTTTTAAAGGACACGCACATAAGGGCAGAGGCAAAGCAGTTCATTTTGTAGCTCGCGTCTGAATACTTACCCGAGATCGATGCATTGGATTGTCAAAATCCGTCCCCTCAGGGGCCAAGCATAGCCAGCCTCCATAGATAGGTTTAGCCTGTGAAGACATGAAACGCTTAATCAGCAGTAGTTTGGAATGCAAATGTAAGTGTTAAGTATTTGAAGGATATATAGTACACCCGATATTTCATACTGGTGTTACTATAACAACATTCATAAGGGAATCTGCCAACTTCCAGAATCCAGATCTCTAAGTAAATCAAATGAATTAAAAATGTATAAACAAACATCCTCAATGACCTTAAATAAGAACATACTCATGTCTACAAAAGGAGCTAGCAGCACTCAACACACGGTACTGTAAGTTTGCACACAAAACTGTCCGGAAGAATAGTCAAGCAACGCTCAGAAATGCACACCTATGATGTGCATGTCTGCAACGTGTGTTGAAATTCATTTACACCTCAAAAATGTGATCTATTTCGATTAATGAAGGTGTAGGTATTTAACACCTACACAGTTTATAATCAGTATCGTTTTCACTTTGTCGAATGGGGGTGGCAAACAATCTTGGTTTGATGACAGTTTCTGCTTCCTAGATTTTTTTTTTGCTGTGACTGCAATGACTGTATAATTACTTTACAATTAACTGCAACGGACATGGCTACACACTCATCCAGAAGAGGAGCATGTTGATACTACAATAATCATTCTCATGACTCTTCCTTAAGGAAACAAAGATATGAGAGAACTGTAAGCTGGTTTCTTCATGTACATCTCCACAGACATATTTGAACAGAGTAGCCCACTGTCGCCTATACATTCTACATCCAGGGTAAACTAGATATGTCTTCAATGATCAGTATAAAATGTCTGTCAAATTTAAACACCTGTTCAATCAAAACCGTTGAACTGTTTGCTGCAAAATAAAGTAATTTATTTAGGCTGAACTACCAAACTTTTTTTCACTGTAAAATTGTGTTGAAAATTGTATTAAGTATGGGAAGTACTGATATATTATGATATACTATATATAATGATAATATATTATGATGTGTCATGGTATTTTTTAAGTAATGATATAAATGACAATATGAAAATAGAACCATTCAACACCATCTTTTTGACCACAAGGCACATTAATATACAATCTTCAGAGCCACTGACCCAATAAAACTTAATTCTGACTATCATCAAAAACTAAACTATACCAGTCAAGTAGGATAGAAGATAGAAAACAAATTTCATTCACAAACTAAAATTTCAGTAAAAATTCTCCAGCACTCACAGGATTCATAGTCTAACCTCATGAAAAACCATTGGATATGTTATAAAAATACTTTCTTTCTGTAAAAGTGAAAATAATGTTTAAATAGTGAAAAGTTAAACGCAAATGTGTGAGATAGTGAGATGGTCACGCTGCGGCACATATGGAAACAACAACCAAACGGTCATTGGTGCAGGATGACAAATTCTTATCAGAGAGAATACACTGGAATATCATGGGCAATTCTATATGGCACAGCCTTAAATAGTATGTGTGCAGATTATTTTCATCACCTTGTTAAAAAGTTTAGGACTATTGGGATCACTTTAGCACCAAGATCTAAGAAAATGCTAGACGCTGGTCCCAGTATCACCATAGGCATATTCAGCAGTGCAGGACCAGACAAGTTCACAGCTGCAGCAGCCACGTCGGAAAAGCAGGAGTATGATATTAGTATTCAGCTAATGGTCCTGAAACTGTCTAGACTCACAAAAATGTGAGCAACTGTTATACCCACTTTTAAATACATTATGCACTTAAATAACATACTAGGCCAACTAGGCTTCACAATGATGTTTTGGTACTTAATGCAAATTAATTATTATTCTTTTTTTAATTATGTTAAAATATATAAAAGGTCAACTAAAAGAAAAGTGTTGCATGAGTCACATAGCACAAGCACTCCAAACAATTAAGGAGGTCAGGCAAAGGCAAACGAATTTATCAGTCACACATTTGGTGACAAAATAAGCAATTTAACAGTTTTCGTGGGACACACCAAACCGGGAGAATCCAAAAAAAGAACTGGAACCAATAGATCCTTCCTCTTTCGAGGAGAGTTAAAAAGCACAACATGAAAACACAGCTGTGAATTCAGTGCTGGGGAGCCACGGGGCCAGGAGAACGGCGGCACACCCCTGCACTTTTCCTCCACACATTGAAGGCCTGCTTCCTCTCCAGAGCTCCTCTTCTAACCTTGCAGGCCTCCTGTCGGCATCAGGTTTAACTTCCAATTTCCTCCCAGGCTAAGGCCTAAGGGCGCGGGCCGTTCCCAGCGGGCCGCTTTATCCCAGCATCCCTCTCACCCCTGGATGCACTCTCTGGGTTTTGCCGGCTTGGGACCCCCCTCGAGACACATTCCCCCGTCTCGGCCCTCCAGTCCCCCTCTTTCAGACTGTGCTGCTGCTTCTGAAGTGCAAACTTTGGGAAACTCCAGTTTCCCAACCCACATTTCCTTTCACAAGCCCTCCTCCCCCCTCGACTCCACATCAAGCCCTGGCCTCCCACACCCCGCAACCCAGCTCCCAGATGCCGACGGGAGGTCTGCAGATAAACAAAGCAGACAGATTTTCCTATACAGAAATGAGAAAAGGTGAACAGTACTGGACAGTTGAACACTCGGACAGTACTGGTCAATCCCGGATATGAAAGTCTGATAAAAGGCATGGTAACTGTCGTTCCTCAATTGTCTAAACTTCTATCTTTTGTCTGCCATGCACTGAAATGATCTTTTTCACACACTTGCCATGGGTTTGGCCAAAGGGCTAATACCACAAAATCATCTTAGCTGCAGGTTGAGTCGGCAGGGCATTGTGAAATTACAACTAATGCCCTATGACCAACAACTATGCACTTCAGGTAGTATAAGTGCTTTATTATTATTTTCTTACCAGATGAAAATAGTCAATAACAGTGTCCATAATTTAGTAATGTTTATTACCATTAACGTTATGACATAAATAATGAGAAGCAATTAAATGCATCCATAATGCAAAAGCAAAAAAAAAATGCTACAATCTTGTCTTCTCCGTAAAGCAACATTATCTCTAAAGGGTTTAGTTGCACTACATCACATTAGAATGTATGAAAAGTGTATGTCTGACAGTTGTCAACAAACCAAAGCAGTATTATAGTTTATTTAGCAAAAATCAATCAGGCTAAAGTCCTTTTTCAACTCATTCGGTTTAAATGTAACTAAAACCGGACGTACACTGCTTAAGCATCACACATAATGAGTTTCAGGTACAAATACACACCCTTCTAAATTCCCAAACCTCAACCTTACACTTACTAAGCTGAAACTGGACCACACTGACATGAAATAAAGTGAGTCACTCTAAATTTGTGGTTATTAAAAAAAAGACATTAAAGGTATTACAGAAGTACTCACACAGAACTCAACAAGCACGGCCATGCATAAATGCTTTCACTTGTGTGTACGGAAACATCACTGATGAGCTCACACAACATGAATCATGCACGTTTTCAGTCATAAAATCAAGTTATGTAAATATTAAAGATAAAGATAAAGATTAGATGGCTAAAGATTGATTCATTTCCATACACACAATACCAGATCATCTGTGCTAGCTCCCATTCAAGCTCACTAAATGGAAACTCACTTCAGATGGTAAAAATTTGTCGAGGGCAAAAAAAAAAAAGAAATCAGTGTTAAAATCTGTCTAAAGACCATGTGGTGTATGGCCAACTTCAATCATTGTGGTTGATAATCTGAAAGTTATCTGCTGGCTCATTTTTAAGCACATTTTTCATCTTATTAAATAAACTGACCACAATGTTGGGTACAGTGTGACTCAAAATGGTTTCATTAGTTATTTATTGGTGTTAAAGTTGTGTACTCGTTGCTATTCCAACACTGAAGACACGTGGTGCCATGCCACTAGAATAAAGTGGACAAACAGTGAAAAAAAAAAATGAGCCATTTGACTATAATACTTTTCTTCTACTAGGTCTAGGCTTGTTCTACTTTACAGAGATGGAAAACCATTTGCATACGTCTTATAGAAATTGTTGAACTACTGTTGTTCTTGGCCACTATCCAGTAGGAATCCATCTACTGTGAACGTATTTCACATTCCATACCTTTACTGCTTTACGGTTTCCTCACTGTGTGTCTGAGTCATGTTTTTGACACTGTTCCCCTTGAGACTAGAGGTGTTAATGATTAGCTCTTATTCAATTACCCAACCAACAAAATCTACATGGGGATTTTCACCAACTAAGCTTGTCAGCTACACAGTTTGTTCTACATAATACTGCGGCATAACAGTGCCAGTTACTTTGAGTATAGTGAGTAAATATGTTTAATCAGATGAACAAACATTATGTATCCTAGGCGGTACCAAAGTAGCAGTTCTCAAATAAGAGGACATGAGACATCTGTGTCCCATGACCAGGGGGCTGGTTGTATTTTAGCTTTAAATTCACTAAAATACAACCAAACGAACATCAGAGCTATACAAGATGCCAAAGATTCCATATTGGCTGATTTTTTTCAAAATGCGAGGAAACAGGTTCAATTGTAACAGGATAAGAAAAGTCAGTAGGTGAAAGTAAAGCGGGGAGAAAGTATTTTCCTTCATCCAAACAGAAAAAATTGGACTTTCTGGATGTTTAGGACTTGCTCAACTACAAAATGCCAAACCACCCAGCTTCAGAAACCCAGTTAATATTCCTCCAGAGTTAACATCCTTCTTACAGCCTCTCTACAAGACCTTATATGGTGATACATCCTCTTCCTGTAGCCATGTTACTTTCATCCAGAGCAGGCGTCCATCCACCTATTTGTTCTGCCGCCAAGCAAAGAAAAAAAAAATACCTCAAAAGGCTACCACACAGCTGTACAAACACACCGAATCACAATACAGTAAGGACACAAATGTGTAGTCACTTTTGGCAAAAAAAAGATAGATAATTTGGCCAAAATGCTGAACAGGGATTGCTAGAAAACAGGCTTTCTGATCATGCCAATAATGTCACTGTCAATAAATTGCATTCATTGCTAATGAGCCTAACAATGTCTACATCTTGGCAAGGACATTAACAAAACAAAAAATGAGCTTTTTTAGCTACCATTAATAGCTATACTGTCCAGAAAAAACAAACAAGCACATGAATAAGCATGTTCCAAGTCATGCTCTTAAGTTCACTCAACAATTTTAAATCAAGTCCCGCAGGCACACAAGCACGTCTTTAGCTCTGTATGCTTTAGGTCGATGTTTGGGAGCACATCTATCAGCATTACACCAGTCTCGTGGGGATTGATGAGTGATGTAATACAGACGATGCAGAGCAAGGGTTAACGGTTGTTAATCACTTATACTCCTCCCACATGTGTCCAGTAAGATGCTGACATCACTATAGGTGTCTGTTCCCAGCAAAGTGGGAGGGACCTATTAAAACACATCGCAGTCCAAACTAAAAAACACTGCATTTTTTTTCCATTCGATTTTTTTCTACATGATTTGAACACAGCAGCTGCCCTTTATACTGTGCTAAGATTCCCTGCATAACAGACCAATAGAAAGGCTCCAAAATTACACATAAAAAATCTCCTTACATTAACTTACATTAAAAGTTAAGAACATTTTTGTCTTCTCCTGTAAAGCTACCGTTTTTGAGATGCCTAAGTTTTGGAGACAGAGCATCTCCTAAACAATTCTGTGGGGTGTTCCTGGTATGCCGTGGTTAATATCTATCAAAAGCAGTCCAAAAAAGGACGACAGGTGAACCAGCGACAGAGATATGGGTGGCAAAAGTTCAATATGCATGATGAGCAAACGCTAGCCCTCCAGTCTGATTTCACAGAAGACCTATTGTAGCACAAAAAAGTTAATGCTGGCTATGATAGAAAGGTGTCAGAACGCACCGTGCATCACAGCTTGCTGCATATGAGGCTGTGTAACTGCAGACCGGTCAGAGTGCCCATGCAAACCCCTGCCTACCACCAAAATGTCTATAATGGACCCGTGAGCATCAGAACTGAACCATGGAGCAATGGAAGAAGGTGGCCTGGTGTGAGAACTCACGTTTTCTTTCACATCATGTTGACAGCCAGGTGCATGGCCAAAAGTGCTACATGTGGGGTGGGCCAAAATGACAAAACAAAACAACA
Source organism: Brycinus macrolepidotus (assembly GCA_037974445.1). Taxonomy (NCBI): domain Eukaryota; kingdom Metazoa; phylum Chordata; class Actinopteri; order Characiformes; family Alestidae; genus Brycinus; species Brycinus macrolepidotus. The sequence goes on along the minus strand of JBBPCZ010000115.1, from coordinate 33,024,627 downwards.
AAAAAAAGAATGTAGGTGGGTTTCAAATCAAGTTATGACTATAATGTCAAGAGGCATTTTACAGGTTGTCATAGTCTTGTTTATTCTTAGAACTTTTAGAACTATTTCTGTTAAAGAAAATTTTAAAAACTAAAATAAAAATGAATAAGTGAAAAAACAAGTTTGTTTTCTCAAAGGGTAAGGGGGTAGGGGGTAGGGGGTCAGGGTGTCAGGGTAACTTTCCAGTGGAACAAATTAAACATCCCTATGGTCAACTTTATCCCACCAACCCCACTTTGGACAGCCCTGGACAGCCCTGGACTCAAACATCCTCTCATTCACATTCACAGATTTTTAAGACATAACGTCTGCACAAAGCCTGTCCTGTGCAAAATCAAAGTCAATTCAAGATCCCTTTTTCTGGAGTAAAAACAGAAAGCGTAGACACACAGAGCGACCAATTAAAGCGCAAACTTCAGGAGCAGAGACAGCAGGGCTACGAAGAATGCAAAGTCATGAAGTACCAGAAATAAGTCCTGAGAACGTCTCTTCAAATTGCCACGATCACAGAAGGCTTGGCAGAAGCACAGTTTTTCTTTAAACCCTTTAAGCTGCAACTAGCAAACCATTTACTGGATTTTTGGATGCTCACACAGGCTGGTCAAATTACTCAATTACTCTCCACTACAGAAGACAAATTTGTTGCTTTACTGAAACAAAAACAGCACTGTTGAATTACTCTAAAAATTACTCTGCTACAGGGCAAAACCTGATGGTGATAAAACATGAGACTACCTTAAAAAGAAACACACTCAATTCTGTTTGTATGATTCAAACAGAGGACAACACCTTCAATATCCCAAACCAAAATCAACTTTAATTGACTAAACTTTCAATGTACTTCCACAAAAGCCTTAAGAAAGAACTCTCTAAAACCCAAATTTACAATGCTGCATTCTGATTATGTTTTTGAAATCTCCTAAATTTGTCCTATTTTGAAATGTCCTAAATTGTTTGAGCAGCTCCTAACTGAAGTCTGAAGCAACTATATTTTGACACAAAGAAAATGTAAGAAAGCAATACATGCAGAGGTACAGACATTTAGTGTAGACAAATCAGAGTTTGTGTCTAAATTCACCAAAAAGGGCAACAACTGAACTGTGTTTTCAGGCTTTCTGTAGAATGCTCACAATCAAAAGAACCCAGAAAACACATTTGCACAATCCTGAAACGACTAGCACAACTTGAAATCATAATTGTCACTAATGCTCTCCACCTTTTTAAACTGACTCACTTAAACATGGGTGAACCAGATTCAGCTCCCAAGGATGTACAGACTAATCATCTTGCCTGGAACAGAAAACTCTACACTCCAATCTTTCAGAGGCAGTGAAGCATTTTTTTTTTTTTTTGCTACAAAAAAGCAGTTTGAGGACAAAGTGGGTCATAAGCATCCAAACTCAAATATCACAATCATCGCACAGTGACAGTATGGTGCAAAATGTGGGAAAATCACTAACAGGCTAATAAGCTGCACATCAACTGTCAAACACTATCATTTAAAGACTAAGGTTTGATAATGACTCCTAATCCCGCTAGAAATTCATTCTTCTGCACACCAATTCTAGATATTATGATCCTTACACAACTCGAGAACCTTAATCCTGTTTAGAAGAGGCCCTTTCGTAACTGATTTAGTCACATAATTAAAGTAGGGTGTGATATAAATAAGAAAACCCAGTGGCTAGCACAACCCAGGCAGTGTTGTTTACCTGATTCAGGTCTTGGTCGGTCAGAAGATGCAGCTCCCGAGGTTTGAAGCAGTTCTGACACTTGCTTTTGTTGAAAATATTCGCCTGGAACTTCCTACAAGGGTTTTCTTTTGCAGCAGACATCGTAGCCCTCTAATTTTTAATCAACTCCCTCAGCTAAGGTCCCAAATTTGACGGCTCAGAAAATATATCTATAATCCTGCAGTGATCTTCACAAGTCTCTCATCCAATTTGTGACCATCCAAAGCATGATCTGAAGCACAGGTTTCTGCACGATCCAGCCCTGTGAGGTTTTTTTCTTCTTCTTTCAGCTGGCTTGAGAGTCAAATGGTAAAATTTAGAGGTCTGAATGTTACAGACTCGACCATCCAAAGCATATGTTTCTGCACGAGCCAGCCCAGTGTGGGGGGGTTTCTTCTTTCAGTTGGCTTGAGAGTCAAAAGGTAAAATTTATAGTCCTGAATGTGACTTTGTATAAACAGACAGCCAGCTAAGCCAGCCCGCTAGCTACCTTTTTGGCTTGGTGGAGGCAGTTCAGTCCATGGCCTGCATTCACAAAGCAGACCCGGAGTGATTAAGGAGGGCTGCAGCTCCTCTCAGCCTGTAACCGTGAGAGCCGTAAACAAAACAGCCACCCAGGCGCCTCGCCTCTTCAACCATGAGCCAGAGACACGGTGCACCAAAATCCCATACGTAACGTGAATATAAAAACCACTAAGAATGAGGTAGTCCGACTTTAATAGACCCTTTCCCCAGCTTCGAAGTTCTTCTTGGAGCTAAGCTAGCCGCCTCGTTAGCTAACAGGCTAATGAAAGGTCTCCTAGTAACTCAGCTCTGCTCCCAGTCCGCCTCTGCCTCCGTCGCAACCGCATGTTTTTTCTTGTCTTTTGGGCTCAAAACCAAACGTTACCGGTCCGACATAACGCTCTGAGCCCGGAGGAGCGCGGCTGAGCGGGTTGGGCCGGGACTGCAGCTCGAACAGGCGGCGCTAGTCTCTCTAAAGTGTGTTTTCCCCGGAGCGGACACCGCAGGCTGGACGGATCTCTCCCAGCGGAGGGAGGGACAACCAACTCTCGCACGCTCATGTTGGAATTCTGTCGAAATCTCGCGAGGTTTGGCCTCATCACGCCGCCAGCAGTGCTACACAAAATCAAACGCAGAAAGAGCCCAGCACTGACAAATAAAAATAGAGTTCTGTACAGTAATAAAAGAGGATTTATAGTATTAAGGTATAAATCATAACCCATATAAGTTCTTTATTCATACAAATAAAAATAAGTAATACATTTAATATTATATTGTTAGTATTGTATTACATTTTGTTTATTATTTATCCATTAAGGTTATCTATCTATCTATCTATCTATCTATCTATCTATCTAGTGTTTGTTTATTCATTCATTCATTAAAGTAGTTCTTTAATGAAATACGTCATTTATATATATATATATATATATATATATATATATATATATATATATATACACATTGCT
>JBBPCZ010000115.1:33000273-33017773 GCA_037974445.1 Brycinus macrolepidotus | reverse complement strand
CCTTTTGGGTGACCCAGGATTCCATTCCATTAACTACTTTGTAAGGATGGAAAAAAAACCCCCACATATTTTGGCCAGTCGAATGCATTTGAGGTCAAAATGAGTTGTGAAAACTGTTTTTTTTTCTTTGTGGCTTTTCCTTTTCCAACAAAAACTTGTTGTGAATGTATCCCAAGGTCACTAAACAGATCAAATGGACTGTTGTAGACAAACTGGAATTGTCTCTAGTGTTTCCTTCTGGCTCACTCAAAGCTAAGATCAACAGAATGGCCGTTTTATCAGCGGCCTCGCCCACTTCCCATGTGTTCTGCTGTCATCAGGATGGACAGTGAGTTTAGAAAGTCGACCCAGCACGTCAAACCATGAGTCATGATTTTGACTGATTATTTGCGTTTGGTATTTGTTTCGAGTGTTGTTGTATTATATTACACATGCACGCGCCTCAGAAAAACGTGACATTATTTTCCATTTTTTGTTCTCCTGCAGATGGGTCTCCCATCTGTGATGATATTGCCTCTGCTGGTGGTGGCGCTCGCTGGATTCTATTACCTCTACAATGAGGTCATCCAGTTCATGTCCAAGTCCATAGTGCGGAACAAAGTGGTGGTGATTACAGATGCCGTGTCTGGAATGGGAAGCGGTAATATTCGATACAGTTATCTTTTTTTGGTCCTCTCACAATTACACACAGGCCTATGAGTGTGAATGAGTGCATTTCACATTTTTTTTAAGAGTTAAAATATAAAGCATGTATTTTAGAAATGATAATGTAAAAATAATCAGACCGTATCTGTTTTTTGGATTTCTTTCCATGATTTATGAAAAATGCCATTTAAATTGCCCCGCTGTAATTGCTTAATAATAATGTATTTGTGAGTGTGTGTATGTATGCCTGTGTGTGCATGTGCTTGTGTGTGTGTGTGTGTGTGTGCTTGTGTGTGTGTGTGTGTGTGTGTGACTGTATGACACAAGGCAATAATTTTCCACAAATCAAGTAAACCAGGTTTTATAGAGTGCATGAATCATAACACGTGGCCTTTTAGAGTCAGGGCACAGAAAGAGCTGGCAAATGTTAGTTTAAGTGCATTCTTTCCAGAATCTTTGTAGCCCACCACTATGCTAAAACCCACAGCACAAACCTCCAAAGTGATAGAGCAAGAGGAGCTCACATTGCTTGTAGTGACTGGAAGCATAAGGCATAATGCATCCTGAGGCTGAAAATAAAAGTAACATTTATTTATAAATTAATTTGCAAGTTATATTTTCTTAAAAGTCGGTTGGAAATCATATTTTGATTATTTCTAAAATGGCCCATGAAATCTTACTACTGGTGCCTCTAGAAATATTATTGAATAAATTGTAACTGAAGCATATTTCTATTTATAATCCACTTTTTACAGCCCATTTGAATATTCAGAAACCTGTAAGTGGTTATCCATTCCTGTTTCACTAGGACATAAATATGAGGTGTCATTAGCACCTCCCAGATGGTGTCCTGAGACCTGCGGTCCTCATATTAAACTCATATGTTTTGGACAGACTTCTGTGACAAGAAGGTTATATCAGTCGTATGTGTTTTTTAATGAGCTAAGTTGCTTCTCTGCAGTGGCTCAATACAGATTTACAGGCATAATGACAAGTAAATTTAATAAACAGAGGCATTTTTACTCATTTCTGAACACCTTCCTCCCTGCCACGTTGGCTAGACAGCTGTAAACAAAAGCATCCACCCTGACTGGTTCTTGCATGCATCTCAGGGAGTTTTGGCTGACATTGACCCATGTTGTTCATCAACATGGGGGAGGATTATAGAATACACTGATGAAGTGTGACGACCTTCATAAATGAAGCAATATCTAGAAAAATAACAGCACAGCTGAAAGGATCCTTATCCACTGTTAGAGCAATAAATAACAGATTTAAAACAACCAGAGCTGTAGTGAACCAGTCTGGTGAGGAAGATGGAAAAAATGCCTCCATGGATCACAACTGGAGATTTTGAGAAGACAGTAGCATCCTGGAGTCGCCAGGTCAAGTCTCCGAAACTACAATTACACCCCATCCATGACATCAAACTGTTCAGAAGGCATGCCAGTAGAAAGCATTTCCCTTCATTTAACTACAGATAGAAGTGTCTGGATGGCCAGACTTTTTGGCAACAAACACTCAAAGTAGGTGGACAGTTATACAGGAACGAATGTCATCCCCTATAGAATCAAACTTTTAACATGGTCATCCCAGTCCCCTGAGCTATACCCCACTGAAAGATTCTGCTTTGAGAGTTTTCTCTAATCTCATCAGGTAGGGTGCCAGTAATTGTGACACACATGATTTTGGTAATTAAGTACTAAACATATTTCATTTAAAGGTTTGATTTTTTTTTTCATATTTTCAGCATGATATATATTTTGAGCTTTTTTCTCACTCACTCACTTTCTGTAACCACTTAATCCTCATTAGCCTATCCCGGGGTCAATGGGTGCGAGGCAGGGACTCACCCTGGGCAGGGCGCCAGTCCATGGCAGGCCCGTGCTTTTTTTTAAAAGCCGTTTTTACCAAGAGTACCAATAATTGCCATACTTCCCCAAAATATGGTGTATAATATTTTATTTTCCTGCTCAGCGGAGCAAATTGTAAACTATGTTTAATCAAAATCTCTATTTTGTTTGAGATGTGATATGAACAAGCTATGCAGGACCGTCGGAGCATCTCTCTCTCTCTCGCGCTCTCTCTCTCTCTCTCTCTCTCTCTCTCTCTCTCTCTCTCTCTCTCTATCTCTCCTTTCAGAGTGTGCCAGGATACTTCATGAGGGTGGTGCACGGTTGGTGCTGTGTGGACCCAGCTGGGATAAGCTGGAGTCTCTCAGTGATTCACTCTGCAGTGGTGCAGACCCCAGCAACGTGAGTAAAGCTTAAATCAGAGAGCCATATGGACTGTGAGCTTGACGTCATCTATTTACCCACAAACCCGAGTTAGATGCCCTGTCTTTACCCAGACAAAAAGACAGGAAGGACATGGAGAGCTTTGAGCAGAAAAGCCGTGGCCTTTTCCACATTTTTCCACATTTTATTTTCTTTTATCAGGCCTGTAAGCGCTTGTGTTTCGAACTATATGTGTGTGTCACTCTCATCTTTTCCTCCTCTTTGATGAACAATAGCAGGATATCCTCCCTGACAGCTACATGTCTGCTGTGTCTCTCTCCAGGACACTATCAATACATTAGCTTTTGCATCATTGAAATTCCCGTCATCCCAGGTTTTACAGTGATGTCTAGAATCAATGTGGAACCAAAAGTGTGAGAGTGAGAGTTGGAGCATTTGCTGTGACGATTTGATTGTATTTAGCTAGGAGAACAGTGAGGTCAGGTTCTAATCATGGGCGCCGGAACCATTATACGTCCCCCCCACTTTTCAGAATCATTCGTTTCATCCCCCCCCACATTTCCCCTCCCGGACTACAGCCGAGACGTAGAGCGCTGCGCATGTAGCATGTAAACACTGTTGAAGTTACAAAAGAAATAGTTAAATTCCCCGTATAAGCCATATATTTACACTGCATTGCAAAAAAGCCTGTTTTTTTTTGTCATGAAAACCTATACATTTATATTTATCTGTCCTTTCAGCTCCCAACAGTTTAGTTCCACCTATTCATGCTGAAGTTATAAGGAGTGTGTCCGGACTACTTTATGAACAAATGCAAAATACAGCATAGCCAATTGGATCAGAGATCATTTTAGTATAATTACATATTGTATAAACACCATAACAAAAACAGCCTGTTAGAAGACAAAAGGAATTATGACTGTTTTTTGGTATAACAAAGCAACAATAGATTATAAGGAAAAAACAAAGACAAACGTGGAATATGAGCCCTTTCTAAAATCCTTCATATTTATCTAAAATCACAAACAGTTGGTTATGTGATGTGAAGGATACGTAGGTGAATTGATTAAGTTTAAAAATGACTCATTTTCATTCAAGCACTTCAAACGTGCTGACCACACCACAAGGTCAAGCGTTTCCATGAAGCTTCTGCCCAACAGCCTTTTTTTCCCTCCAACATGGGGCTCATTATGACCGTTTCCAACTGTTATAACGGCTTCTGGTTTCCATCGCTCTGATGGCTGCTATCTGTGTTTCCTGTCCAAGACCTTCACACCCAAGCTGGTGCTGCTAGACTTCAGTGATATAGACAGCATGGCGGAAGTGATCACAGAGATTGGGGAGTGCTACGGCTGTGTGGACGTCCTGATATGCAACAGCAGCATGAAGGTCAAAGCCCCTGTACAGAACCTCTCCCTGGAGATGGACAAAACCGTCATGGACGTCAACTACTTTGGGCCCATCACTTTGGCAAAGGGTAGCTATAATTGCTCTGGAAAATCATTTGGATTCTTAAAGGTAGAGGTCAGTGAATTAAACTGACACCCCCACAAGCTTACCTTTCAGTGAAAACATGTTTGGTGTTCGAAGTTTTCGTCTAACTAACAAATTAGCTAACAAAGAAAACAAGCTTTTAATCCACCACTCAGCATCATACAAAAGGGTCATTCTTTTGTCAGTTTAAATAGAGAAGTTATCATGAGCAAGTCTTTTGGCTCGTTTCCTCCCCAATTTAGTCACTGTCAATTCCCACCCACTAGCTAGGTCTCCCCCTACCATACAGTGCTGTCAACACTGGGTGGGGAAAGACTAACATTTGCTAGCTGAGTGACTGGGAGGGAGAATGACCCACCCAGCCACATCGGGACTCTCAGCCATGGATTTCTGTGGCATAACTGGGATCGAATTCCCGACAAAAGGGCCAACACATGGGGGACAGATATACCACACTTGCTGTGGTGTGAGGCAGGCAGATGACGATCAGTGTTCGTTTTGGCGGGTGATTTGATTTAGGGTTAGGGTAAGCTGAAATGCATATTAGTTTTGCCATATTCTAGTCATTTGATCATTATTAGTGTTAGTCAATGAAAAATATAAAGTCAAAACTTTTAATAAGAGATCTGATTGGGCCAGCCCTGCATCAACTGAACCAGTGGTCCACAGTCCCTGCTTAAGGGTCTTGTCATTGGCCAGATTTCTATTTTTATTTATTTATTTATAAATTCATTGATACCAGCCCCAAGGGGCATCTGCCCACCAGGAAAATGCCCAGTATGCCAGATTACCAGTTTATCTCTGTCTGCACAGAAGTCAAACCAAACAAAATACAGAGTCATCATTTAGTTTGACAGCTATTAAAACAGCACTTACTCCCTCTTCTCTATCTGGTGTATTAACAAGTTAGCAAACTGATAACTAGGATGTCAAACAATATAGTCTTATTGATGTTATTACATATCCTAGTTCCAATCATTGTAAATTGTGAACACTGAATGGCAGGGGTGAGAGTGAGCCCTGTTACTCTTCAGGGGGGGAATAAGGGCCAGCCTGAATTTAGGTTCTGTCCCAGTAGCAAGATAGTTGAAAGAAGGTTGCCTTTGTTCTTGATGTAACATTTACATTAATCTTGCACCCAGATAACTTACCTTTAAGCTGTTTTTGATTTTCTAATTTACATTATAATATATTTCTTAGTGGTGGGCCTTCAACAGCCTCTTTGCCTGTTTGTAATATTTTTCCAGTCGATTCGGCATCCGCACTGTGCGCAGTTGTGTTTTATTTTCAGTTGTAATATAGCTAAAAATACATAAAATACATGCAATTGATTGAAAAAAACATACTTCTAGTAGATAAATTGCTTTTCATTTCATCTGTCTCTTACATTATCATCTCTTGTTCTTCGTCAGTGAAAATGGATATATTTCATGATAGTTTATTTTCAAAGGTGCGTTTTTATTTAGCCATTATTGGCAAACATTTTGCATCAATAAAATCCACACTGGTGATGATTTAATTTCAGGCAATTTTGTACAGTGCTAAGTGTTGGAGTTTAAGCCTCCATTACTTGTCAGCTGTATTAGCCTAATTGAAAACTAAAGGTAAACCACAGACACCAAACATCCCTTGAATAAAGTTTACTGTGTATGAGTTTTTTCAAACTATCTCTTTAATATAGGTTTTATTTTCATTCACTGCGTGAAGATTCAAAAAGCTAGTTGGTAAAATAGTGTCTTTTATTTTACTTCAGGCATTTTGCCGTCAATGGTTGCCAGGAGAACGGGTCACTTTGTCCTCGTCAACAGCATCCAAGGGAGGCTGGCTGTTCCATTCCGCAGTTCTTGTAAGACTTTTGTATGAGCTTTACAAAATGTCACGTTATGTTATACAATCGTAATGTAAACTGACTGACAAAAGAACATAAATGAAAAATACGTGGCAAATTATAGCATAAAGTTCTAGCAAAAACTAAAAACATTCTAAAATTATAGGCACAAGCATTACTGTTGCATTGAGCGGCCAACATCATATCATATTTCACAATTTTCATGTCATAATTCACAATGAGTTACCCCTGCTTGTGTTTGAGACTCTCCATCCAAGCATGCAGTGCAGGCCTTCTTCGACTGTCTGAGAGCGGAGGTGGAGGAGTACGGCATCTCTGTCAGTACGATCAGCCACACCTTTATTAACGCCACCACCCAGGACCCCGCCCCCTCCAACTCTCAGCCCACCAACGCCCTGTGGGCACGTGAGTAATTATAAAGTACATACAGTGTACTAGTCACTCAAATGATTTACAATGTGACTATTCCAGTTCTTTTTCCAGACAACCCTGAACCCACTTAAGCAGACACTTCCACATACCTTTCAGAAACATGCCAGAATAGCTTCTGAGTAGGTTTTTTCAACAGCAGGTGTTTGGTTTGATCAGATCATGTCAATAACATAAAAGCAGTATTAATGCTTAGAAATCACAGTTATTGTTAGTAGTGTTATAATTCAGTATCAATTTAATGTCACGGGTCGCTCATTGAAACAAGCAGAGAATTTCTCTCATAAGTGTGGTTTCCAAATTTTCAATCAATATTTGTGTTTGTAAGTACACAGAGAGATGTTTGATTATGATTTTAATTTTGACAAAAACTCACTTTTTTGCTGCATTTTTGTCATTTCTCAACATTGAAACAAACGTGATAAACATGTAAGTGGGATGTTAATGTGATTAATTGCTGAACTATATCATCAATTGTGCAAATATTACTTTTAATGAAGAATGGCAGTACTAACTCTAGACTTCTGAGGGTTTATGGGCAGCATGCCTACACTTATAACATGAGTTGATGGGAAAACGACCAAGGCTCAGTAGGCCCAATTATGGAAATGAGGTCTGCCTGTCTAAGCACTGTAACCGCTAAGGTTCATGACTATAGTTCACTTCCCATGCTCCAAAGCAAAAGATGTAAACAGACGTCTTATGGATAAAAAAGGTCACAGACTGTCTGGAGACATTTTCTGGCATTTGGCGATGATAGCAGGAACAAAATCCACCAAACTTTCAGTGAGTTTTTTTGTAGATTTATTCTTTTATAAAAAGTGATAAAATACGATAACATATTGTCCCATGAATTATTAGTGATTAAAAGCTTACAAACAGATGATAAAATGTATCCATGCGTCAGAACAGCATCAGGACAGTGCGCGTACTGAAGAACGTACACTGCAAGGAGATGTCAGCTCTGTCCTTGGTCGGTATTATGTTCTTATTTTGACTGGCAGCAGCTTTTATTTGTTGAAATACACTGCACAGATTAAGCCCACCCGGGTTTAGTTTAATTGAACCAAAGCTGCCAAATGTGAACACAACCCCAGAGTTAATCCGAGTAAAACTTAAAGCAATTAAGTGTTTTATAAAAGGGAGAGTTCCAGTCCTAAAATCTGATTTGCTAATCTGCATTCAAAGCAGCACACTTTGACCTCCTCACAACAATATAATTCTGTATTAATGTACAAAAACTGATTCATCTCCATTGATGTGAATGAACTGTCATCATGAAGTCACTGTCATGTAAGAACTAAACTAAGGAGCAGACCACTTATTTTCTTAATAATGGGATAAAAATATAGATGGCTATATAGGCCAAACAATAGCTAACAGGCTAAAAGGCTCCTCCATTAATATTCAGTGTTAGACTTTAAATTATTTACTGCATGATTCCTTGAAAAACAGCAATATAGAAAGTGAAAAATATGTCACTCAAATGTCTTACACACTTCAGTAACACTAGTTCTGCCTGTTAGAAGTGGGGGAAAAACAAATGTGTAGCACCATTAGCTTGATGTTAGCATAGGAAATCACACAGAGGCCCAAGTGCAAATACGTATTATTGTTGTGGTGGTAATTTGGTGAGCAAATACTACTGATAAGGCTTATAATGTTTTTTGCATTAAACATTATGTCTTTGCTGTTGTATGAAAAAATGAAAAAAGATCATGACATGACTGCATCATCCAATGATGGATGATTGAATGTTTTGTCTTCTTTCAGCAAAGGAATTACATTTCTTGGTGGAAGAATTGTTCATTGTGTTATTGCAAACTTAAAGTAATTTAAACTACACATATGTATACCTAAGTACTATACTTATGCTTTAAAAGAACTTATTTTATTTATGGAAAATGTGTTTATATTACACACACACACACACACACACACACGAGTGATGTATCACTTTAATTTATGATAGTGTTTCCACTTCACATGAGTTCTTAGTGGGAACAGTGTTTCTAAGCCCTGTGACATTTTCCTCACCTAACTGTGTCCTTATCCGTAGACATTTTAAGGAAGCTGAAGACGCATGGTGTGAGCCCTAACGACCTAGCTGGTGAGATTGTGAAGGTGGTGAATGGGAAGAGGAGAGAGGTGCTCCTGGCTCACCCCATCCCCTGGGTCGCCCTCTACATCCGCTCACTGCTGCCCAGCTTCTTCTTCGCCGTGGTGGCGGCAGGGGTGAGGGACGGGCCCGTGGCTGAGCAGCTGAAGTAGATCCATAAGCAAGAGAGAAGTGAATGGGAGACAGTTTGGTGCTTTTTTTGGAAGAAGCTTGTCATTAGAATGTGCGTTCAACTATGACTCTTCACGAAACACCAGAAGGAGTCACGACCTGAGCTTGAAATAGGGTTACCAAGCCTCGGATAATGATTTTGACCGTAAAGGAATTGGCTGAGGCCCCCTGGAATGATAACAATTCTGTTCTTGAAATCCTTCATAGATAGTCATAGTAATGTAGCTCTTAGTATGTTATCAGTAGGGATGCTATTGGAGTCTCAGATTGATAGCTACATGCAGTGTGTCCTTAACCCCTGAATAAATACTCTGAACTAACTGCTGTTTTTAATGCTTTATTAGGACGAGAAATCATCACATATGCTGTATTATTGGCCCTAGATATTCAGATTGGTGCTACATTTACAGTTTTACTTACTAGTGTGCCAGTAGGATGTATGGACCTGGATGTAGATCTAACATTCAGTCATATTTTAGGCATTAGGAAATTAAGATACAGTATAGTTCTTTATTTTTGCTGTATTTGAGAAAAAGGGGCATTCATGGAATCAGTAAAAACACTTTGTTGTTCTAAGGCCATATGTTTCACACTACCAGAATTTGCCTTCAGTTGCTGATGTGGGACCAGTCAGCTGATTTGTTTTTGAGGAGGAGCTCCTCCATCAGCCCTTTAAGGCAAAAAACCATCTCCCCCTGTGTGGACGTCCTGCAGATGGAGCCAGTGGACCTTTATTCAGCCACAATAGGGCGACCGGATCACTGCCGCCTAGCCTGAAACAGTGTATGACTTGTGAGATAAATGTGAGCTCATGTTGCATTTTTTCTTTCACACAATAAAAGGAGGCCTGGCAGGGCTTTCATAAACTGGCTTCAGTGGGTGGATGTGTTTTAATAGTATTAACCCAATAATAGTATTAATAGTATGGCACACACTGAAGGTTAACATGTTTAATAAACTGAAGCAATAATGTAGAGTAGTACCCCCTCAGGTTTTTTTCTAATTATCAAGTAACTTAATGAGAAAAGTGCAGACTACATCATTAGAACACCATTAAACTTGGATCAACCAGTCTCTCTCTCTCTCTCTCCCTCTCTCTTTCTTTCTCTCTCTTTCAGTACATCAGTTCCCCAAAATAATGTTGTTGACTCCAAATTAAGTTCAGTGTAAAAATAAAGTGTAAAATTTCAGTAATGTACTGGCAGGAATTTTCCCGGTAATGTAGTGTTTACTCACAGTACTCATACTGTCTTATACAGTTACAAAACTGTATATATATATTTTTGTCTCTACACCACTGTATTTCTCATGTACAGCTCATATGGTGCTCTAATGTTCTCACAGCTGTCAGAGGACCCTTAGTTTTGCTACATGTAGTACAACATGTAAAGATAAAGGCAATACGTGCATATTTCATGCATACTGGTACAAAGTGCCCAGTGATGCTATTTTTCTCAACATCACAGCAGTTCCGTGTCACTTAGCTTCTAAAGCTTGCAGTAACCAACTGTGTGTTTTAATGAAATCACAGGATGGGGGAGTTAACTGAAACAAAAAAGCCTTCATGATGGGAATACAAAATGTAAAGTGCATTTAAATGTATCTTTGGAACAACATTTTGAAACAAAAAATTAAAAAGCAACAAAAACAGAAGCAATACAGGGAGGCACCTCACATCATGATAATAATCAGAGACTCAACACTGCACAAAGTACTGACCACTTAACCCATTATGCTTAATAAATAACAGTTAAATACTGTAAAATCCATTTAAAAATCTTTTACAAGAAGCTTGACCTGTATCTCCTAGATCTGCTGTAATGAAAGGAACTCAGTAGACTACTGTGGTGTTACTGTTTCACATTTACACCAGTTCTTTACAGTGCTGATGTACTCAGCAAAAAAAAAAAAAAAAATTTCGAGGCTCCTTAGTGGAATCTGTGTGTTGCTTAAATTTCCCTCTGTTAAAGCCACACAAGTGCAATGGCTAAGTCCGAGGATGGCCAAATACCTTTCAGAGTCAAGTCTTAATCCCTCACGCTAGGCCCCGGGCCAAAATATCGATGCTGTGCGAATATCAGAGACCCTGTCCCACACAAGCTCAGCCGACACGTTCGCAGCCTCATGAATACAGTCTGTTATGTTGTTATGTAAATTCCTCAGAGTAAGGGGACCCAAAGCTCCAAGTTGAAGTCCAGCTGGCCAACGCGGGGGCTTTTATTCTCCAGGTCACCCACCCCTGGGGGATTTGACCCTGCTTTCACAGGCAGCCCCTGAACTGACAGCTGCGTGAAAAAAACGCCAATTTTCCAATAACTTAAATGTGAACATTTACATGTGGCTTGGGAAGAGACACCTCTGATGCTACGTATGAAATCTGACACTCTTACAGAGAAAAATCCACCAAGTTTATGGAGGGGTTACAGTGTTTATGGGGTGCCGTCTAAAATTACACCTTCCTTTTTAAGTGCAATATGAGTTTAACATATTGGGAAAAAATGGGTAGAATATAAAAGATATAATGTGCCAACTTTTGCACAGGCCAGGTTTGGTGTTTTTCTATCCAATATGTCAAATTCAGCCAATAAACAATAAATGTTCACTTGAATGCACCAAAGTGTGCTCTATGTAGAGGATTTTTTTCACTTAGAAAATAACAAAACGTGTCATTTGACCAGGGAGCCCAAACCTTTTGCACATGACTCTAATTATTTTGAATGTACCACACATTAATATAATGAGATTATATTCCAATTTTTGCCAAGCTGAGGCGGGGAATTATCTTTACTCTTTACTTAATCAAAATTTAACGTTAAGATCCTTACATACTCTTTCCATGATCCTTCATTTCCTTACATTTCTTTCAAATTCCTCAAATCTCAGCTCAGTAAATTTCTACCCAGTTCCTCAAATCTCAGCCTAGTAAAATTCTCCCAGTTCCTCGAATCTCAGCCCAGTAAATTTCTACCTAATTCCTCAAATCTCAGCCCAGTAAAATTCTCCCAGTTCCTCAAATCTCAGCCCAGTAAAATTCTCCCAGTTCCTCAAATCTCAGCCCAGTAAAATTCTCTCAGTTCCTCAAATCTTTGACCAGTAAATTTTTCTCAGTTCCTCACATCTCAGCCCAGCATATTTCAACCCAGTACCTCAAATCTCAGTCCTGCAAATTTCTCTCAGTTCCTCAAATTTGAACCCAACTCAGCCCAGTTCATCTCTCCCAGTTTCTCAAATCTCAGCCCAGTATATTTCTCTCAATTCCACACATCTCAGTCCTAGAATTCTTGCGAATCTCAGCCCAGCAACGTTTCTAAAAGACAAAGCTCCACTGAACAGGACCCTGTAATACACAGAGAGTTTAATATGAATTCCAGGCCTGTGGGTGTTCTGTATTAGATGTCACTCCGCTGGTGAATTGGTAAATAGCCTACTAAAAAAAACGCTGAGTAGATGATTGTCTGCAAGTGGGGCGACATAGCTGGAGGTGCCGGGATGACGATGACTAATATAGGAAGCACCACTGTGGGATATATTTTACCGCTGATGGGCCCTCATAGAAGAATGTGAGCAGTTTTTATTAATATTTAAAGGCTACATTTATTGACAGTGCAGTGATTTACAGGGGTGACGGCGGGTGCACGCTAATGATTCCTGTGCTTTGCCGCCGTCAGTGTCCCACTTCTAGCCCTCTAAATCAAGCTCAGTGTGGGATTACGCACCTGCCTCCTGTTCACCACCTCCGAGCCTGAAACACTGACACTGTTTCCTTTCTCCTCTTCTGGGTGTTGCACAGCACACACACCATGCTTGTGCTTTCCTTTAGGACCAGCAGAAGTGAATATTTAGTGCAGAGGATAAGTTTACCAGCTTGTAGAAGCAACTGTTCAGGCAGAACACATGCTTCTTATAGTTAAAACCTATGCAAAGCCCATCCAGTAACATCTTCTTTCAGAGCAACCGTTACAAGATTAGACAAGCTTTACAGGATGCTCACTCTTTACCCACTCTGATTTTTCTTTTTACCCCAAATGCCTACATTTAGAACGAGTTATTGACTTCAAATGACTTTTTTTATTAAATGCATGTGAATGCTTACACTATTAGAATCAGGTCTGGACCAATTCTTACTTTTTAATGTATTTAATTGTTGAAAGTACAAGTGCTGTGAGTTACTATAGTAAGTAGTTATAACTGTTATAGTTACAATTGTAATCAATTTTGCGAATGATGAAAGGAACAACAAGATCTCAGGCCACACAGGTAGAAAATATATTGACTATGATAACAGTACTTTTACATTCGAAGTTAGACACGTAAACTAATATGCAGTTTCATACTCCTAAAGACATTTTGTTGTAATGGCTTTTTGCATAAATACAAATGATAGAAACAGTAACAGTGATGTTGTTTATATGAAATTATTTGTATTAAAATCCTAAAGTGAAAAAGCTATATCTATGACAGTATTATTGTAATATATATATATATGCCCCCTAA
This sequence comes from Brycinus macrolepidotus, assembly GCA_037974445.1. Classification (NCBI taxonomy): domain Eukaryota; kingdom Metazoa; phylum Chordata; class Actinopteri; order Characiformes; family Alestidae; genus Brycinus; species Brycinus macrolepidotus. The sequence goes on along the minus strand of JBBPCZ010000115.1, from coordinate 33,004,335 downwards.
CACGTGTTTTTTGCAGCAGCTACAAGGTCTTTCTTTTTGAGTGACATCAATTGACATCAAGGTGGGAGGGTGTTCTATAGTAATCTAAAATAGACTATATTTTATTTATTTAACACTTTTTGGTCTCTGGTTTCATGTGTTATTTCATAGTTTTGATGTTTTCGCTGTTAATCTGTAATGTAAAATACAGCAAAAATAAGGAAACTCTTCTGAAAGTAAGTATAGGTCCATATTTTTGAAATATGGTGTCTGATAAAAATAGAAATTGATAATAACAAACAAACAAACAAAAAAACAAACAAGCAAAGAAATGTATTTAATGTAAACAGAGAAATGAAAACATAGAATTTCTACTTTTACTCTAATATTATGTTACCAGCAGTATTTACACTGTATTTTATATTTATACTGTAATTTCTCCAGCCCTGGTTGTGACTGATGCAGCTCTGTTGTCCCACAGCTGAGGCAACATTAGCACGGTTTTAGACACGTTATGTCCTTCTTTAGGTTGAATGGGACTGCTGCCAGTGTTATGTAAAGCTTGTCCAACCCAGCAACGGTGGCTATGAAAACGAAAGGGTGAGTCATCATCCTGTTTCAAACAACTGACTTGCCCAGATAAGACCTTAATCTGGAGGATGAAGTTTGAATTAATCTTTCATTAAACCCCACTCACAAACATGTCTTATGTTAAGGAATATTTAGCTGGATTATCAGCCATGCAGTCTTCTGTCCCCTTTTAAATGGAGAAAGTCTTTGTGCAGGGAATTACAGGCTCAGCCTGCCAGGCATTTAAAATCGCCCATAACTCCCCGCATTTTTAATTATCGTGGCTCTAATATGGAACATTACATCTGTCCTCTTTATTGTGAAGCGTGTAGAGTGAGTGTGTTCTTATCTAGCATGTGAAACACAACGGGCTCTTGAAGAATTCATTTGGATTCTGACAGCAGATGCTGCAGCACAAGTGGCTGTTGTTCTTGCTCTTGTCATTAGACTTGTATTAATGATGGTGCGCTAATTAGTGAGATTAATTACCCTAATGAGCAGACATTATGACAGGAATGACAGCCGGCTAAATCACTCCATTTGGACAGGGATGGTCCGCCATCTTTCCCTCCCACTGTCTCTCACACGCCTTTCTGCACATTTGGCCCCACTCTTAGCTCGCTGCCTATTGTCATATGGAGCAGGCGGCCTGTGTCTGTGTCAGCGTTTACTTTCTCACTGAATTTTGAGGGGACGTTGGGGAGTCTCGGGGCTCCTGCATCTTTATTTTCTTTGTTGTTGGTCACATTTCTTATATTCAGTTTAGGGGGGAAAAATGCAAATACTACAAAATGAAAAATTCTCAAAGACAGAATCTTAAAGGGGAATACGACCAATCAAATTTTTTGCATAAAAGAGTCTTTCAGAGTGGTTTGATCGAAACTAATTCATTATTGTGAAGTGTACTGATCTTCACAGTGGTGGTGATAGGAACCAGTGGTCACGATGACTAAAGTAAAGTGGCCATTTATGGTCACGCGTGAACACAGCATGCAGTGTGAACAATGTGAAATTCTTTCTCTGCATTTAACCCATTCACCAAGTGAAGCAGTGGGCAACCACCAACGAGGGGCGCCTGGGGAGCAGTGTGTGGGGACAGTACCTTACTCAAGGGTACCTCAGTGATGACACTAGCAGTGTTGGGATTCAAACCCACAACCTTCTAATTGCAGGGGCAAACGCCCTAGGCACTAGGCCACCAGCTGCACCAGCTGCACCAGCTGCCTACAGCGCAAATATAACCTTTTTATTTGCTGTCTGTTTTGATCAGTGAACCTACACGTGTCTTCTGAGTTGTTATAGTATTGATAAAGATAAAATAGGGATAAATCTGATATTTATTTTTAGGCCCAAACCTCAAAACCACCATAAAACAATGTGCTGGACAACAGGTAATGTATGCGCAACTGTTTGTAATAGTATTCTGTGAGGTAGCTTTGAGACCACTTGAACACTTCAGACATCTGATTCCTATCCAACACTGCAAACAATTCTGTAGGTCTCTCTTGAGCAAAGCATGGGCTTTGTGGTTAGGGAGTTGCCCCTGCAATCAGAAGGTCATGAGTTCGAATCCCAGGACTGCTAGTGGCACCACTGAGGTACACTTGAGCAAGGTACCGTCTCCACACACTGCTCCCCGGGCGCTGTATCGCTGGCTGCCCACTTCTTCACTTGGTGAATGGGTTAAATGCAGAGAAAGAATTTCACATCGTTCACACTGTGGTGGGACTATAAGGGTTCACTTTCCTTTATTACATGTCTAATATCTCTGAAAGAATCTGTTTACATCTTAACCATCTCAATAATATAATGAAAATAAAATCCCTTTAACCACTACACAGTTTGACTGAAGTATTCATGTACACTTGTTCTACATCTATTGGAAAATGGAAAATTTATATGGAAAATGTCAAGTGGTAGAATAGTTTAGGCAGCAAGTGAACAATAAGTTTTCAAAGCTGACGTGCTGGAAGCAGGAAGATGGGCAAACATATAGATCTGAATGACTTAGCCTACAAATTTCGCAGATGTCAATCTGACTGAGCCTCTCAGGGATGAGCGCAACAAAATAGCTCGATCCATGGAGGCCCAACCTTGCAACCTACAGGACTTTAAAGATCTGTTGCCAGCATCTTGGTGCAGATACCACAGCACACCTTCAGAGGTCTTGTGATCTCGATGGGCCAGAGCTGTTTTGGTAACACAAGGAGGACCTACTGAATGTTATAGTAGCATGCATGAGCTTCACCCCTGATCTCTACTGCAAAACATAACTTACAGTTTCTTTCTGCATGAAATGACAGTGGAGTTGTTTAAATGGAATTATAATAAGATGTTCCACTGACTTTGGCACAGAGAGGCAAAGTCATGTGCGCAACAATAAAGAGTCTTATTACAGATCAGCAACTCATGGAACACAATATTATCCCTTAAAACTGCCACTTAATTGTGTGTATAGTCCTTTTATCCTTCATTAAAATGTATAAGGCCTATTTTAAATTGCACCCCAAGACAGTTACTGTCATTCACCTGAAGACAGTTATTGTCTTTCACAATGATTGTTATTCACTTACGATAATTTTCACAGTTTGTGAAAAATAACATGGAATTTGGGAGATTTCAAGTACCCTGTGTGTAGTAAAGGTGCTGCTGTTTATTCTACAGAGAGGTCAAAGTCACTACAGGTACACAGTGTTTCCTCGCAAGTGAGTTATTGCCTCATAGAGAGTGTCAGTGTGGTGGGTTTTGGAGTGAATTACAGACTGTTGCGTTCACTTTCTACATTAGCAATTCCCAAAGCTTTGCTGCAATGAGGCGCATGAATTTCTATGCCTCGGCATTTACTTCAGAAGATCCTTTGCAAATCCGATGATAGCGCGATAAAGGGGATTTGCTTTTGTGTTTTGCACCATTAATCCAACACAGCAGTGAATCCGCTCGTGGTTATGGCAGGTCATGGCAGCAGGGGGGCTGAATAGGAAGGATATTTGTTTTAAGAAATGATGAAGTAATGTGCTTGTATCCTTGGTGTCTAGATGACTCGTCAGTGTGGCAGCTGATTGGTATCATTGTCAAAATGTCACACAGAATATTGACTGCCGTGTCTAATTGGAGGCGTTAATAATGTTTGAGTCTTCTCCTCCTATTGATTAGGCCTCATTATCAATCATTGCACTAGAGGAGAGCACACTGCTCAATGTCATTCAGCACAGACCACAACTGGGGTCAAAACGGCCAGAGACTGATAGAAATAATGCAGAAAAAATGGGGGGATTCAAAACTTCAATAGCTCCGGTGTCACCGAGGTCTTTAGTAAAGAACTATTTCCGGAAGATGCAAAACTGACCATTATCGTGAAATGGTGAGACAGTTTTTAGGACAAAATGGAAATGTATACACAAGAAAGCAGATTAAAACCTTCTTGGCACTGGCTCAAAACCAGTGGTGGAATGTAACAAAGTATTTGTACTTCGTTACTGTACTTAAGTACATTTTCACGTATCTGTACTTTAC
>JBBPCZ010000115.1:32977079-32988537 GCA_037974445.1 Brycinus macrolepidotus | reverse complement strand
ATATGTGGACAGGCACACAATGTAACATTAATAATGCACCAGAACAATTGCACATTATAACTTGCACATTTCACCCAGTAATAATAATAATAATAATATTAATATTAATATAAAGTAATATAATATTCCACCCCAAAGATTGCACATGTTGCTTCAGAAAATTGCACTCAAGAAATGTTATTATATTTACTTGGATTGCGGTTATACAGGGCCGCTTTTTGCATAAGCCAGTGCTCATGTCCCTTTTGTCCCACTAAAAGCCAGTGTGAGTGCAGGATGAGCACGATAAGCTACATAATCACAGGCCAGAAGGTGTGGTAATCCAAGGTATGAGCAGGAGGGAGACTTAATCCCTGTTTTGACTTGTACTGCATTAGACAGCGACCAACTAGACTTGTCCTTAAAGACAACTAGAATTCATTGAATTGGCACATAAGTTAATATCTGTTGTAATGTCTTCAACTGAGAGAAAATCTAGTGAGACCCATACCTCTGAAAGGCCCATATGCTGCTGAATAAGCATCATGACTCACATTTCATAGCTATACTTCCTTGTTTCATGGCACACTCACTGAGGTTACATGAACAGAAAAGCAATATCAAAACACTTTTTCTCTTAAACGGAAATGAGACACTTAAAATCTTAATCCAGTGATACACCATCCAGGGTGGGCCAGGAAGCGTTCTAGATTACCAGCTCATATCTCAATACTCATTAATCCCTTAGAGTTTTCAGGAACAAATGTAGACAGATTTGTCCAGGATAACCCACATGTTGTCATCATGTTTCACTCCCCCCCCAACCCTAAAGTGATCTCTAATCCCCACTATTTACAACAGTCTTATTAAACAATGATACCAGATGCGTTCTGGCTCAGCAAGAATCAGGTCAGCCATTCAGCAGGTAGTAATCTCCGTCTCGCGCTCTTCGCGCCGGCCACATGAACTTGTTTTTGTGGCGAAAACTCTTGGGAGTGTGTTGATGAGGGGTAAAAAAAAACCACACACACAAAAGGAGTATCAGGCGATATCTTGTCCTCGGCAAAACAACGGAATACCTCAGCTCTCATTACAATCAGTGGCCTTTGAGACGACTTCGGTTTCCCAGGCCGTAAAACAAGGCTCGCAAAGTTCCAGACTAGCAATGGCAGGATTGAATTCTGTCCCTCTTTCGGGTTGTTCATCAAGGAGAAAGCTCCGTGCCATCCTGGATCTTTATGCGCCCCTGCTAATCTGGCTTCTTATCTTAAGTCGTTTTTGTGCTTCACAGAAGTGGGGATAAGTAAGGTGATTACATCTCACTGGAGAACAGAGATGCTGCCCTGATACGCTGGTGGCACAGCAGCATCAGGCCTGATTAAAATCAGCCTAAACAATTAGCCCACAGTCTGTCTAGCCGAGCGGCAGGACTCCCTGCTAAGGGTTCAACAGAAAAAGGGGGTCAGAGCGAGCAAAAACAGTGCACAGTCTCAACTACTAAGGGTTCTATGGATGACATAGAACCATCGGACAGCCATGGAACCATTTTTGGAAATGATCCTGGCTCTGCACCAGTACATGCAACCATACATGCAAGCAAATAGACATTTAGGGATTTTTAACAAAGCAGTATTGGCTCATAGACCTCAAAGAAGGTCAAATTACAAGAGGAGTTATTTCATATTTTGTCATGAGTAAAAGTAGGTCGAAAAACTGGCGACATGATGTTAAAACGACCATTTACATGACATTTGCATTTACGGCATTTAGCAGACGCTCTTATCCAGAGCGACGTACACAAGTGCTCAAGCAGTCCACATCTGTTCTTCAGACCTGAAAAGCTATACTGAAATCAACATCCGCTATTCGACCAAGTTACTGCCAGCTAAGTTACACACCTTAACAGATCCTGTCAAAGAAAAGTCAGAGCTTAAAGCTTAAGTCCACTTCCACTGTTTCTGGAAGTGACAAATGGATCTGAACTAATTTCACTGCAGAAGTTAATTTGATAGGTATTTGTTTTTAGAGCATGCTCCCACACCCCCAGAATCAAATGAAGGGCGGTCTGTTCAGGCCATGTAGTTGTCTGGGAATCAAGACTAAGGCCATATCAGACTGTCAGAGGTGCTTATTGTGAACACTTTTATTTTCTGCCAGCCATACCCCCTCCGTTCTGCTCCCGCAGAGGTAGAGCAGCTTATCCTTCTATGTGTCTTCAGTAATCTTCCTCAGTCCTCTCTCTCCAGCTCACACCAGGTTCAACTGGCTAGCTGTCCATGCAGCGTGTGCTAAAGCAGGATCTCAACCTCAAGTAGTCTGATCCGGACTCCACACAGGGATTAGAGCTTTAATCAGGCTTGAAATTTGGGCCTAAAGCTGACCTCACCCACAGCACTAACCTCTGAATCTGAACCTGACTGTAACTTGACCAAAATTCTGCCCAAACCTGATCAACACCAACACCACACAATCAACACCAAACACAGACCTAATAAATTATAACTTACATGACCTTACTAATTTCAATAAAAAGCGTAATTATAATCTATCCTTAAGTTGAAACTTCATTTTAAATCCCACTCTGAAATTGTATAGAAACACATCCCAAAGTCTTGACAAAGCCTTTAAAAATCCTTTAGTCTACATAAAACATTGTTCTGATGCTGGACTTGTGAACCTTGGTGAAGCTCACTGCAATGATTTGAGTGAATCATTGGTGCCAGATTAGAAACTTAAGGTAGTATAAGCAGGGAGATGAATAATAGAAAGATAGAAGATGGGTTTTATTCTTGAATATGAAGGTGTCTCAAAGGGTTCTTTGGAGTGACATTGAAGAATCACTTTTAGTTCCCTAAAGAACCTTTCAACTGATAGTTAATTAAAGAACCATCTCTATAAATAAACCATCTCTGTAAACCTTTCTGAAGTTTAATGTAAAGGTTCTATACCAGTTAAATGTTTTTTTTTTCATTCAGGATTTTTTGTTTTTAACAGAGTGTGAGAAACATAAAATGTGAACCTGATGTGAGTCAGACAGATCTTCGAGAAATAACCTGGAATGAGTTTGGATAGGGTTTGGATAGATACTTCAAGCTCTAACATGATTCAGACAATGCTCAGTAATCTATGAGCAAAGAGTCTCTCTCTTAAACATTCATGAGAAAGAGAATGGCACTATTTGTCTTCAGTGAAGATGTGTCTTCTGTAGCTGTCTGCTTGTCACTAATGATTTTTCAATGTTACAGGATGCCCTGATCAGAGTCCTCCACATATTTGCAATGAGACTCAAATTGGGAGGTTAGCTACACAACACGTTTTTTTTAGAAACTAGTCTTGAATGATTGTGATTGTTAACTTGTTGAAACATCCATCTTCTCCTCTTTGTGGTCTGATAAGAGTGAAGTTTTTCCTATCTCCTGGTACATCTCTTCGTTGATGTTTCCTTCAATGACAAATAATGCCTCAGGACTGTTTGCATAGAAGCAACTGATGATCATGATGCTGCCACCGCCATTCTTCACTATGGGTTCACCGTGGTGTTCTTAGGATCATACAGGCAACCCCTCCTCCTACAAGCATGATAAGCTGAGTTCTGCAAAAAAGTTCAGTTTTTGTTGTTCCAAATAACTAAAACAATACAACCATTACAATTTATGCAAAATACCTATCAGATGTTCGATAACAAGCAATATAGACAGCATGTTAGTTTATGTTAAAAAAGATTATAATCAAGACATATGTGGACAAATTATGTTTATCTTGAACTAATATGAAAAAAGGTTTATTGCTTAGAACTGAACAAATTGGAAAGGAACATTTCGCATATAGGATATAGGATTTTATGGAAATGATCACTGAGCCCAGTTGAACACATGTTCATGCTGGTTTACACAACAAACGCAGGACAGAGTTTTACTGGGTGGCTGAGGGTCAATCTCATCCTCTTCCTCAAACTCACTCTGACTCTGAATTGACAGAAATGTTATCCTCATGTTCTGAAAACTCTTCATCCTCCAAAGCTTCTCTCTTTTCTAAAATCATTGTTAAGGCACTCTGAGCAGACAATTTCCCTGCCATATTGATTGATTGTGATAAGGGGCCACGCAAAGTTGAAACAAAGAAATAAGAATCCTGGGAGTGTGTGTGGAGGGGTGTGTATTGGTATAGATGGGCTGGGTGTAGGCGGTTGTGATGGGACTAAGCTTTGGCAATAATGCCTATAAATGGTGGAGAGGACTGTGTTCAATCTATGAAACATGCTGCAAATCTAAAGGAACACCCCTTAACACACACACACACACACACACACACACACACACACACACACACACTCATACATTAAACACTACACTAACAGCAGGCCCAGGTGATAGGAAGACAGAGTAACGGGACAAAGAAAACCTTTCTCTTCCATTCTGTTTACTAGTTCTCACCTACAATCCCCACACTTTTATTATCCTCAGGTTCAGTGATCTTGAACAGCACACATATAAATGTATAAGGGCTGCGCAGCAATCAGTGGAAAGGTGTTCTTTTACATGTTCTTCACAGAAAATGAACCAAAGCTAATGAATCATGTGTACACTGCATAACTTTTCTTTTAGTAAACATACAAAACATGTTCCTCAAACAAGACCAGCAAACAAAGGTTAATGTTCCCACTGCTTTCAGGTCATCCTGCTTCTCTTTTCAGGTGGCTGCTGGATTTTTTCTTATCTTCCTTATCATTAGTCCTGTAATGAGAAATTAGAAAACTGATGGTGCACCTGTCCAGGAGCGACTGCTTCCATGAACTTTCCACTTCCATGTTATCAAAGTAATTGATTGTACTTACAGGGATGTTTAAGGTCTTTGCTATGGCTCTGCAGGTTCTTTCATTCAAGTGGTATTTCATGATGTTGTCCCTGAGAACTTTGGGTCTTTTGCCTGTGTACTACCACTTTTTTTTTTGTTTGTTTTGTTTTCTTTTTTTTTTGCTCTCCTTCTCTTTTGCACTCTAGACTTCGCCTGTTTTGTGGACTGTTATCTGACTTTGAATTTTTATATGCCTGTTATTGGATTACTCTTTTTGCCTTTTTAAACTGTGTTCACTTTGTGACCTTAAACTCTCTTTGAGCACTTTTTCATTCTGCTTACCACACACACCGTGACAGGCAGCTTCTTTTTGAATGACGCCAGGTGCTCGTTTTTATTTTTGCTGCATTAATATGCAGAGCATGATTTATTTTTATTTTTAACCTTGAAACATATTTTAATATAATATCTTCATATAATATCTTAATATAATAGCGTTTTTCTAACTTGTCATGAATGGATTTATGAATACATACTTTTTTGTATGCATAAAAATGTGAAGTGGACATACAGTAGGCACTGGAAATAGAGCTGTTTCAATATCAGATTTTCACTACTCAGACAAAATAATAATAATGTTGTCAGTCAAATTCATCTTCAAACTGGCAAATGAATTATGCTCAGAACGTGAGTGATGGCTTCATCCAGACATGCACTAGCTATGTCCGCTTTTCTTTGCTTATCCATTGACTCAAACACTGTTAGCTGACCTGAACCCCAATATCTGTCTTGCTTCTTTGATGCTGACTAACAAATAACCAGCAGTTTCAGGGCTAAGAAACTGGGACTTACTCTCTCAACTGCGGCGAAATCTGTATTATGATGGAGGTGAAGAACCGTGAACAGGTTGGTGATAATGCCCCCTTTCTTACTTACTGTAGACCTCTTCCAGCCTGGAGCCTCTAAAACCATGACTTTTTTCTGAAATCCAAAAAATTCCCATGCTGGTGACCCAACTCTTTTGGGGTGTTTCACTCTTGTCTGTCATCTCCTCCAGCAATGTCTTCTTCTTCTTTTATGGCAGCATTAAGGACTAATGCCTCCCGTTACTATAGTGGTGGTGGTGATGGTGGGGTGCAAATAGTTACTGCCGATGGATTATTGACAGCATTATCATATGTTTTTTTTATTCACATGACATCAATTCTATAGCAATGAAAGGCTCTTCCAGAGCCACATATCCAAGGCAAGAGCCATTCAGGAACCCTTATTTTTAAACCATAAAGGAGTTTTCCAGAAACTTAGATTGTGTATGTCATCCAGCACACTTTCTTTCTTTAATAAGACTCCCTGTGTGGGCTGAGGACCCTGAAAAGGATATTCCAATTGAAATTTGGCACTGTCTGCTGCTTATATTGCACTAGCAGACACCCCCCATCTTTCAAAAGATTAACTGGCTACGCCAACGCTGTAATCTCACCGCCCATTGGTGCATGGACAAGTCCTGCAACACAAACCTGAGAAAACAAATGTAGCGGTGTGTGATGTGTAGCCTGGGCGAAATGAAACCATCAACAATAAAAAAGGACAACATCCATTGCTTATTTGAAGATACAGAATATGGCAACACACAGGAGTGCGATGCAGCGCAGTTAATAAAGCCTTAGTGCTCATTTGGGTTTCATGAAAACATTGTTTTGGTCGCGGCAGGAAATAAATCACCCGCGCCACTCACTGGCCCTGACCTCAGGGTCACGTTTTTATAGATGGATACTTCATCATCCGGCAATCTGTTCTCACACTGCACACAAAAGAGGCGCAATTGCTTGGACCGACTTGGGTGACCTTGTTCCATGATCCTTGGAAAGCACTTTCATTGATAAAATAAACAAGAAAATTCATTTAAAAAAAGTGTGGTTCCCAGTGCTGAGATTACGCCTTTATGAAGTTTAAATTCCAGCTTCATCCTGAACTGGCTTCAGCTGGGGAGTTCCTTTAACAAAAGGTTATCTGTACAAGCCTCTCAGGCTTGGATGGTGGTAATTAGATGGTAGAAGCTTTTATTTGGGGCGAGTGATGTGGTACTGATATTAAAATAGTACTTATTTTTTATTGATATTGATATGGTACTAATGAGGAGTAACACTTTATCTGATTTGTCCAAAGTAAATCCTTTGTAGATACTTGCTTCAGTGTAAATTTACACTGAAAATCCTATCAACGTATTTCTTTAATCTGTTAATGCTTTTAGCTTCATGTTCCTGAAATAATATACTATCAACTGTAGAATAAGAGTGTGTTCATTTTGAGAGAATTTTGCACTTTTATGTGGAACTATGGTGAAATTGGATTTTACTGCGTCAGAATCAGGGCCGATTTTCCTATCCTTAGGGCTGCTCACCTACCTCTTGACATAATCTTACATCACACAAACCAAAGGACAGGCTTACAGAGAAAACTGAAAAAGGCTGTCGTCACCAAGGTGGTAAGTGTTCCAAACATATCAATGCAAACATTATTAGCATTTGTAAATTATAGTACTGTGTCCAAGTGGCTAGAGTAATCATTGAAGTAATGATTCCTGAAGTAATGAAATATTGTAATCATTAAAGTAATGAGATACTGAAATCTTAACAGCTTAAAGTCTGATCCATTTTTTACACAAAAAAAGAATGCAATAAAAAGATGGGGGAATCAATTCCCCATCAAGTAGCAGCAAAGACGATCATTTTTCTTTTAAACACCGCAAAGAATTTACACCATTCTAAAAAAAGCAATAAACAAACTAAGACTGCCATTCTGATGCACATTTGTTTGGGCTGAAGCGATGACAAAAGAGCTTTGTTTGGTCAAGCTGGCTCAGATTAAAAATTTAATGCTCAGTTTCAGACTTGATGTGACTCAGTGTAAATAGGGATGAAAGGAATGTTTTTAGAGTCAGCCCTCACAGTGCTAGCTTACTTGCTCACTGGTAGTCTTTCTGACTTCTGCCAGAAAACAAAAGCTTAAAAATACTGACTGCCTACTGCTGTGGATTTGTTTCTGTTGCTATGGCAACACCACTGTCCATCGCCCTGTGAAACACCCACAGTTTTATTATAATGTTTGATAATCTGATATTAGTTCACATTAACCAAGTCATAGATCATTAAGACTGCTGGGATTCGAAATTTTTATACCAGCCATCAGTTGAACCCTAACCCTAACCTTAAAAATTAAGAGTTTAACCATGTAGTTTGCTAATACCATATTATCTGCAGATAATCTATTTCGTACTATCCAAACAAAGTGGGAAGGAAAGAAAGAGACTAAACAAAAAAATGCAAAGAAAATAAATATCTGAAACCCCTATGCTACACACTCTACCATAGAGGCCATTATCACACGAGCACCACATGATCATTGTGAATATAATTATTTGTTCTGGGAATAAATTCACATTTTTACTGCAGACTCTTCTTCAAATTACAGTATTATTTGGTCTCATTTCAAATAGCCTTTTATGCCACAAAGATGGGGGTCGATAGCATCTTCATAAATAACCCACCTTTTTCAGCTGAGTGTTTTCTTAAAGGAAATATTCCACCCTGAGTCCTATTGTAATCAAAGAAATTGAGTTTGCTCACAGTCACAGCATGTGAGAATACAATTTAAAGATCTCCCATTGCATAAATGCAGAGCAAAATGTGCAAACAGATATAGCCAAACATCTGAAAACCAATAAAATGTGTGACTGTGAGTCTATATATCTCATAACATTACTATTACGGAGCAGACGCATTCGACCTTTTGACCCTGGTCACATCTGCTGCTGAAGAAATGGGGGTAAAATAAATCACAACGTAAAGCACACAAAATGACCGTGTAATGTATTTTTCTGATGGAGTCATGATATAATAATTACATCAAGTGTGAGATTATATCACATCAATATACAGTCCACACCTGAGATGGTATGATATTTATTTCGCAGGCATCATCATTAAGGCCCGTGAAGTGTGCTCATAGGAGGCTTTCTGTTAGGGATTATTTTTCATTTGTTCATTGCTCAGTTCACTGCTTTGGTGCTGAACAGTGCACGTTTCCTCCTCTTGAATAATAAAAGAATAAAATGCAGCCACAGAGTCCATAAAGATGAAAGCTGATAAGAGAAAGTATCATAAGCGCAGAATCATATTTCGTCTCAGTGACAATGAAGCACTGAATAACTTGAAGCAACTTAAACATAACACAGATCAGAAACGATAAATTCTCTCTACAGCAGAAAGATTAAAATCAGTGAGCAAAGGTGGGCAAAAGCTACTTCCATTTACTCACTGATGTGTAGAAGTATAGTCCCCAAAACCAGTAACACAGATGACCAGTCAGCTTTGGTGCATGTTGAGCTTGTAAACGGACTAAGTCGCAAACCCATTATGTGATCTTGTAAAGTAGACTGTGCTTTAAATATCACGACAAGGAAGCAACCTGTCTAATATCTGAAAATGGCCTATGTTGTCATTTCTGATCTCATTTCTGAATAAAACAGCACTGGCTCGACTAAATCAAGTGATACGGAAGTCTAACTAAAGCATTTTTGTAGCATTTACACAACTTCTCACAAGATTCAAATAATAATCTTTGAGAATGTAACGTCATAAGATCATACCATAAAATGCCGCATAAACCTGTGTACATTTTTGCTCAGAATGGTTTCTCTCTTAGTGGCACGCAAGTCCAGTCCTGGGTGGGCTGAATTCCAGGACAGCTTGATCAGTGCAGTTGCTGAAATGTGTGGCAGTTTCTCAGCCAGCCAATCAAATCTTGTCTCCTGTACCCATCTCTTCAGTTGATTATTGACAGTGGACTAAACCAATTTGTAATACGCTGATTTACATGAAATCATCAAAAATATCCCCTAACTCATAGCAGCTGAATAATGCAGGATATATTTTATTTTACATACAGCATACCTCATTTATTTGTGTATGTATCTTATAGTACCAAGTGAAAATTCCGCAAGACCTGGAAAAACAGAGTTCTTTCCCTTTTATTCGACTTGGCTGATTTGGGTTAATTTAATGCTTGGAAAAATGATGTTACTTTAAATGCATTTTAAAAATGGCTAAATTCAGTTATTAGTAACTTGATTTGTTTTCTTGAGATGCAAGAGCCCAGTCTTTTTAGTGTCATATTCTAGAAGAAAACAGAAGTAAACAATATTTTTGATAATACATAGGGGCAGCTGGAGGCCTAGTGTTTAGGGAGTTGCCTCTGTGATCAGAGGGTCATGGGTTCGAATCCCAGGACTGCTAGTAGCACCTCTGAGGTACCCTTGAGTAAGGTACCGTCCCCACACACTGCTCCCCACGTGCTGTGTAGCTGGCTGCCCACTGCTTCACTTGGCGAATGGGTTAAACGTAGAAAACAATTTTGTGCTGTTCACGCTGTGTGCAGTGGTGTGTTCACGTATGACAAATGGACACTTTACACTTGAGGAACACTGAGATGAGAGTCCACAGATCAGAAAGTGTGAAAGTTTATACGTGATTGCACACCTGATTCTACATATTCCTTCATTGCTGGACTTAGTTGGTGTTTGAGCAGGAAAATCTAAATACTGTGTTGGACTCCTGGCCCTCAGAAGTTTTGCCCACCAGCTGTACCATCTACTCTTAAAGGAATAACAACAAATCAAATGTACCCATTCTCCCTTTACCTCAGATATAGTCAATCACACATGACCTTTTTAGGGTCATAATGTTGCTTCTTTTGTGTAGAACTGCAGCCATGAGACCAACGTTACTAACAAACACTAGAACTCAATAGTCACCCAAACAGCTGAGGAATACTTCAGCAAAACTTCATTAAAACTTCAAAGGTCTTCACTAAGGTGGATGTGGTTTAGTACAAGAATAAAGAAGCAAATCACCAAGCATATCATGGCAGCATTATCGGCAACATCTGGTGTAAGTGGAAACAGTGTAAATGTGATGCTTTGTCAAGCTATTCTTACTCAAGGGTTTGTGCTATTTTAAATTTTGAATCTCTATTAGTGCACAAGTCTGACCTTTCAGTACACCTTTACTCACTTCACCCAGATTTCTGCCTTAGTGAGTTGCTGTACTGAGCGACCCTCAATGAACCGAGTCTCTGGTTCATAATAAATATGTAGCAGATGAGAATCATATGTATTTGACTTGTGAATGAGTGAGCTGAACTGAAACTGACACACTGAATCTGTTGGGTCAGTTTTCAATGGAATCTATTCAATTAACTAAATTTAATTTCTGATTGCAAGATGTATCTGGGTTTTTTTTATTTTTTATTTAATTTAAGTTACTTTTCAGGACCGAAAAATAACTGAACAACTGTGACTGTGAAAGCCATCATGAATACACTATATGGACAAAAGTACTGAGACACAACTCATAATTATTGAATTCAGGTGGTCCATTTCTTCCAGTGAAGGGCAATCTTAATGCTCCAGCATACCAAGACATTTTGGACAACGCCATGCTTCCAGCTTTGTGGACAGTGTTTTGGGGAAGAACCTTTTCTATTCCAGCTTGACTGGTGCACAAAGCAAGGTCCATAAAGACATGGCTGGATGAGTTCGGTGTGGAAGGACTTGACTGGCCCGCACAGAGCTCTGACCTCAACCCCATCCAACACCTTTGGGATGAACTGGAACGGAGATTGCGAG
>JBBPCZ010000115.1:32951317-32976979 GCA_037974445.1 Brycinus macrolepidotus | reverse complement strand
CAAATTCCCACAGAAACTCCAAAATCTTGTAGAAAGCCTTCCAAGAAGAGTGGAAGCTGTTATAGCTGCAAAGGGGGGGACCAACTCCATATTAAAGTCTATGTATTTGAATACAGTGTCATTAAAGTCCTTGGTGTAATGCGCAGGCGTCCCAATACTTTTGTCCATATTGTGTACATACTCCCTCAACGCTCCCTCGGTTGCTAAGATCAGAGTGGCTCCGCCCTTTGGCCTCAACCGTCCAATCGTACACGAGCGTTGAGCCCCACGCGCGTTAGTGAATGAGTGGAGGAGACGGTTAGACCTGACGGAGAGTTTTAGAAGGAACAGCCGACAGGAGGAGAACTAAAACTCTGCTTGTTTTCTATTTTTCATATTTATTTCATATTTATACTTTCTACAGTATGTGAGAAGAGTTCTCCACGTTTCTCACTGACAGAGTGTGAGGAGCTTGTGTCTTAGAGTTGACGAAAAAGTAAATAAATTGTGTATATGTATTTGTTCACAGTTTGCCAGACCTGGAATATTCTGGAAGAACTGGTCCAGTTTCTGTGTGACGGGGCGGCTGGTGTTTATCCACACTGAGAGAGACAGGAGGAGGAGGACAGGACAGGAGAGGAGAGGAGAGGAGGATGTCGAGTGTGAGCACTAGTGAGTGGAGTGTGGGCGTGTGTCCACGGTCTGAAGTTGAAGTGGACCGGTGTTATTAGCATGGCCCCCTCCCGGTTCTCCTGGGTGGGATGGCTCTCAGCCCCGCGCTGGACCTGAGGAGACAGGCTCAGAAAGTTGTGGTGATGCTGTCTCTCGGCCTGGCCTGTTTGTGTCTGCTCTACTTCACCACGGGACGCTGTGGGGCTGGCCCCGGGGGGAGGATGGCTCTGCTGCTGGTGGGTACCGGAGTGGAGGAGAGGAACAGCACGGTGGAGGAGAGAGCGGAGGCTGAGATGAGCTCCGGCCGAGAGTGGACGGCCAGTCGCAGACTCCCACACGCCCTCATCGTGGGAGTGAAGAAGGGAGGGACCAGAGCTCTGCTGGAGTTCCTCAGACTCCACCCGGACATTAGAGCCCTGGGATCAGAACCACACTTCTTCGACAGACACTACGGCCGAGGACTCAGCTGGTACAGGTAAACCAAAAAAAAAAATGAAAAACTAAATCTTAACAGAAGCTGAGAAGTTGAGTGTGAGTCACTTGGCATGCTGAGAGACACTTTTGAGCAAGAAAATGTGTTTTAGTAAAGCATAAACATGATTTACATGATGCAGTGAGGCAGTATTGGACTGAATGAAGGAAAAGATTTTCAGATTTTACTGAAATTATAAAGTTTAATTATTTGCATGATTATATAGTTATGATGATTCACAGAACAACAGAGATACTCTTAACAAAAAGGGTTTTATAGAATTTTTATAGAACCAAAAATAACATAAACATAAAATTCTTTGACTAATAACAAGATAAGCAAATAAGATTCTTTGACTAATAACAGTTGTAGAACCTTTTTGGTGCTTTATAGAACCATTATAAAAGTTCTTTAAAAAATCACACAGTATTTCTCCATCATAGAGAAGAAATGTTCAGCCTTGCAAAGATCTGTTAAAACATTCATATGATTCTTTGGTTCTACGTCCATTGCCGTTGTCATAGAACCCCTGATAAACCTTTTTAAGGCTGTAGAAAGAATAATCAGACTACATTTGTCGGGTTGTGAGATAGTATTCAGCTGAATCAAAACATTCAGTACAGATTATAGATTCCTCCACTCAGCTGGATAAAATAAGTATGTATATTATATGATTTATTATGCATTATTAACAAAACAGGAAAAGAGAGAGAGAGAGAGATAAGTACCTCCATACATACATAACAGGCCTAAACGAAGAGGTGACTTTCTTCTAGTCAAAATAATACCATCAGTACGGTCTAGAGACTAGAACACACTATAATACCAGTACTGGGAACCTACTCTTTTTCCTGCTCCAACATGGGGACAGCTCATGCTGAGCCTGATGATAAGCTGGCTCATATGTGTTAGAGAAGGAAAACATTAATGAGTGCAAGGCAGGAGGGTTTCAGGTCTCTAGTCTTCAGTTTCCATTTTAACCAACAACACCCCTAAAAGTAAAAGTGCCAAAACGGTTCTTTGGTCAGTGACACAGAAGAACCACTTTTGGTTCCTTAAAGAACCTTTTAATGAACTGTTTTTGTAAATAAGATGTGCAAGTGTGAAGAACATTTTTAAAGGTTCAGAGCCTCCACTTAGCAAAGGTTATAGAAAGCAAAGGTTATAGAAAGAACCATTCAGTTGGTAAAGAACCTTTACATTTTGCGCAGCTTGTTTATACCTTTAAAAGGTTCTTCATCATGCACACATCTCTTTATCAAACACAGTTCTGTAGATTCTCCTCCATTGCTAAAAGAGCCCTTCGTATCACCTGTTTTAAGAACATAGATTAGTGATATATGAGGATATTTTGTCCAAGATGAGAATAAAACATAGCAACATATTCATGGCCGTTTGAGTGAATGGAAGATATAATGCCATCTGCCCCGCCTCAATCCGCTAAAGAGGGAGTGGATAAGTTCTCAGTGTTAATCATCTTTGTAACAGATGTTACTTTGAACAGACAGAGCTTCATACACTCCTGCCCCACATAATGCAAGTGTACAGACTCAGTGACACTCTACTCACAGCATGATGTTTGTGGTTTTTTTGTATGTTTATAGCCACAAAAAGGGCTCTGTATCATCTGAAACGATCTTCGATTTCCCAGAATTATAGACTGCTCAAGTTGTACCATTTACAAATTCTCGCTATAACATCGCCAAACTACATTGAGAGTAAACCTCATTTTACCTCTCAGTTAACTCTGAGAGGTAAAATGGACATAAAAAGGACATATCGCCCACACCTACATTGAATATTCTGTCTGTATGGTTAATGTGGTCATGACAAATAATTTATTGTACGTTTGCCATCTTAAACCTCGAAATGGTTGGAGAGTTCAATCACTTACTTTTTAACTGGTTGATTAATTGTTTAGTCAATTTGCATTTAATTAGAATTGGTGGTTGTAACTGATCTCCACCCCCAAACACACACAAATGCAGAAAGGTGCCTTTTACTTCATAATATTGCATTGACCAAATTATGTTAAATGCAGGGCTTGGTATTTTCTAGTTAAATATGCATTATGGTCATGATGTTTGATGTGGATGTCTGTGTGGGCGTTGACGCCCCTGGTGTCATACACAGGAGATCTATGAGGCAGATTGTCATCCCTTCAGGAGCAGATGGACCTCACAGCATGGCAAACCACTTGACATTATTGTGAGACCTATCAATTGATCTTTAACCCGAGTCACTTTTTCCACCCAATATAATTATGTGTGCCAGGCACTTCATAAGGTCAGAGGAGCTTATGGACAAGCAGCCAAGCACAAAATCATGCGTCTGTCCTCAGTGCTGGTCTTATGGAGTGGACCTGATCATTAATCATGTTATCAAGAGTAGATTGAAATCTATAGGTGTGGAGGGGTGGGATTTGGTTGGGGTGGGGCAGAGAGGCAGACGGCTGCTCTTGCGGCTGGAATTCAGATGTGTATCTTTTGACAAAGGTAAAACAAATGGTGCTGGAGCTTGGATAAGATCTTGTACAAGGCCAGAGGAGATAGATGCAGTTCTGCGCTTATGGTGTGTTTCTGATCGATTGGCCCCACCCCTTGACCTTGAGTTGATGCAAACATTACACCAGTTAGCTTTGGTCAGCGCAGATTAGGTTACAATTAGCAAGAGGCTAGATCCTGCTGAGGCATAATCTTTGCGCAAGCTCTGAGGTCATGTTTCAGACAACACTGTCGCTTTCTTATAAGGAAGCTATTTGCCATGAAGTCACCCTCAGCAGTGCATGACATTGGTGCAGCTCCTGCAAACCTGGAGGGAAATAGATTTTCTACCATGTGGGCGTTTAAGCGCACAGCACATGTGAGAAAAGGTAGAAATGGACTTTAGGTGCACTTAAGTGTTTTTCCCCCCCCTCTCTCTCAGAAAGGAGCAAAATACACACAGAAACAAGAACCCATATCCTGAGAGAGCTATGAAACATCCTTGGGTGTACATTTTCAGTTTCTGTAGCATCAGTAATATTGATTTTGAAATAGCAGAGGAGCCTGGCAGTTTAACCTGTAGGATTGAGTTTCCTAGAGGCAACCCTTGAAGATGAGCTGGCATTTTTTTTTCCCTTTCATGTTAAAATGCTTTCTCACCATGACAAATAATGCACAGTCAGTTACCGAGGAGAGCTGTGATGTAGCTGCCCATTGTGTTGCGTCTCATGTCATCACGTTGTGAGAATTCATTTGCAATTCATGGAGAGGTCATTAACATAGAAATTTAAATTCATACCCATGGACGTAGAGCCAGTCTTCAGGATGCTATTTATGGGCTGCATCTAAACACATCTTTCAACACAGAAAAATAATTGGCATGCAAATAACGAATGCTATTCGAGTGATCTTTGGTCACAGAGGAGGGAAGATTTATTTTACCTGAATCCAGCTTAGTATTGCTTTCATGACTATTTGATAGGTCTGCGCTGGAAGCGAGGCGAGTTGTTTGAGGTGTTATGAATTATTGATATTTTCTGTCAATATATGCCATTAAAACTACTTTATGAAGAGCTTCTGAATATATACATCCAAATGGCTTCAATTAACATAAGCCGGTTTTATGGAATGTGTGATGTATTTAATTGATCACTTCAGCATTTCAAGCAAATGTAGATGAATTGTGTAATGACAATTAATTATTTAAAATGACATTTCTTATATAAAATTATGGCATATGATAGTGTTGGACTGTTGTATGACACTGCACAATTTTATAGCATCATGATTTTGGTTTTAATATGCAAATGAAGCTGAAATTTTGGCCGTGAATCTCAGTAGATGTGGGGGTCAGGTGTGTTCGGTTGCAAGAATATACTGTAGTTTATGAAATCACCATAAGGCCTAGACACTTGGTTTGTAATTCAGCTCTCATTAGGTGACTCAGGGGAGTGTGGGGGTGAGTGCTGGGGGGGGGCCATCTCCTGGCCCCCTCTGTGATGGATGTCTACGGGAAGTGGACAGGGCACAGTTACAATTGACTGGGCTTTTAATGGCCGCCATGCAAAGAAATGGATGAGTGGGTCCAAACACACATACACACACACACCACTCTTTCCTGTGACTGCTGCTCCATTGTCTGACTGCATGCATATGCTTACTCTACTCTGATGGCTGCAAGGTTTTACAGGCAACGAATGCCAGGCAGCTAACCCACCATACAACACACTCATCCCCATTTGAATATAACAGCCTTCGCCTTCGTCTCTTTAATTAATTGACCTAAAGAGGACTGGTATGAGATTTAGAAGTCATATAGGACATGCTCTGGTCAGCACTAGAAGTGATTTTCACATGTGGAGGCAACAAACGTCACACAGTACCCAAAGATCATAGCTCAGTATCAGTACTTAGACTAAAAGTTAAGGTAAATACATTAACCTGCTGTATTGGTGAATGCATTGTCCAGTACGTTAGATATCAAGCCGCATATTTTCCTGGATCAAGCTTGAAATCTCATTCCATTGCTTGCGTTCATCGGAATGAATGATTTCATGTTTTGTTTTGCTAAAAAAAAAAAAAGAAGAAAAAAATCCCAAAAGCGAGCTAAATTCTTATCACATCCCTAACAGTAGGTGATGCCTGAACAGAAGACAGGGTAATTGCCTCACATCTGTTTGTGCGCAGCAAGCTGCTGATGAGGCCGTGGAGTGGCCCATCTACACACTCCACCTGCCACCCTCGTACCAGCTGAGGCCCAAATTACCATACCCCCATCATGATCAATACCCAGGGCACCATTTGGTTTATTCAGTATACCTCTGAGAGACCAGGCCAAAACACAGCCTCAATTAGGAGGAACCTATCCGTCGCCTCCTCTGGGCTGCTGGGATATTGCTTAGCACAAAGCAACCTGGTAAACAATGGAGAAGCTTCAGAGCTCGCAGAGAGAATACATATTGCTTAGGGTGGTTTGAAAAACTGTTAACATTCTGCCAATATTTAACCAACAAAGCATTACTAATCCCCAGAGATCAGGATTGCCAGTGCCAATTTGTGGGAATCAGCTACCAGAAATATAATTACCCTTTCCTGTACATTCGCCAAAAACAGCTTTATCATATGTATTTACAATGACACGTTATGCAAGGACGCATGGATTTTGCTGCATGGGACATGCAAGGGCACGGGAGGAGAGGTCTGAGATGCCTAAGTGGAGTATCTGGCTTACACTAACATTTTATCCACAGCATATAGACCTCCGAGCACTTTGTGCTTTCTTTTTTTAGAACTCTTTTAGGCTTTTATATGAGCTCCGTCATGCTAGCGAACGACTTGCGCTCCGCAATCTATTCTGCATCAGTGACTTTTGTCTCCCAGGCTAATGTAAGACAGACTGCTAATGGACTTCACCTTTTGATTGGCATCTCCTCTCTTGTTAGCTCAGATTTTCTCTATTCAGCGTAAGCAGATCACCGTGCACTTGCAAGCTTGCCATGTTCTACACACCCATGCACTTTCATGTCCTGCACACATCGCTGGCCTATCAAAACCTTATAATTCCATTTTTCTGTTTATTTCTTTGTTGTTTTTTTTGCACTGTTTAGCAAAACCAGCTGCCTTTTGCACTCAATGAACTCTCAGGATGAATAAACTAATGAAAGTAGTTCACAATAGCTTGGAATAACATCTTGTTAGACTCATTAAAGTTAATGTGTTTTTCTTATCATTTAAAATACCATTCTGGCGTCTTTTTAAAATGCATTCTGTGTATGTTTGCCAGTTGACAGAATAGCATATATAAAGTGAGCACGCTTTGGTTGGGGGTGGAGGAGGGGTCAGTTGAAAGTACGAGTAGGTCACCTCAATAGAAGCGAGTGAATAATTAATGGGCAGCTCTAATAGACTTGCTGGCCCCATTATAGACGTAGGTAAACAGGGAAGTCTTTAGGTTAAGTGCTTTCCCAGATGAAGTCATTGATAATGCAGCGTGGCTGAGGAATTGATGGGGCTCTGGGCTGCTGTATTGATAAGCGATTGTGCTAAAGGGACGGTGGCACAAAGAAGGGAGACTGCATCCTACTAGAGGACACTAGAAGCATCATATTGCCTGTCCTCAGTGACTCACCCGCATACGTCTAACTTTGGATTATTGTATTTTGTATTGTATTGTATTGTATTATTTATTGTATTGTATTTTTTTCACTGCCTGTAATATTGTATTTTACGCATTTGACTAACCTCTTACCTTTTACATATACATACAATAGTAAGGGTAGCCAGTATGGCACGATATAACCTGAATTGAATGTTTAAAAAAAATAATATTAAAAGTATTATATCATGATAACAATAGCATTGTTGCATTGCCCACCCTTAATATTCTCTGCTGAGTCATTTTTGATGTATCAGTTTCCATTATTAGTATTTTCTTCATAATTTTATGGAGGCTTTGGTGGCTTGACATTGAAAAAAAAAACTTGTCAGGGGAATTTAACTCCAGTTCTGAACAGATGTATTGAATCAGGTGTATTGAACAGGAAGATGACTAAACTCTGCTGGACACCAGTCCTCCAGGACAGTAAAGGCTTCTAAAAATAGTTTTTCATATAAAAAGAATCATTTAAATTCATATAGTTCAGTTGAATAAAACAGGTTAAACTTCTTATGACCACATTAAGTGCAGTTTTGAAGCTGGTGTTTTTACCGCTTAAGTGTGAAAAAGTTATTAATTGCAATAAGTGCAAGTTAGGTGTGGTCATTCTCAGAGGCAGGTGGGATGCAGTAGGTCCATTAAGTCCTGTGAGCCTTCCAGCCACTTAAACTAAATGAGTCCCATCTGCTGGCAAGAGAGAGACTGAAGAGTAAGACACAAGCACATGCGTTCCATTTGTTTTGCCTTGTATGGCAGTAACCCTCCCGTGATTGATGCAGCTTGCACATCTGCACAACCAGCAGCATCGCTGAGGCACTTACAGAGAAGAGCTTAGAGTAATGCAGAGCCGCCTGGCTCCTCATTTGCAGCCAATAAGTGACACGACCAGCCCCAAAGCCCTCTGCTGATCTGCTGGAGGACAAAAGCCTTGCCACCTCATTAGCTCTGTTTCTGCCACCCTGATCTCCACTTCTAATGCATATGCTGGAGGCGAGATGTGATTTAGCTGATCAATAGCGCGTTGGCAAAAGTAACTCTGTTCTTAAGGAATACAAATCTCAGGGCCTGGAGGGGAAACTGGATTAATGAAGAGTGGAGAAAAATTAAGTCCACGGCTGGTTTCTGTCCTGATTTCTAACCCTTGGAGGTTTAGAGTTATTACTGATGTTTAACTATGCTTATACTTTACTATACTATTCTATACTATACGTTATGCTTTGACAGACATTCTGAAAGAGGCAGCGGGGCAAGCATTATTAGATGAAAAATGTACTTTTTTTCAATTTAAATGGGGATATAAAAGGTGTCCTTCTTTTGGTTACTTTAGGAGACTTAGTTTAACAAAACCCTCATGTGGAGGCTGAAGTTTAGCCTGGTTAGCTCTCACTGTATTGTTATATTGTTGTGTCATTGAAAATGATTTGTTGAAAAAATGTTGGTTTTATGTTAAAAATGGAAATTGTTACGTTTTACCCAGTATTATGCCCCTCCATCCTATACTGGGTGAAATAAAAGGGAAAATAAAACATTGATCATGTGAAATGAGGTATCAGTTCACAGAATTTCTTAGTTTCTATGAGAAATAGTACAACAAAATGTATGGAGAGGCATTTAAAGGCTAATATTCCATTAAATCTCTTGCTGTTTGTGATTTAGGAGCATGATGCCCAAGGCGTTAGATGGACAGATAGTGATGGAGAAGACACCAAGATACTTCGTGACACCTGAGACACCAGCTCGTATCCACGCCATGTCCCGGGATGTGAAACTGATCGTGGTGGTCCGGGACCCCATCACCCGGGCTATCTCAGACTACACCCAGATCGTCTCCAAGACGCCCGACGTGCCCAGCTTTGAGAGCCTGACCTTTAAGAACCGGACAGCGGGCCAGATCGACTCTCTCTGGAGCCCGCTGTACATCGGCATGTACGCCAGGCACCTGGAGCGATGGCTGGCCTACTTCCCGCTCTCGCAGATCCACTTTGTCCATGGTGAGCGGCTCATCAGTGACCCGGCTGGAGAGCTGGGCCGTGTGCAGGACTTCCTGGGGCTGCAGCGCATCATCACAGACAAACACTTTTACTTCAACAAGACCAAGGGCTTCCCCTGCCTCAAAAAGCCCGAGGGCAGCAGTAAGCCCCACTGCCTGGGCAAGACCAAAGGCCGGACCCATGTCCGTGTTGACCCTGAGGTCATTCAGAAACTGAGAGACTTCTATCAACCCCATAATCTGAAGTTCTACCAAATGGCTGGCATGGACTTCGGATGGCAATAAAGAAGTTTTTTTATTTGTGAACCCATGCAAAAAAAAGGAACTCAAAAATCACTCTCATGCCATGCCAAGCTACAGATGGCACTAACTCTTAATGGGAGCAAGTGTGTCTGCTCTGCTGAGTAAATATTTGATGCAGTTAGTTATCTATAGTGCTTTCAAGGCACGTTGACTCAGCCAGGATCTTGAGATTGATATGATTCGAACAGTGGAAAGACTATTAGCCTTTTATGAAATGAGCACCATTGACCATCACTGAGTGATTTACAGGGAGATGCTAAATATGATGCACTGTGATGAAGCGTAATCAAATTTGCATTTGTTGATGCTCAAATAAAGGCATCGTATTCATCAGCTGAATGGGGCCTCGCACCGGCAGGCTTTATAACTGCATAATGAAACTGCTGATTGCGAGCACATTTGAACTACTGACACTGGAGAGAAATTTAAATGACCGGTCATAAGTATGTTATAGTATGATTTATGTTGCTAAATTATGTAAAATACTGTAAATGAGGCTGTACTATAGGACTGTGACACAAAACGAGGTGCTATGGAATGTTTTTGATGCGATGCAATTTAACCCATGATTGATTTGGGGACTAGCCAGTGTAAGAGCTGCTGCTTTCCATAGAAGTGGCCAAGAACTGGACTGTTCCATGTGCTCGACCAAGGGGTGTCCAATTCTGGTCCTGAAAGTCTAGTGTTCAGTGCAGTTTGGCAGTTCTTCTACTCAAACACACACACTAAACCTGACAATGAACAGGTGAGTTGAACCCATTTGTGTTTGAGCAGGGAAGTCACCAAACTGTTGGGGACTTGGGCCCTCCAGAACCAGAGTTGGGCACCCCTGTGCAAGAAAGAGCGATGGCTGTGGTATGACTGGAAAGGTCTAATCCATGTGATGGGAGTTAGTCAAATAGCCATTTTTATAATGCCATTGCTTTTCAGATTTTAATATTGATAAGGAACATCATTAAGAGCAGGACATGCTATTTTTTTTAGATGATTGTCAGAATCCAATAAGAATTGGAAGCCTAAGTGACACTGAGTGAAGCTATAAATAAATTACTTCATTCCCTTCAAAAGAATGACTCAGCTCGGGCTACATCTCAAACGGGTTCCTACGTACGTCATGAAAAAAATTACTTCATCCATGCACTGTTCTGTCCCAATAAGGAGCATGGAGCATATGGCAAAATATAAAGTGGGTCTCTGTTAGACACATAGTGCATCATTTTGGTGTAAAACCTGGAGAATTTCTTTAGTAGAACTTATGTCATGACTTACGTAATGTACTACATAGAACAGGGGGCTGGCGTGGCTGCAGGTTTTTACTGCAATCAGGGAGGAGCTCAGCTCCTCTAACTAATCAGTTGTTTTAGATCAAGTGATTAAACGAATGGAACCAGATTCTCTTCTGCTTTATTGTAGTGAAAACCTCCAGCCATGGCAGTCTTTGGAGATAAGATTGGTTACCCCTGACATAGTAGGGATCCATTTGTGAGGTTGGAAAATACTGTTGTATTGTTCCCGGACGGAAACTACGCAGTCACATTTACAGCCTGAATTCATGTACAGCTGAATCCAGGACCTGTCTGTTCCTGCATGAATTTGCACTAGTTTCAAAATATGGCCAAGGAAAGCTAACGATGATCTCTGTATTTGCCATCAAATGTTGGAAACACAAGAGAAAACACAACCCTTGGAAAAAATAAAACCTTTTGTAAGCATCTAAGTGTGAACGCCTTGGCACTGGGGGAAGGGGGTGATGCAAAACCGAGCCTTTCTCAAATGATCTTACATTTATTATTCTTCTAGGTAGATTTTGCAAAGCACTTTGAATCCGTAGTACGCTTTAGATGTACAGCACTGTGGTCAAAAGGGATGTCACATGTATGAGATTCTATTTTTATATAAATAGAAAATAAAGTAAAAAGTAAAAAAAAAATACAAATGGTTTACAGAGCAGTGTTGTCAGTGACTGAATGAACAGACAGTTCTTCATAGCAAAAGTGCTACTGCAGCGCCTCCTTGTGGCCACTCAAACAGTTCTTTTCAGTGCAAACAAGAAAAATAGCATGTATAAAGCTAAAGAATGACAGCACTTTGCTAATTTATAAATACAAAATAAAGCCATGATACAGAAAAATGAACAGTCCAATATAAACAGATATTCTGAACAAACAGATGATAAGGTTGTTCATAATCACTAGATTTAGTTTTAAAAAAATGTCTTTTCATTATGCATTTCACACGTACGGCACATGATCATGTAAACAATTAAACTTGCACATGGGGAAGATGGAATGTAAACATAAAAATGTGTTTTGGTGGCACCAAACACCCAAACATTTTGGTCCGTTTGAAAGTCGTTATGCAGTCTAACCTCATTTCAAATGTTCAACTAAACAAGGTTCAATAAGCAAAACAACCGAGACAGCACAGTGGAAAAATTCAAGTAAAGATGAACTTCATAAGAATGTCATTTGGGCCTTTTACAGTCCAGTTTAGTTCCACTCAGCCAACTTAAATTCCTTAATTCAGTGATTTTACTTGATTATAGATAGCTTTAATAGACACACACACACACACACACAAACACACACACATGTATATATAATCTTGTTATACTCATGTACAAATATATTGTTTCACAGTTGGATGATGCACTTCAATAAAATTATTGAACCTTGTGGAATGCATAAGTTTTACAAACGCATTCCCACCCTTTTCTACCTATCATAGATTTTTTATCCTCCAAACGGACACATTTTTTTTTCTCAAAAACAAACTATCTTCCCCCAAAATAGCATGAAACATCCACTACATTAGTCTGATGCCTGTATTAGAGAACAGATTTGACGCGCTACAGTAATGAATTACATATATACCCTTAAAATTCTCATCAAAATGTAAAGTAAACGTCTGTTGAGTTATCAGCATGCTAAGGTTCAACACAACCAAAATCAACAGCACAAGCAAAGGCACTCAAGCGTGTCATTTGTGTATTTACATAACAGAAAAAACAGGCTTTCTTTCACTCTAAAAGAAAACTATGCTCTTAAAAACTGTTCTGTAGACTTTCTATGCGTTAGCTGTCCATCACTTTCATATATTTTCACATTCCACCCCCACGCTTTTTTTTTTTTTAAATGGCTAAAGACGTTTTACACTGTGTGAAGACCCCATTACGAATGGACCAACAGAAACGATCCAAAATGACTTGCCTTTAATAAACATTAAAGTTATAAACTTTTTTTTTTCCTCCTATAAAGGATTCCCTCTATCACTTAAGAGATATGACGTTTTGTCACGATAGCGAAAAAATATATTTTACAATTGGATGAAAGTTGTAGATTCGTAGTAGATTTAAAGCTTTCTCCTCTTTTTCTCCTCTTTAAACTAAAAGAAATGCCAGTGTCGGTGCCAAATTGAGGTTCTACTTAAACATATAATATCAATATGTAAATATAAAATCAATAAATAACCACAGAGTCACCTTCAGCAAACGTTACAGCACGGTACATAAAAAAAAACAAAAAAACAGTTCAGTCAGTTATCCTCGGTGGAGAAGCCAGATAAAAGGCTCTCCCTGGTCACAGCCCTCAGTGTAATATGAGGTCAGGTTCAGTTCATTAAGAGCATGTGGCAGTGCCAGGCGGCAGTGGGTCGTATTGTATCCCAGCTTTCCTGGTGGTCCCGTTCAGTCAGCAGTACTCCTCCCCCTGCTGCTCGGGCATGTCGTTCAGGTCCAGGAAGACGGAGTTGTTGGAGAGTTTGCGGGCCGAGCCGGACAGGTCCAGCAGCTCCTCGGCTGTGCTGGGGACCGAGCTGATGTACATGTCCCACACCTGGTCTGGCGAGTCCAAGTCCAGCAGCTTCTGCTTGATCTTTAGGTTCTTCTCGATGTTCCTCCGCTTGTGCTTGAACTCCAGGATGGTCTTCGTGTATCTGTTGATGGTGGTCACCGAGGACGCCATGCAGGCAGTGAAAGAACCCCAGGCCAAGCTGTGTGAGGGTAAAATGCATAGAAATGACCACAAGATGCCTCAAAGAACAAGCAAATTTCACCGCTTCTGATTATGCAGAGATAACTGGAGTTCAGTCAAATGAAGGGCATGGGAAGCTTACATGTAAGACCAGCTGTAGTCCCAGCTCTGGGGCTTCCAGTCCTCGGGGCCCAGGCTCACAGTCAGCTGGAACGCTGTTGTGTACATCATGTGTGCCACCATTCCAAGAAGGCCTGCAATTGCACAACCAAATGACCTTTCACTGGGTCCCCAGATGTTAATAATAAACTGGAAATGGAAGGACAGTGGTATAGCAATCTTTAAAGTGATGGTTTGGCGAAGAATCAAATTTATGTCATTTACCCCATACCCCATGTCATTTGTTTTTACTTTCATACTCAAGCTAACAACTACTGGACGTTTATAGCCATGTGTTAGCTGCACGTAAATTGCAAGCATAATTTATTATACTCTCAGATCAGACTGTGTTATTAATTGACCTGAAATATTTACATTATATGGCCAAAAGTATTTGGGCACCTGACCCTTACACCTATATGAGTTTGTTGGACATCCATTCTGAAAATATTAACATTAAGATGGGACTATCCCCTTCTTCATGGCTATGACAGCCAACACTATTCTGGGAAGTTTGCCCGTCTCAGTCAAAAGAGTATTTGTGAGGTCAGGCAATGATGTTGGATGAAAACAGCCTGGCACACAATCACACACAATTCATCCAAAAGGTTTGACACTCGTCAATCTGTGTCTTGCCTTTATAGACCTTGCATTTAATGGCCTTCCCCTTGCAATTAATGGCCTTTTGTTGTCACAAAATAGGAAGCATATAATTGTCCAAAATGTATTTGTACGTTGTACTATTAACATTGTTCCTCACCGGAAGAATGTGGCTTAGCACTGAGCCCTGAAAAACAGCCCCCGATCATTATCCCACCTGCACCAAACTTTACTGCTGCCACTATGCGTGATCTTAGGCTTGTGTGCAGCTGCTCAGCACAATTCATGAAGCTCTTGACACACAGTTCGTGATGTTGCTTCCAGAGGCAGAGTGGAACTCTGTAGTGAATGATGCAACAGAGGACAAGCAATTTTTACTTCAGCACACAGCAGCCCCGCTCTGAGTTGCCTAGTCTACTGCTTCTGGTTGCTACCATTTCACAATAATAGCACTGACAGATGACCAGGGTGGATCTATCAGGACAGAACTTTCACAAACTGACTCATGGCAAATGTGGCATCCCACGACTGTGCTATGTTTAAAGTCACCGAGGCCTTCAGTATGAAGGGTCTTTAAATATAGATTTCATGACCAT
Organism: Brycinus macrolepidotus; assembly: GCA_037974445.1. Taxonomy (NCBI): domain Eukaryota; kingdom Metazoa; phylum Chordata; class Actinopteri; order Characiformes; family Alestidae; genus Brycinus; species Brycinus macrolepidotus. Next base: position 32,962,099 of record JBBPCZ010000115.1, on the reverse strand, counting down.
GTGCTTGATTTTATTCACCTGTTACCATTGAGTAGCGCTGAGACACCAGATCTCAGTAAGGAGCGGTGTCTGTTTACTTTTGGTGTATATGAAGTGTCCACAGCACACAGTGTGAACAGCATGAAACTCTTTCTCTGCATTTAACCTATTCACCAAGTGAAGCAGCGGGGAGCCAGGAACACAGCACCCAGGGAGCAGTGTGTGGGGACAGTACCTCGCTCAAGGGTAAGAGGTGCCTAGGAGTCTTGGGATTCGAACCCACGATCTTCTGATCACAGGAGCAACTCCCTAACCACTAGGCCACCAGCCACCCATATAGTGTAACACACTGTTATAGTATATCGTGTAATATACTGTTTCATATTAACAGTTTTACATAAAACTGGCCTGTTTTTAACAATGCAGCTCTCCGTTGTCCAATTCTTACAGATAACATTGTGTTATACCAGTGCCAAAGACCACATAAGCAAGTCTGTTTGAAATTACTCAACATGGTTTGAGGCAAGTGTGTAATGATTTCGGTGCACAGTTTGCATGATGCTAATTGAAGGTTGTAAGCTTCCAACATTATATTAGCCCTGTGGCTAAAATGCAAAACAGACATGTTTTAGCTCACTGACTACATTTGGGCAGAGGGGAAAATTGTGTATACTTTTGGCCGGACCACAGTTTTAACATAATATACACTACAAGATTTCTTAGAATAAGTACTAAGGCAGTACAATGCACATTATGGGATGTAAAAGTAAAGTGGCCCCTTATAGTCTCACGTGAACACACCACAGCACAGCACACAGTGCGAACAGTGTGAAATTCTTCCTCTGCTTTTAACCCATTCACCAAGTGAAGCAGTGGGGAGCTGCCAACGAGGTGCCTGGGGAGCAGGGTGTGAGGACGGTACCTTGCTCAAGGGTACCTCAGTGGTGCCACTAGCAGTCCTGGGATTCAAACCCATGACCAAGGGCAACTCCCTAACCATCAGGCCACTAGCTGCCCCTGCTGTTACACTGATACAACGTAAGATAATCAGGCAGAAGGGCAGTAGAGGTTCTCTGTTGCATTCCTGTGACCACAAAGTGATCCAAGCAGACATAACTGTGACTTGCCGTAAGGGGGCAGTGTTGTACCATATAAGGAGCAGCTTGATCTCTCAGTAGAGGACATTGAACAACAGCAATCTTCAGTCTGCTGAATGTACTTAAAACCCTGTTTCTTTCAAAACAGCCTCTTAATAAGAAAGCTGTTTTACACCTCTCCAACTGCATAATTAAATACTCTAAATCTCTACTTACTCTAACTAAAGTACTCTAAATACTTATGGCCTTTATGGTCTCAATGACATCAATCTGCTCCTTCATTATTCAGTGAGAAACCCGGTGGTAGGGCACTTGGGAGCTGATGGAAGGCGGTAATTAATGAAGACTGCCAGCTCTGCCCACTGCAGGTAGCGCTTTGGTGCAGTTCAGGGGCATTGCTTAATGGGGTCAGTGCGTGAAAGTTTTAGTGGAGGCAAATCTCGTGTCCAGATGGTAATGCAGACTTAATCAACAACACTACCAAGTCAGACCTTGAGTCAGGACAATCAGAGTCACCAGGCACCAGAAATAGCCAAGCAGAAGTGTGACAGGAGATTATTCGGAACGCGCAGAGTCCCACATATTAGGTCAGTTGGAGTTCAGCGTCTAAATGACTTAGCGAAGCAATCTATGTGGCACAATGTGTTTGCATGGCACAGGCAATAAACTAGTGCTGCAACCTAAAATGACTGCAGTCAAACCCCAAACAAAACAAACTGCACTAATAATACAGCTAAATAAATATACATCTACCTTTACTTAAAATAAAGTACTGATCTATGTGCACCGTAGTCCATTTATAGAGTGTTCTCTCCGTCTTTGTCTCTCTGTCCATGCCTCTTCTTCTCAGACTGGTTCACTGAATAATGCACAATATCTGTCCTACCACCAGGGTGTGGACTTTGCACAAAAAAGGATAAATAAATAAAAAAAAGGAGAAACAAAAAGGCCCTCAACAATCGGATTAGGCTACTTCATATGCCAGCAAAATCCCTGATCTACACAAAGGCAGACCACATTTAGCATAGCAATGCTAAATTCAGTCCTCTCCAACAGACACGATAATGTTTTTAGAAATTGTCCTTAATGAATAATATTGTTTGCACTGTTACTCTTGGCAGTGAGTAACAAAGAAATAATACAAACTATGATCAAACTGCAGTGGATTTAGCTCATCGAGGGTAATGTATTATGATCATGTCACTTAAAAATATGTGCCACTGACCTTGTATTAAACATATTTAAAAAAAAAAAAATGTGAACATTCATGAGAGATTAAATCGAGCAATATTGTGTGAATCCAAATATATCAGTAGAACTGTCACGTTTAGTTGATAAGAATAATCATTTGTTGACGTTATGTTTTAGAGGAAACATGATGGAATGTAAATTACCTCTGTTCTGACTGGCTGTCCAATATTGCGCCTGATTCAAAAAGCAGTCCAGACAAAAACGCTCTTTAAAATATTTTAAACTTGCTTTAAGCAGATGTAAAACTGCTGCATACTGAATAGGGTGCATTTAGGTAAATATAAACGTATTGTTCATGACATTGCAAAAAGAATGAACTGTGAATTGAAAATCAGCTTAGTGTCTAAATACGCATGACTGGGTAGTGAATAGTATGTTCTAAATTAACCACTGTTTGCGTTCTAAGGCTGACCTGAATAGTTACTGTTAGTTATGCTGGTATTCAGTTCCTTTAGTATTCTGAAGCTTCTACCTTTCGTTAGTACTTTAGAACCCACTAGAATTCTAGAACTCTACTGTGGATCCCTGACAGAGATTACGATGAAGGTGATATTAGGCTTTAAAAAAATCATGCCATGCCCAGGTAATGGTAGCTAAAGGCTGAACACAGCCACAATTTCACAAGTCTCTGAAAGACTGAAGCAAATAAGTAAGTGAAAGATGGCAAACAATCACTCACTCATTTTCTGTAACTGCTTAATCCACACAAGGGTCACAGGTACCTGGAGCTTAGCCCAGGGTCAATGGGCACATGGCAGGGACTCACCCTGGGTGGGGCACCAGCCCACCGGAGGGCACACACACACACACACCCCATTCACTCACACACACCTACGGGCAATTTAGAATTCATTCTTTTTGACACGCATGTCTTTGGACTGTGGGAGAAACCGGAGATCCCGAAGGAAACCCACGCCACCACGCAGAGAACATGCAAACTCCAGACACACAAGGCCAGGACCCGGATTCGGACCCCCAAGCCTGGAGGTGTGAGGCAACAAGGCTACCCACTGCACCTCTGCGCAGCCCGAACAATCTTTAAACAAAATCAAAACGTCTCGTACATTTGTTCAGCTCTAGTTTTGACTGTTAAACAACATTCAAGGAAAGAAGTTAAGCGAAACCTCAGTGACTCGTTTAGCCCCGTTGTGGCAGATACAAACAGAGACAACAGGCTAGCTAATCAATTTAGCAAATTTAATATAATAGTAACGTGGTGCTACTTTTTGTGTCTATAGGTATAAGTTACATTTATAAGAGTTAATATGTAAAAATAAACTTACAAATTACATCCATACATTCTTTTTAAGCACCCAGTCTAAAATGTCTGGTTTTCTGCAGAATATTTGGGCGACAACGGTAAAAATATCAAAGTGATGTAATCGTAAAAACGTTGTACTAAATAACAAAACTTGCTTTAAAAGGTGAAATCCCTAATAAAACACATAATGACACAATCCTACATTAGAGCTATTTAACAGTATATAAAAGTAATAGAACACAACAATATTATAATTAATTTGGGGAACCGTGTCTGTCAAGTCAGTTCCTGAAGTGTCAAGATGGTGCAACCATCAAGGAGCCATTTTGTTAATATTCTGCAAGAAGATCATTAACAGAAAATTATTTCACAGAAAGGGGGCCCTGATGGCACTACCTGCTGCATGTCAATGTTAGTAAGTCTCTTTAAAATAATTTGACATTTTTACGGTATGGTCAAATATGCTTAGGCTTACATGTCAAATGGTATAACCCCAGGAAAATACTCATTATAAAAATGAGTATTCGGTTTAAAAACTGTATATGAAATATCCAGATGAAGATCATGTGCTTACACAGGTATCCATAATAGTACTTTAAATTGAAATGTCAAGTAATGCAACCGGTCACACCAATGAATTCCTATTATAATTGTTTTTGTTTGAGGCTTTTTGGTCAAAGATCAGTTTATAATTGTATTAAAGATGTAATATAAACAATGACACCTACAGCTGAACAAGAATTGACGTTTTAAAGAATTGCAGTTTAAAGATTTACACCTGTAAAGTACAATTCATGAAATTTCTATTATTTCACAATTAATACAAAAGTGCTTCTTTTCCCCCAATGCACTTTCAAGCAAAGGAAAGCTTGCTCATCTCCTGCAAGGTCTTGTCACAGGGGCCAATTACCTTGCAAAAAGATGTGAAAAATAGATCACTTACTCTCCCACTTACTTTCCCACAAAGTTAAGTTGACCTTGTTGTCTGTTGTGGTTGACTGCTAGTTTACATTGAACAATGTGAACAATGCCTTTTGACTGTAGAAAGCAACATTGCCAGGTGGCGTAACTGGTTTGTGTCAATTGGTGTAATCAGAATTTTTCATAAACATATGATAATATGCAGGGAAATTGTTGTGGATGAAAGTGTAATCCTCTACTGAAATGTTATAACTTTTTTTTAACTGCTACGTTCTTTGTCAAAGATTATTTAAAAAGCAGGTGTTTTCAGCCCATAATGCTAAAAAAGTTCTTAGAAAATCAATTTTCATGTGGTATTTTAGAATAAAGTAATCATTTTCATGAGTACACTTACACATACTCTAGATGAATAAAATATTTTATCTTTCTTGTTATTTTGTGGTTACACCACTTGACATTTTCAGGCACAATCTTTTGTAAAAAAATGGAACAAATGTCATTTCAAACGACATGAAACCAACATAAATAGAAAATAGCCATTTTAACAAACCTGATGTATGCTTTTTCTTTGACCCATTAAACTGATCCACAATCCTGAATAAGTTTCATGTTTGTGTAACGAAATGAGTTTCATGATGGATCTTGAACTTGGCTCTCCATTCAGCGAAAGCAACTGGTGCCTGAGTAGCAAACCGTCTATGCACTGGCCCTGTCTTTGGAAAATAGCAAGTTTGATCCCCAGTAGTGCTACAGCCAACTGCAGACACTAGCCCAGGAAAACACAGTTGGCGTCGCTCCCTCTCTCCCCATCATTCAGCGTGATGCTTGCCAGAATGGGTGTTTACTATCTGACATAACTGAATTGGCAGCCAGCATTCTCATAAAATGTTACACTGTAAAGTATGCAGTGTCTGGCGTCACCTGACCAAGAATGTGCTAGCTTTCACCCATCCAGTGTTGATGGTATCACATGATATAGGGAGTGAAACGAAGTGGGTGGAATTGGAGATAACTAAATTGGGCAGAAAATAAAAAAAAAAGAGCTAAACTTACTATGAAAACACATCACATCACTTTGTGACTACTAATAAAAACCAGATATCATTGTTTTTATATACTATATTGATCCCAGAGGAAATTGCTTGAGTCCTCTGCATTTAACCCATTCACCCCAGTGCAGCCCAGCAGTGTGTGGGGATGGTACCTTGCTCAAGGGTACCTCAGTGGTGCCATTGGCAGTCCTGGGATTCAAACCCTTCTGATTACTGGGGCAATTCCCTAACCACCAGGCCACCAGCCTCCCATCAGGGTGGTATTGAAAACAAGTACACATTCTGAAACACCCATCAGTATCTAAAGTCTGTTTGGGGCAGCCCCATTACATCCTATATCAAAATCCAGTTTTAAATGATATGCACCCTTTAAACTCTCCCTCTGGCCTCTCTGACAATAAGAAATAAAACACCTAATGGCCACCTAATCATTTTTTTTTTAAAACAGCCTTTTATTATTTTTTAAATTAAGTCATTTTTCATGCTTTCTTTTGGAGTCTTTGAATGGCCATGTGTAGTTTGTCGCTGTTCAGTTAAGTCCATTTTTTTTTTATTGTTAACAACCTATATTATACACCGCATGCAATGCAGGCTAAACTTCAGCAGCTGTGAATATCAACACAATTCATGTAGTTTGTGCTCCAACGGAACTGAATTAATCCCTTCCTGTGCTGAAGCACTTTAACAAAGCCTCCACCCTCACATGTCTGCCCGGCAAAATAAAGTAGCACACACTGATACTGGTGGGACATGAGTTCTTTGTTGCAGAGAATCTAAAGAATCATGTCAGTCTAAATTTAATGCCAGCTCTTATTGCTACATATGGATTTCAGCAGCCCACGTTACGTCAAATACCCTACACACATGTTGGCTTAAGGTGGTATTAATTTTCTGCCCATGTGTTGCCCAAAGCCTTTAAATAAATCAAGAGGTCAAAAATAGCCTGGATGAAAATCAAGAGGATTTGATACCGTGAGGCTTATACAAGATCTGGACCACGGAGCCGCAGTTCTGTGCGTACAGTGCCGTCTGCTTTCTGCGGCGGCATTGCTTGGGTGGGTAGTTCTCAGGAAAAGCTTGAGAGGGCCAGCCTACAGTGTCACACACATCTAACATCGTCGCTCTCCCGACACTACAAACAACGGCGTCCTTTGAGAATAGTGTCAGTGCCAGTTTCAGCCTGGCAACCAGGCCAGCGCTCCCGAAGAATTTCTGAAATGTGCTCTGCCGCTCCGGCCCAGTCCTTCTCGACAGACTGCTGGGTGATCACAGGGATATGCAAAATTTGACATTTCATGACGCTGAATCGTGATGAGCTCTATGTGTTCTGTTCTCCAGCTCTCTAAATCTGGCCGCACCATCAGAAGGCCAGTTTTCTGTTAGGGTCATTAACGAAGGTTAAACAAGTCAGGCCGTTACCTGACAGGACTGTGAATATGGCGGCAAAGGCGTTCAGCTTCAGGCCATCAATGACGTTCCCAAAATGGCAGACTTCGATGGACATGAGGATTCCTCCAGTGGACAGAAGCAGAATATACAGACACTCGGCCACGATACACAGCCACAAGACCCCTAAAGAACAGGCGAGGGAGAGAGAGAGAGAGAGAGAGAGAGAGAGAGAGAGAGAGAGAGAGAGAGAGGGAAAGAGAGGGAAAGAGAGACAGCATGAAAGAGACAGAAGATACCAAATGAAGACAAAGAAAAAGAAAACAGAGACAGAAAGAGATCCAAAGAGGAATATAAAAGAGAAAGAGAGAGGGAGCAAGACAGTAAGGGAGGACAGAGAATAAAGAAAGATAGATGGAGGGAGGAGTATGAGAGAAGTAGAAGACAGAGAGAGAGAGGGAGAAAGAAGAAAGAGCACGAGTCAAAGAGAGCCAAAGAGAGAAGACAGAAAAAGGAAAAGAGAGACAGAGATTGGAGACAGCAAGCACGAGTGAGGGAGAATAGACAGAAAGAGAAACAGAACACAAAAAAGAGAAAGGGGAGAAAGAGAGAGAGAGAGAGGGAGACAGAGAGAGAGTCAGAGAGAGTGAGAGAACAACAGAAAGAATAGAGAAAGAAACATAGCAAGTGAGACAGCAAGGGTGAGTGAAAGAGAACAGAGAGAAACAGAGATCAGGCATGTTGCAGACGGACCTTAGAGAAATCAACAGTAGCAGACAGGTATCAGAGGTCTGAGGTTTTTCAAGATGAACTCAGTGGCAGCAGTGAAACTGATCTCATCACTGATTAGCTCGGCCTCCACAGTGCCCTGATACACAGACGGAGACTGAAAAAACCCTGAAAGTAAAGCGGTTCAGCGCTCCCACCCCCCATCATTTAAACATTCGCACATGAAGTACGTCAAGCGCTGTGATTTCAGTATTCAGAGCTTCTAAAGCATGTATGTGTATTTACATATTTTATGGAGCCCCAGGGGCTGTGTCATCATTTTTGCATGTCTGCCAAGAAAGTGACTGTAGAGAAATTACCCACAGCTGTTACTGAAGGAACACTATAAAGGAGTTTTTGTGAAGGTGACATGTTCTATTTACCATGTATTATTCAGTTTTTTGACTTAGTGACAATGTGGGGTAAAAATAATGATTTTATATGACTATATTTGAGACTCTTGGCAAATATACCCTCACATAGTCTGTTTGATGCAGTCCGGAGCGTCACGATCTCTTCATAAAACTGCTGTATGTGGTTATGACTGAAGGACGTGTGAACCATTTACTCTAACAGAGTGACAACGACTCCCAAGAGTGGTTCTGTTAAAATGTGATACAGAGTGAAAAGACTGACTCCTACAGAGCCTTGAACAGGGCACCGTAACCACAGCAAGGCCACCACTTTCAGTTAGATTACATTCCAGCTGCTAACATGCTCCCAAAGTCTTCAAAGAATGACTGTACGTACCTCTCTCATGAGGTGGAGCGACGTTTATAAAACTTCTGCATTTCTCGCCTGGTGACAGAAGCAGAACATTTTTAATTGAGAGAAAACAGTAAAAGAAAATCCCTGCAGATCATGACTCACCATAGCACAGTAGAAAACACAGTGCAGCCTCCATTCAAAACTGCATGTATTAAACTGGGGGTTTAAGACGAATAAAAAGTGGCTGTGAGCTACAAGGGGCAAAAAGCAAAACCCAGACTGAAAGCAGGTTTACAGCTCAATAAACTGTTCTGACCCATTCTCTGCCCTGCGTTCCGGTCTGACTCGATTAATGCGACCACTTCGCCTTCAAAATATGATTTTAGGAAAATGTGTAAGTGTGGAAAAATAGAAAAGGCTACTTTTCACACAAATCACAGCAGTCTCAGCTTTTCGACCAGTGTGTTGGACGTGCTTGACTAATATGTCGGTCAGTGGGTTTCAAGGAGCTTTAAGTTCTGTCTGGTAGCATCAGGTTATCTGTCAAAACCCTTCTATCCAATTATAACTAGATAACGACACCAGACTACTATCAAGGAAGGGTTCAAAATAAAGATTTAGAAGAAGCAACTAGTCTTCTCGTGTCTATATTTAAAAGGGCCATAACTCAGTAACCTTTAAGGTCATTTTCAGAACATTTACCAGAAGTGTTTTTGCTTCACTGTTAAAGTAAAGCGGCCCCTTATAGTCACGCGTGAACAAACCACAGTGTGAAATTCATTTCTCTGCATTTAACCCGTTTGCCGAGTGAAGCAGTGGGCAGCTCAAGGGTACCTCAGTGGTGCCCATAGCAGTCCTGGGATTGGAACCCACAGCCTTCTAACTGCAGTGGCAACTCCCTAATCAGCTCTCCCACAAGAACAGTTTAGAAAAAAAATCACTAAAATGCAAAGCAGTGCTTCAGAGAGAGTTAAAAGTGTCAAAAAGAGGAAACAGAGTTTAAAGTCACTCCTGTACCTATCAGGTCGATGTTCTGCTCGCAGGAGACCCAGATGCCGCTGTGAAACCTCCTCAGTACGAACTTGTCCTCCCCGGTCTCGAACACGTACTGCACGAGGCGGCTGTCGTTGCTCGTGCTGTTGAAGCGGATGCAGTGCCTCTGCCTGGCCGGGACGGGCCCCGTGCAGAACGGCTTGGCCACCTTGCGCGTGCCCTCGCACCAGTGGCTCGTGGCGAGCGCGGACACGGCCAGCAGCATCGCGCCCAGGTTCAGCGCGAGAGCCAGAGACGCGCGGCGCCGCCGGTCCAGACCCGTCATAGCGCGAGACCCCCAAAGACCCCCGGTATCCAAAGAGGAGAAGTAGTAGGAGGAGTGTTTATCAGAGTCAGACTAGAATGGTTTTCCTTCAGGATGTGGCTCCAAGGTCCTGCGAGAGAGAGAGAGAAAAAGAGAGAGAGAGAGAGTGAGTGAATGAGAGAGAGAGAGAAAGAGAGAGGGGGAGAGAGATACACAGAGAGAAAGAGAAAAAGAGAGAGAGAGAGGTTTGCAGCTCTCCCCCAATTTCACTCCGCGCGCTCTCGGACTGTGTAAGTTTTTCATTGGTGGAGGAGAAAGTCTTTCATCATTTTATACAAGGAAAACAATTAAAAAAAACTGAAAACGTGAAATCACTTCGAGTTTTTGTTGTGAGCTGTCAGCTCCATAATCACTGGCACTCCTCATGAAAATGGGTAAAATAGAATAATAAACGGTTATAAGTATGTTTTTCTGGCTAATTAGTTCAATTTCGCACCAAAAATGAATACTTTAATGAAGCAAATTTAGTATAAGTAAAACACCACCACCGCATCACGAATAAATCTATCTATCTATCTATCTATCTATCTATCTATCTATCTATCTATCTATCTATGTATGTATGTATGTATGTTTGTATATGTAGTGTGCAGTGAACTGCAGATTCTTAAGTTTGTGATTTCCAAATGGGACAAGTTTGTTGGCATGTAGGTAATATGTTTTATGAAGATCAGCCCTCACAAGTATTCCCTCATGCATTTTACAAGCTTTGAATACTGGTCCAGTTTACTTCAACACTTAAATGCACCCTTTAATACAGTAATAATTGAAAGGTTTTACAGTTTTTCTCCATTGGTTTGGCTCATTTCTTGAAACAGAAATGGCATTCTCATAATAACATGGACAAATCTCCAAACCACCTTGCAACTGTTCACAACAGAATGGCATTTCTCATTGATTTCATCAAATTGCGTCATGTACAAATTGTCTTAGTACATGTCTCAAGTGTCTCAGTGCATCTTTGCAAATGGTTATGTACAAGTAGCCTACAGTTAGCACAAT
>JBBPCZ010000115.1:32918728-32941117 GCA_037974445.1 Brycinus macrolepidotus | reverse complement strand
AAAAAAAAGACTGCGTTAACGCGCGATAAATTAATTGTCGGCGTTAAGTAAATCATGCGTTAACGCGATAATAACGCATTAACTTTCCCAGCACTAATTTTTATGGAAACTACTTGGGCCATTTGGGTGAATAATGGCTGTTAACAACATTAGCCTTGCAGCTACAGTTCTAAACTACAGAAGCCAAATTTGGACACCAAAATATGTCTTTGCAGATTGACAACCAAGGATAATTGAAAAAATGTGCAAAATTGATTAGAAACTATTCTTTCAAAGCGGCTGAGCAGCCACAGACAATTAAATCACATATTACAAGTTTAGTTAGAGGTAGAAGGTACTTGGAAAACAGAACATTCTTTAATAGAGGACACATTAAGACTTCTTAGACTTTCCTCAAGTGAGGAAGAGAACTAGATTAGCACTGAGCAATCCTCCTGACAGTAATGAGCTGATAGATCACTGTCACCACTTGCTAAAGGGGGAACAAGACATGAAGAGTCTGCTGGTTGGATCATGCTCCAAAATTTATGAGCCCTGTTTCAAAATTCAGCACCAGGGTGAAGGAGCCTGTTCTCGACATCAGACATTTGACACATCTCTGAGAACTGATCTATAAGTGATATGGCTTAAGTCTGGATCCTAATGATGCAAAAACACTGTAATTAGGTTCTCTCTCCAGCTCACGTCATGAAAGAATTATGCTCTTAAAAAGCACTGGACCAGGCGGGGATTATTTCTCCTCAGTTTGAGTGTGAACAGTTATTGGATTTCCCCAAATTTCCTCTGATTTCTATAAAAAAGAATGATCCTAAGAGAGCAATATATGTTACGCTGGACATAAAAAGCAGTATCAAGATAGATCAGCTCTATAGGTTCTTATCTAAGAGGTGTTCCAGGGCAGTGGAGACACTGGCCATGTTTTAAAAGGTAATGTCTTGCTCCATCTCCCATATCAGCTGTCTTATGACATGATAAATTCTGGGTGCCGGGGGGTGATGTGTGTACTCCATCACTCAGTATCCACATAGCTCAGCCTGGCCTTCTGTTATTATTCCACAAATGGGCCATAACCATGGTATGAAATGGTGTGATATAATGCTAGCGGATACAGCCTTGGAATTTCCCATGAGCTTTACAGGTTGGTTGGTGTCTGCTTATGTGTAAGAAATATGAAACAAAATCACACAAATCACATTCAGCTTTTTTTTTTTTTTACCCGATGACCAATTTTATCCAGTAGCTTGGTCTCCTCCTGTCACATGACGGTAACAATTTCGGAGGGTGAAGTCGAGCACAGGCTTGCTCTGAGTCACATGAAGTGCTCGAGCTGATGCTAACAATGCTTACATCAGCTAACAGACACCCGCAATGACTTGCATCACGTTAAGTGATGGGGGAGTGGGAAGGTCGTCCTATCCACCCAGAGAGATCAAGGCCAATTGTTCTTTCTTGGGCTCCTGGCCACGGACAATTTCTGCTTTTTTTAAAATGAGAAATATGTAAACCAGTGCTGCATGACAGCACAGAGACCTTTATTTTTTATTTTTTTAAGTGTACAGTGGGTTCTGGGACTAAAATTGTCTGCCCAAAAGCTTGTTTAACACCCGTCAGTTTGTCTGAATGAACATTTTGAGCAAAATAGGCTACCTAGTTTTTCATCTGTCTGGGTTGACCGAAATAGGTGTTAAACAGGAATTGGATTTTAATGCTCTTCAATCCTTTTGCGATTTCGCTTTTAATGCTCACTCTGAGCCCCTCAGCTGCCAAGGCTGCCTCACCTTGCCTTCACTCTTTGTTTGTCCTACTCTGCCTCTCACAAATCCACTCTTGTACCACCACATACTGCTCGTGCTTTTTATTTTCAGCTCTCTCTCTCTCTCTCTCTCTCTCTCTCTCTCTCTCTCTCTCTCTCCTGTAACAGGATTTATGCTGCTCCCATGCCTGGAACCTGTCAGACCAGTGCTCCTTGGCTACCCAAGAGAATACAGGCCAGTGGAAACACATTGCAGGCTCATTTAGTCTGCCACACACACTCTGTAGGTTCTTATATGTTCATCTGTTTTGCAGTTCTGACTATCACGCTGTACTAACTGCAATCAGTACATCTTTTATAACAAAAACTCCATTTTTACACCATATGAATATACCTGGCATTTTGCAAACATTTCCTAATGAATGGAGAGATAGAAATGGTCCAAAAAATCTAAATGATATACTTTACCCCATTCAAAGAGTGCTGTTACATGGATTTCCATGATGTGCATGGTTAATTACTAGCGGTTAGCTCTTGAAGTCAGTAAATCTTTCAGCACCATTCGTGCTGCCCACACACTGATCGGTAAATTCTACATCCAGTTGCACTCTGTTTCCTGACAGGACTGCCTAATTACATGCAGAGGCCTTGGTGTTAACTGAAGGCTGCCCTTTTGGTCTGTTCTCTGGTTAATCATTCCTGAGCCCTTTTGGGCACAATCTGTGATTCAGCATAGTTTCCAGTATTCTTGCTGATGATGGATGGCCGTGACTATCATTTGCTGTTTATGGCAAAGCATGTTTTAGCGACAACTTGTACTCAGTTTCACTGTCATTGTGCTTTTAGAGTCCAATTTCACATTGTTTTTCAGCTTTTGTGAGGGTGCAAAGGTTTGTTATGACACAAAAAGCTCATCTCAGTGTTTTGGTTTGTACTGCCCCCTGCTGAGCAGTATAGTACAGAGCAGAGATCGAAAGATAAATTGCTCTCAAGTGAAAGGTCTGTCCAAACTATTGCTTTTAAAAAGCTCTTCTTGTTTGAACAAGTCTGTACTGTGTGGGTATAAGAGTTTCATGAAAATCACAATATTTCTCCAATGAAAGTCTGAAAAATGGAATCTTCAAACTATTTCTTGAATTGCAGGAAATACAGTATATACTATTGCAGACATCCCATTCAGCATGGCAAAAGCACACAAATGACTCATACACCAAAACAGTGAACCAAACAGGCCACAAAATTGAACAGAAGATCAACAAATACTAGGGAAACAGAAATCAAGGACAGGGGGAAAACAAGACAATACACTGTTGGGGGTATTTAGCGATGCAGGATTTCTCAGTTAGCCAGATAATATAAGCCCAAAGTTGAGGAATATCCAAAAGTGCTTCAGCACTTTTCCCACTGCGCTGTGAAATTTCCTGTTTTCAAAATGGTTTTCCTAGCATCTTCCAAATTGTATGGTGACAAGGAAGATAAGTGATCACTTTTTTGCAGATTTTATGTTTCTGTTGTTAATGATCACATTGTTTTTTTCAATATGATAGTCTTAACTTCAGAATTTCAGAAATGTACAGTAATTTTAAATCTTTAAAAACACAGCTTTATTCAATGCCCTGGACATCGATGTAGTGGACATCAGGACCAGGGGCGGCCTTAGGCATGTGCAAACTGTGCACCTGCACAGGGCCACCAAATCCCAGGGGCCGCCAGGCCGCGGTGGAAACAGCGAAAGCTGGCGAAACGCAGCGGCAAATTTCGGCAAAAGTTAAACGCTTGTGTCATGAACACGAGGCGGCTATGCAGTGTCCGCAATGGACGTGGCCATCCGCCGTGCATAAGATACCATATTGACATTGGCGGGCGAAGGGGCCACCGATTCTTTCTCTGCCCAGGGCCGCCACGAGCCTAGAGCCGCCCCTGTCAGGACTTATTACCTCCTCTTTTAACCACTTTCCATACGCCAGAAATCATAGGGGTTAGTGAGGCAGAAAGGATTTTATTCAGAATTGTGAAAGGGAGGTTAGACGTGGAGCTGTCTGGAGATGAGGTGGAGGATCGCCAGAGAGTAGAGCAGGACATATCTCAGAGCTCAGAGGACATATCAGCTTTTAAGGAGCCTGAACAGGGACAAAGTGATGATACCCACTGTCCATTATGGATAAGAAGCAATATGTAAGCTAGAGCTTTGAAGTTTGTTGTTTTTACAGTGTCCAGAAAGGAAACACACACACACACACACACACACACACACACACACACACACACACACACACACACACACACACACACACACACTAATGTACACAATCAGCTAAAAGTTTGATTTGCCATCAGGACTTACAACTGTTGATTTATATACTGCATTAAACTGTACCTCTCCTTTCTTTTTCAATTACGTTGCCACCTTGCTATGGAATAGAATAATTTGCCAGATAATGCTGACTATAACCACAAAGACTTGGAGGCCTTTTGATAACTTTTGATGAAAATTTTTAAAAGAAATCCAGTTGAAAATGATCATTACATTTTGTGATCAACCAAGACCCAAAGTCCATTACAAGGGACATATGACAAAAATAAATAAACAACATTTTTAAAAAAACTTGTCTCTTTCTAACACAATGCTTATATTATTTAAAAAAAAAAAGCCAAAACTTTTTGTTTAGGGTCTCAGGAGACTATGGGAAGGAGGCAAGCTGGTAGAGGCAGTGTGATGGTCTGGGCAGTGTTCTGCTGGGAAACCTTGGGTCCTGGCACTCATGTGGATGTCACTTTAACACAGTGATTCTCAAAGTGTGGGACGCAGAGTCATGACAGGTGGGGCGCAAGAGACCTGGGGGAAAGTCATGTGGAACTAATGTTTAACATCGGAGTCATTCTCACGGCGGAACAAAGAATTCACATCGGTTTCGTTAGCAACCTGCTCATTCACTGCTGTCAGAGCCTTAGAGAGTCAAAATGGACAGATATTTAACAGGTACGAAAAGAAAAGCAGGTGGTGCTTCTGAGAGAAACGAGGCAAGTGCCGATAACCTGCAAAAAAATAAACCGAAAAGGAAATATGACTAAGTATATCTTGCTCTAGGTTTCACGGTTAATGTGGTAGGAGATGAGGAAAGACTTGTGTGTATTTTATGTTTGAAAACTCTAGCAGCCTGCGGTGGGCTGGCGCCCCACCCAGGGTGAGTCCCTGCCTTGCGCCCGCAGACCCCAGGATAGGCTCCGCGACCCTAGTAAGGATTAAGCGGTTACAGAAAATGAATGAATGAATGAACTCTGGCAGCTGACAGTATGAGACCCAACAAATTAAGAAGACACTTAGAAACATTACACCCCAGTCACATCAATAACCCACTCGAGTTCTGTCATAGAAAACTTGGAGAATACCGTCAGCAGGAAAAACGCTTTGTAAAATCTGCATCAGTAAACAGCAAAGCACTAATGGCATCATACAAAGTCGCATACAGAATTGCCCAGTGCAAGAAACCACCCACATACTCTCCGCAGCTTTAGATATGGTGTCATACACACGAAATTAACGTTAATGAGATTGATGTTATCTAAATAAAGTTACACCTAGGCTTTTCTGTCATTGTTTTGTTGAGGTGGGGCGTGAAAATATTTCTTCCTGCCAAGTGGGGAATGATAGAAAAAGTTTGAGAACCACTGCTTTAACAGATACCACCTACCTAAACAATACTGCGCACCAAGTACATTTCTTTTAACAGAGGTAGTGCCTAATGGCAGTGAGCATAATGCGTCCTGCCACACTGCAAAAAATGTTCAGAAATGGTTTGATGAACATGACAAAGAGTTTAAAATGACAGTCTGCTGATTGTAATAGCTGATTGATGTACTCGTCTGTGTACCTTTTGTCATGCTGGAGGATTAAAAGCTATACCCACTAGGGGGCAGGTCAGAGTTGAAATTTACTACTAGAATGTCCTCTTTGATTACCAATTTAGCACAACAAGGTCAACAATGAACGTGAGGTGAGGAAACCATATTACTAATTTATGGTCAAAAAACATCAGAAACAGACAGAAGTGGTCGTTATTGTGTTTTATTCCATTTGCTGGTGATATAACACCATGGTGCACTGCTTCCTCGGTTTATGTTGGTATCTTACAGACACGTCACATTATTTTGGGCAATGTACTCAGCCTGTGTTTCAAAGGAATGCAGCATACATGGGCCATGAATTGAAAGTGTACACCACACTAATATAGGAAAATAAAGGTCATCTGAATATCTGAGGCAGTTGTGCTCAAAGGAGAGTTGGGAGTATTAAACAAGGTTGAAGAATGCAGGTTTAAGGAGTTGTCTTCTAGACACTGGGTGGTGCTGTATCAGCATACACCAGGCATGCCCGGAGATCTTCATGTTTTAGAGTAAGGAGCAGGTTACAGTTCAGGTCAAGTGGCAACTGCCCAAAGCATGTCTGGTGCATGTAGGTCTTTTACCACCTAATTGGTAATATAAATCAATAGTTTATTATTCGCATGTTTGGGCACTGACATGTGAGCGTCAGGGAGCCTACCAAAGGAATTCGGTGTTTGTATATGTGGGCTAGACACAGTAGCTGGCATCTGCAGTTCATCAGAATTAGAGACCGAACAGGAAAGTGCAGTAGCTGCAGATGAGACGCATGTGCATTGGTTAATTTATGCTCTCCTGGCAGGATTGTTTTTTGTCACTTTGCCCTTTACTTACGCTCATGCACCAGTCACGTCACATTTGTTCCTATGAAGTTTGTTCCTCTGCCATCATGTAATCCCTGAGCTCTCTCTCTGTGCTTATTATCCCTGGTGGATGGCTGCCCATTGTCACACGATTTTCCGTAAGCAGGTACAACAGAACCCACTAGGGCAACAATGGATGAACTTCCAGAAACCTCCAAGAGCCACCAAGAGCCTACAGTAGCGGGTTGCATCGCCATCAACTTGCAAGACCCCCTTTCCCTGTTTGCCAAGGGAAGCAGACGTGACACATGTGGCCAAATGTGGTCATGGTGGGAGCTACTCCACAAACTCCCGTGATCCACCGCATTTGGATGTGGCCCAACAGAGAGAGTTCCATGATTTATGTTGTTTGCGCACGGGAGAGCGTTGCTTGCATTTTTGAGGGGCTGTGGGATGTGTGTTGATTTTGATCTACTTGCGCTTTTTTCGAGTGTTGCATCCATCATGCGTGACGTCCATGAGGTAATAAGTGAAGAGGGAGGTGTAAATTCGGCCTGCAGGGGCACGGACGCTTTACAGGGCATCCACCACCCAACAGTTTTGGGCAAGGGCAATATGTTACTCCTAAGCATCTAATGTTGTCATGGCAACAAAGTCTAAATAAACTCTAAGAGTTTGCTAGAAATACACAGGGAGTGGGACTGCTATTTATCAACTAAAGGATTCCGATTTGCTTTGAGAATGAGTCCTATTAGTAGTCAGCTTGTCTCACAATGGTCAGTTGTGAAAGACTGCTCAAGCTCATTCCCATGACGTTTTGCAACAGTCTCAAGATGTTAAATTTGGGTTACATGTCATGGCATTTTTCGTCCAGCTTTCTTCAGAGTAAAGAATGCTGCGTACGTGTAAGTGAGACTAATCCGGGCTGTGTTTGGTGCTGTGTGGATGAGACTGCCTTCTGCTTTCTCTCAGGGAGATGTGCAGCTCCACCACGAGCCTTAGCATGAATCATTCGCGCGCGCCACCGCCTTATAAGCGATTACTTCATAAAGGCCTTCACACACCCTCACAGGGCAGGACCCATCTCGATCATTAATTACCATCACTGTGGTATGCTGCTGCTGGTGTACCTTCAAACCTGAAGCTCTAAAGAAAGGTTTTTGGGGGACTGCACTAGTTTGATCGTCCTTGGCACAGATGCAGTGAAGAAAACTCAAACATTCTTTGATGTTGAACACGCCACTTTTTTTTTTCGTGGAATTTGCGCCAATGTTTCGCAGTTCCTACTTCTTGTATACTTTCCTGTCAGACGAACAGAGATTTAGGATTTTAATGACCTGATGGTTATCAGGCATCTGGAGGAGAACATTTCAGACCTTAACGGCTCGGACCTGAACGACTGCCTTCCAAAAACTTGGTTTCCAGTTTGTCTGCTTTAAAGTGAAAATGGAAGAATAAATGAAACGGTTTATGTTCTTTTCTTCCGTTACAAAAAGTAATTCTTTCTCTTGGATGTGAGAGAATATTACCAAATTGATCTTAAGTGGGACCAAATGTCTCAAGAACAATAATGTAAATATAATAATTCATCCTTTATGGGGATTGCACCATTATACCCACATTTTGCCATGCTTTACCTAATAACCTGAAGACAGCATTGCCCTGAGGCAGAGAGTCGTGGCGTTCCTCTCGGTCTGATAAAAATGGGTCTTTCATTGTAGCAGGTCATATACTGGCCTGGCTCAGTTACCCCCACTTCCCTTTTGACCTCCATAACAACCTCTGGGATATAAACAACCATTGGTTATTGCATCTTTTGTTGATAAATAATCTAGTTACAGAGTCAAAAAAAACTTTCCTTGGAGCAAAAAACTCTCTCCACAGTTTAGTGATGGCTCATGGTCCATCACTCCATAAATATATCATCCAGTGAAGAAGCTTCCACTCAGCCAACTGAGGGTCTCTCTATCTAAGAGGACAGACGTGCTGTATTTTAACCCTAAACATAGCATTACCACAGTGGGATGAAAGTAAATGGATGCGAACAGGCACAGTTATTCATCTATGTTGTTTATATATCCTAGGCAGTCCAAATATAAGATCCATCAAGCGAAAGCTTAACTAACGAATACCACACCATTTAAATTGAATGCGCTCTCATCCTTGCATTTGAGGTGGGCGCATTTATCAGGCCCTGAAACGCCAATGAACTTATGGCCTCCTCAGCAACATGTATAAATTACTCTCTGTAGATTGCCCTGCCATGCGTGTAGAGGGTGGTAAGGTGGCAACAAATTAATTTGCCACTAAGTGAATAATAAATTGGCAGTGGATCTGAGGAGAAATCCATCTCGGCTATGTTTCTGTGATAACGGCGATGGCGGTCACAGTTGGGATTCAGAAGGCAGAGAGAGAGCCGAGCGTTTTTTGGCCTCGGGGACAGGGAGACTTCCTGCTAATGAGATTTAGGGGAGGTGAGAGCAGTGTCACTGCTGGATAATTCCGCCTGAATGACTCATTTTGTCTCCCTCCGCCACCGGCTGCCAGTCAGGGCCCAATCCACTCTTTATTGGAGCACAAGGCTGATTTCATCTTCTCTCCCATTGCAGGCCACATCACTTTCTAAAGAAGTGAGAGATGGTACGAGGAAGTGGGCTCTTAATCATGAAACCCTACACGTATACTTCATAGAAAAAAAACCACTCTGCACCACAAATCACCTGAAGTACAACAAGATGCAGGATTCAGAAACCTTCTATAAAGCCCAGAGGTGTCTCCAGCAGACTGATGAGGTGGAGAAAGGCAGTGGCCCCTGTGCCCCTGGCTGCTGTTGCTGGTGTGCCTTATTGACCGAGGCTGGACAGGATGTTCAGAGACCTGTTTGTTTTTCCTGCTTAGCCTGGACGTGCACAGCCACTTTCTCTCCTCTGCCGGGGGGCCAGCCATCTCTCTGCTGCACTCTCAGAATGTAAATAGAGGCTGGAGTCATGCGAGCTCTGCTGCCATGAGCGTCCACTTGCAGCTTCACCTGTTTATCAGAACTAACGACCACAGTCAGTTTGCCAAAGCAAATGTGATCATAACCGACATAAATGATATACGTGGGAGAAAAGGTGCTATCATCCTTTCAAATGGCTTTTCAGTAATTAAAGGTACACCGAGTATGTTTTCCAGTCTCAAGTTTAATGAATGGAAGTAGTTGGCAGGTGGCAAAGAACGGGAATGTTTTGGTCTTGAAATGCGTCAGGCTTCCAACCTTCTGACCAGAGCCGAAACACCTCGATCAGCTTCTAATGCCTCTAAAAGGTCAGCTTTGTAAGGGCAGCTCTGTACTGCACCTTATACATTCAAAAACATTGCACATTGAAATTTAAGAGAGAAGAAAGAGGTTAATCCTTCTGCTGGGGTCTCGGGAGTCCCAGCAGAGATTCATGCTGCACAAAGGTACTACCAACCCAGCTCTCACTGATTGGATTGTTTTTTTTTACCTTATTGCTGCTATTTTCTAGGGCTGTGATAGTACATATTTTTGACCCATGCCTCAATTCTAAAGACTGTAATGTGATTCTGTTAAACTAGTGTTCATCAATCTGTACATTTTGTTTTTACTGAAGGGCTACATTCATAAGCATTTTGTCACAATTGAAATTGTATAGAAATTTAAAAAAGGCTTATTCTAACAACCATCTGCCATGGTGATGGACAAAAGTAGCTTTTATGAAAACTGATGCTTGTTGAAATTTTATATCGATTTATGCCAGTCATCATGAAAGGCCATTGTAGGTGTCATGGGCCCTTATGAATCCTGAGCTGTAGTAAAATGTTCCCTGTCAGTCTATATTATGAAACAGTATAATGTACCAACCACATCAGCACATTACCAACAGGAATTACATCGTGTCGTTTCATAGTAACACTTGTAGAAAACTGTAGCTTTACTAATGTGAAGGCTGGGGTCTATCATTGCAGACCAGGCCTTTTGGCTTCTGCTGGATATCTTACATTCTACAAGTTCAGTGGGAACGGCTTGAAGATTCTTCCTGGTTCATTGAGATATTCCGGCAGCCGTATGCTAGCTGTTGCCCTCAGACTGGTAGTACTGCTGTACGGTTGCCATGAGACCAATAGCGGTGGACCTGGCTACATTGTTCAAACAGCTTCCAAAACACTCAACACGACGTTATTTCCAGTAGTGGAGTTACAGTACAAACATTTTGACAATTTATGTTGTGCAAGGTTATTCGCGCTCTTTTTGTGGGTTCACCAATTAACAAAAAAGAAGAAGAAAATAAAAAGATCAAAATTGCAGGAAACACAAATACAGCGTTCTAATGGCTGAGCGAACCAAACAATTTATGTATTCAACAGGCAGCCTGTTTAAATTTCCCAGATACCACCTGTCTGGACTACCAAACACACTCTGACCCATTTACAGCTGGCCGTAAACATTATGAAGCCGGGAGAAGACAGAGAAGATTCCCCCCCAAACAAAGTCAGATGTTTACCAGACGTGTGAAACACCATTGGTTTTTCAGCGCAAGGTGGTAAAGCGACAGTGGTTGATTTGGAAAGAGGTGCAGCCCAAATGTAACACCTGCGCACATTCATGATTTATAGTATTTAGGAGATGTTTTCAAGCATTTCCTCCCCAGCGATTACAAAATTTGAGTGTTATGTTGCCTTTGTACTCGCAGCACAAGTCTAATATATGAGTACTATCTTCAGGAAACTCCACTTTAATAAAGGTGACTGTGCAAGCGGACATACTTTTGTAGTGTGATTGCATCGTATGGAGACACCTTGCATTGTGGGCAGATGCACTCACACAAGTATAGAAAATGCTTCTGTCACTAAGGGTTTTTGTTGGATCTCGACATTTCACAGATTGGCTCTTCAGCCACCCAGACTACTGGCACTTTGCCAGATAAAGTGATGCAACCCACTGTTAAAGCATTACTTTAAACCTATGGAGTTGCTGAAGCATCACGATAAGCCAAGAGTAACTGTAATTTAACCAAGGTAGAGTATATGTTATCACAAGGACAGTGTATGTATTCCAAAGATTTTACACTTGACTAACACTACATGGGATTTTAAATTCTGGCCAGCTCAAACCATTAGTACAAGTTTCTGTCCAGCTGTAACATAATATTTAAAGATACGATTTAAAGATATCAGCAGAGACCTTCGTCCTTGCTGAGCTGGAGGTCTGCATGATAATAATAATCATCATCATCATCATCATCATCATCATCATTTGGACAGAGTTAAATATCAGAGAATTAGCATATTTAATCAAATTTCGGTCATTTCATCTAAATTCTGTGAATTTGAGGATTAATGCATTGGTCTGAATGGTTGGCCATTTCTGTGATGGTTTTCAAGTTTGTCTAAGGGCCGGTGTGATTGAATTCACCCTCTTTTATTTAATCAAATTAGACGTTTTGCCACTCTTTTAACCAACTGTTAGAAAGCTCGAGGAAATTGTTTCTCTTAAATCAGCCCCTTGCAAATCCATCTCTTTTCACATCACTTGAAAAGGCAACTGCCCTTTACATTATGTGAACATTTCACGATGAATGGACCATTTGCTACATGAATGTATTCTCAAGTTAAAACCGTTTTCCATTTCTTAGTGATCATTTAAGGTAAGTTTTATTACTACAGCTTTTATATGGATGGGCCATTTTTAAGTTCACAGACACAGGGGATGAAAAAAAAAATTTCAAGCAAGCTGAGATACAAAGACTTGCACACATTGACATTCTCATTGTGGACGACCCAGTAAAAACTGTCTTGTAGTTCCTGTTCTGAGAAAAACCCCACAAAGTGCAGCTTTTGGAGAAAACCCTTGGTACCACTTTGGCTCAGTCTTCATGTAATTCCAGAGCTCTTTGACACAGTTTTGAGTCTCAGACCTCTAAAATACTTACTGGGCTAAAAGGGATGCAACTGCTATGGCAGGAAAAATGTGGTGGGCGCAAAATAGAATGAAAATAATGATAAATGTTATTTTTGGCTGTCGTGGGTTGAATGACACAGGTCATCATCCTTGGCACTGAGAGCAAAATTTAATTATTAGGCCTACTTTGGTTCTCCTTGTTGCACCCTATGTGTGCCTTTTCTGTGGCTGATACATGCGAAGGACAAATGTGTTGCAGGTTTTGATCAAGTGACTCTGCTGTCTGTGTAGATTAATGGTTTCCCTTCTATTTGTTTTCTGTCTGTTCTGCTTTGTGTATCCGCTACGTATCTTGACCCCAAGACAGAGATCATGGGAAATTTCTTAAGTCTCTTTTAGACAGTCAGTGACACTGCAAGTGCAGTGGTCCATTTTGTTTACATCTCCACTATGCACGCAAATCAAATGAGAGGATGTTGATCCATTAATGTACAACTGAAAAACCATTCAGGCTCCAAATGCAGTGAGGATGAGACGGTTAAGATGAAGGTTCCTTTTTTGTTTGCTAATTGTTTCCCAAGCTGATTATTGCAAATAATCAATGCTTAACGTTTGTTACCTATACAATGCATAATAATGTGTCATGCATGATTGCTATAACTGAAAATACACAGGTGTGAAGATGTAGCCCTATTCTAGCAGACCTAGACTACACATATGTGTGTGTGTGTGTGTGTGTGTGTGTGTGTGATCCTGATCATTATATGACACTTCAGTATCCATATCTTTACCAACAAGGCCTAATGGATTACAGAAATGGAGAAATCGATACGTTGTCATATCTCCGCTTTCAAGAGACTTAGTCATCATCTAAATGAAAACACATACTGATTCTTTACTAAACCCAGTGACATGTCACTGATATCCTTATCTCACTCTTTCAGGACTTTAACAGGTGAAAGACCTGAAGATTAATTGGAGACCACACCTGAGTTCATCAATCAGGCTTTAGACCCCATTAGATCCTTCTGGCTATCCAGTATATGCCTTTTTCATACCTCAAAGGCTTGAAACAATACCTAAGCCAAGGCTTATACATCTTAAAATGAACAAAAGAAAACAAACATCAGTACGAACCACAGCTAGTTAAAAACATATAAAAAGAGAAAGGAGATTTGTATGAAATGTCCTGCAATGGAACACAAAAATTCTTTTGGTCCATTGGTACACTGTGGTACTTTCATGTACAGCATGAGCTTTAGCTCACTCCCGGGAGTGAAATAAAACCATAAAGAGTGGGAATGTGCCACCTGGTAGAGGTGCGCAAGGGTAAATGCTGATATCTTAATGTTTGTGCAGCTCTCATTGAATTAAGGTTAAATTGACATGCCATAAACAGAAGAACACATACGGAGTTAAAAGGCTTCTAATGGCAGATTACTGTACGACTACACAAGCTAATCACCTTCCTATTTATTTCATTACTACACGGCCTCATGTCTCCCTAAATTGAGTTTTCTGATGACTGGCAAATAAAAAACAAAAGGCTGTAATGCACCAATGAGCTAATTAGCCAAAATGGTTATGTATAATGTGTTAATGTGCTTTGTCATTGCTCTTATGATCAAGCCGGTGCACAGAGTGATGCACAGTAAGCTCATCTCTAAAACACTCTGCTCTAGACTAAAAGACAGTTGTCTCTGGTGATGCAGAGAAGAGGCGTCTGGGAGGTTTTATTTGTTTTATCGGAGAAATGGCCTGCGTTGATACTAATGCAATCATGCTAATGTCCGCCTGGCTGGAGTCCAGTGTGCATTTCCAGTGTTCACTACTATCCACTGTTACTCTTACCAGGTCAAATCTACAGCTTTTGATGTTGTAGGAGGTAATAAAGTGGAATCTATACAGCCTTCAAAGTGGGGTCTTTCTGAACCCGTGCTCTGAGCATCTTATATATACAGCTCCCGCTATTTTTGATGTAGTTCATGCATCTTTGTATGTATTTTAGAGTGATATTTTTGTTGTGAAGTTTAAACTACATTTGGTAAAATCATTTCAGGGGGCGGAATATGCCTAGATAAAACAAACAGTCTGGGAATGTGAAAAAGATGAGTTGTACTTCCTTGGCTGTGCCTCAACAAATGATGATCTGTCATGTTAAGATTGCATTACCCGGTATCCAGTATGAGGTTACTGTTGGGATTTAAGTGTATTTCTTGCGCACATAAAGCACAGACCCTGTACTAGGTATTGGTGGTTATGAGTATGGCACTCATAACATTTGAGTGCAACCTTACAGTCAGATAACCCCTCCAGAAATACAATTTAGACTTGATGTGTGGGCTTCGGGTGGGTGATTGAGTTTTTTTTTTTTTTTTTTTGTCATTGCAATTCCCCAGCAACTACAAAGTTACTCGTCGAAGGTTGGCCTCTTGCCTTATCTTGATTGGTTGGGGAGGGCCAAGAGGAGAGCAGTCAGTGAGTAAAGAAACACAGACATTCGCATTTGGAGACTGGGTGGCTGAAGAGCCTAGACTAGAGGAACATCTGCCCACTGAGCTCGAAAGACTTTCATTATTGAACAAGCATACTTCTGCTGGGCAGAACTGACATCAAGGATATTCGAGTCAAGTCTTGATAAACTGGCAGCAAGTTTGGAGTGGTTTCCTCAGGAGGCTCCATTAGGGAGGACTGGAGCCAGGTTGAGGGCTTCAGGGATGTAGTGGTCAGTAGCGGTGCACTGTTAGCCTTGTAGGAAGGTGAGCAGTGACCCATATCCACAGTCTTCTCCCCTCAGCCAGTGAGAAGGCTCGCAGGCAGGGGCACCATGCTGCTCTCCGCTTTCCTTCTGCTGCTCTCTAACACAGGGGTAAGTCCTAATACCCATGACACACTCCACACCATGCAGAGCGTCTGCTGTCTGAGTTTCAGAATGTTTCTCTAGAGCGCGACAGGATTTATTTCATTGATACTGGTCCATTTGTCATAAAATATAAATGTAGCTGGTGTTACAAGATCTCGATGACAGCACTGGTATGCTTGGTCAGGGGCACTGGGGTGACTTTTTACTTGGGTTTCTGGGCTTTCACACTAGAGAAAATACCAAATGATAAATACAACTGGGGCATCATATAAAAGTGACATGCTTTGCGTAGGTTCATTCTCTTTGAGGCAGTTTGAGTGCAGGTATAATTCTGCATTTATGTTCCTGCGAAAAGTCATTATTCATGCACATGAATCACTTAAAGTTGCAGAAAGAAAAAATCTCAAATATGATAATCTTGCTTGATTTATGCAAAACAAACTGCAGAACTAATATACTTTTACGGTAGGGCATCCACAGTAAAAGTTTAATTGTTCTAAGTATAAATGTAGAAAATCATCTTATAGAAAAAGTGCAGTGAAAAGCTAAGCAAAGTTGAAAAAAAAAATGTTATTTTTTTCACAGTAAGATTATTCTCTCGCTGAACTGAGAGGAAAAAAAACTGTAAACATCTGTATATAAACTGTTTTACAGACAAACCCCAGGTCTTCCCTACTCAATTGTATAATTAAAATTTTTTCATAGATGCTCTCTGGCAAATATTTGGTGAATGGCTACAGTTTGAGCAAACGGTTGCTAGGTTGGGAGGAGGCAGCAAATGTTAGGTTCAGGTGCTCGAACACTTTCTCTAACACTTCTCCAGCAAACAGGATTCTGCAGTTCCAGCTCTAATGCCTTTTCTAATGTTACCTTTGCGGTGCTATCTAACAAAATGATTTACATAAAATTTGGAGATGAATTAGTTTGAACATAAAGGCATGCTAATACACAATGCTTAGTTATATCTGTTGTCATACTTGTTTAAAATTCATTTTAAGTAATTGTTTAAAAATATGGCTGTTAATCACATTGCTTCAACAGTGGGGCCAAGCTTATGTAAGGTCTCTCGAAGCAAACATCTTTAAATGCTGCCATCTTGTGATCAAAAGTGGTTAAAAACATTTTTCCAAACCAATTTTTTTGGTTAACTGATCAACTGTACAGGGATGTGTATGTTCAGTTGGTTGAAAACACTGAATTCTTGAAGGCGAGATCAATTATTCCTGTATTTTTAAAGGCCTCAGGTTCCACGTTCCATGATTTGATGTATGAACATGCTGAATACAGAGAAAACTGTACAAGAACCCTGGCAGCCACCCTCCATACTGTAACTGGTGAGTAAAACAAATGTGACTGTCTATACATTTCATCCAGCTGTTCATTCTGCCTGCAACAGCAGGGCAAGTTATCCACTATAAAACTTTCTTTTTTTTAAGGAATATACTGCAATGGGACATTGGACTTTTTTGTCTGTTGGCCACATTCATCTCCTGGGATCGTATCAGTACCCTGCCCTCCATATTTACCATGGATCAAGGAAGGTACACCAACCTATCTGCTTTCCTGTGACATCTCATATCCTTTCATATAAAACAGCTCTGAGAGCTCAAGATCATTTCTGCTACAGTGGTTTGTTTTGTTTGTTTTCATACCCTGTCCTTGTGGCCACTGCTGTCAGGACAGAGTGACTCATGACTACTCTGCAGAGGATTTTCATAGGTCAGAAAAAGTCATGTGACTAGGCAATGACCTCAGAGCCTGATGGTGAATCATTGATATCATGATGCTCTTTTCACTCTCTTGAAAAGGGCAACAAGTAGCAATCAGTCACAATTGGAATCATCATCTTTGACAAGTGACCTAATTTAAACAGGCTTTAAAAGGCACATTAGGGAGTGTATCTGAATAAATTCTACTTTTTTTTTATAATTCCATTCCAAACCTCTCTTGTTCAGGTTCCTCGGGAAATGTGTATAGGATATGCACGACCAGTGGGACCTGGAAAACAAAGGACAATTCTACTGCGGTGTGGCAGAATCAGTCAGAATGTGAACACTCTCACTTTTTCGAAAATGAGGTAAACTTTGTTTTGGCACAAATTACAGTTTTATCCATATATCAGCTCGCATTACAGGTACCTTGCTTGTTCCGTAACACAGGAAGACGAGCTATTTCGGCAGACTGTGCTGAGGATTCTTTCCATTGTTGGCTACTCTCTCTCCTTGACTTCCCTTTCTCTGGCTGTGCTCATTATGGGCCTATTGAGGTGAGTTCCTCAAGGTACCGTTCTGGGCCCAACTCCATTTAATGTTATAAGGCACGTTGTTGAAGCTGTTTGGAAGAAGTTGGGTTCAAAACATGTACATATGACCCATTATTGTTAACTGCCATCTATAACTGCCATTTGCCCCAGTGTTTCCTATCAAATAAACTGTGATTATATGATCAAATTTACCTCTACGCTTAGATGTTATTTCCAAGCAACCTCTTCTGACATGATCTTGTTCTCTCTTCCAATTGGTCAAATACTGTCGCCCCTATCCTGACCTGTTATTTGTCTTCCTGGAGTCTGCTGCTGGCTCCAGTTATCTGATCTACCTATTATATTGATCACAGACTAAGCATGTTAATCATATTCATCACAGACAAGGCATCCGATGGATGATCTTTGTTTTTTTAATTTTCAGGAAGCTTCACTGTACGAGGAACTACATCCACATGAACCTCTTTGTGTCATTCATGTTTAGAGCAATGGCAGTCATTACCAAAGAAATCTTATTACACATCATGTACTCCAACTGGCCTGAGGACGAAAATGGATGGAACAGCTACACAGATTCTACAGTACTGCATCGTTTTTGCATTTTTCTGTTGTTATCAGTGCTGTTACCTGAGGCTATATGCTGACGTTGAACTATTAACAGGAAATTATACACATACGTAACTGCAGTGGAGAAATATGGATGGGTATCAAGAACCGGTACTAAATTGTTTCCTGACTGGTCAATACTGAAATCTCGATAACCTGGACAAACAGTGCTGCTATTGGTATTCATGCAGCGTTAAAGCATTCTAACACAGCTGGAGTTTTCAAGTGGTTTATGCTGGATTGGATCAGTGAGAAGGATGGGAGCGATGCTCTGCACATCACCACCAGACATTTGCAGCTATTGCTCCTCCCTCATAATATAAACAGGAAACTCAGGAAACAATTTGTCTTGTTATTTCTCCAAAAAGTAATACTAAACTAACTGTTGAATCTTTTCACATTTTTCCATTTGATTTCTATATTTTGCACCAAATTATGGAGAGCGGTAATAAGTATCATTATCTGTAAACAGTATCAGTAGTGATATCGGTACCTGTAAAATCGCTAATGGAGAATGCTGCATTCTGTGAAAAAGTGTACATGTCCAGTTAATGTAAAATACATAAACATAGCAATCATACACTCACAGTGAGGCAAGTCACTAATGAAAACTGTCAACCCCCCCAGATATCTTTGATCTGCAAGGCCTCTAAGGTGTCCATGCAGTATTTTGTGGGATGCAATTACTTCTGGCTGCTGGTGGAGGCGATATTTCTCCACACGCTGCTCTTCACTGCAGTGCTGACCAAACGGAGGCTTCTGAAGAGATACATGCTGGTAGGATGGGGTAGGCCTGTTTCTGATCCATATACCTCAAGTGGCTCTTGTTAAAAAGCTGTCAGTATGATGTATGTTGGACCTTTAATGAGTACTTTCTCTTGCTGCTTATTTCTTCCATAATTGTTTCTCATTCTATGCATTTTCTTTATGAGCATTTTCTTATTATTCATTAAAGATACTTTCTTTGTTTTATTTCAGGAACACCACTTTTATTTGTGGTCCCTTGGACAGTGGCTAAAATTCTATATGAAAATAAAGGGTAAGTCCATTTACAGTTTAAAAGTGTTACTGAGCAGTACTGTTTTCCTCTTTTTTAAGGGCTTAATTGTAATTGGTGCTTTAAGGGCTCATGCTTTCAAACAAATGGTTTTTTTTTTTTTTTTATACTTACAGTCTGTTTTTTTTTCCCCCCAAGCTGCTGGTTCATTACCAACAGGTGGATCTGGTGGATTATCAGAGCTCCAATCACGCTGTCAGTTTTGGTGAGCATTACATCACATACTGTTCAGTTCAGTACTGACAGACGCTTCATCAGTTTATTAGTAGATGCCCACTGTCATTAAGGAAACGTTTAAAATAGAAGCTCATTTTATAATAATTAAAGTTTCATTCTAAAATTCTGTATTTCCATTTGTTACCATTTTGGATACAACAGGTTTTAGAAAAGAATAACAGCTGGCATATACAGTCGACCCCTGAAATTCGCGGGGGTTACATTCCAAGAGCACCCGCGTATTGTGAAAAAACACGAATTTGTGATGTGGTAAAAAAAAAGCCTATAAATGTATTTAAGGTTTATAGTCTAAACCCTAAATATGCCCCCAAATATGCTCCCAAAACACTTTTTTCATTTTAAACTCAGCTTAATACATTACCCTTAAAAAAAATGTAAGGTAAACTCAAGATAGCTACACGTGGGAAACTGTTATGATGCGGGAATGCTGGACTGCATCTGCCAGAGATGCGTCACAGGGTGGCAGCCAATCAGGAGCAAGGAGAAATGAATAATGCTCTCGGATTGGCTACTTTCAAACCTGCTGCCTCTGAGTATTTCACCATCCCAAGACAGGTTTTCATATACAGTTGCTTTGTGTTCTCTTGACAGCACTAAAATTATACAGTTGTATTTTATATGGAAATTCAGCCGAATTTACGTTAAATGCATGCAAAATTATATATTGCCATGAAAAAAGCAAAAAACAAAATGCGGAGGATATTTGCAGTTTCTGCGAATTTGCAGGGGTTTCCGCGAACAATTATTAGTTCGGTTCTGAGACAAAATCCGCGAACGACTGAGGCCGCGAACTCTGAACCGCAACTTCGCGGGGGTAGACTGTAATGCAAAACTCTAATAAACAAGCTTCCTCTAATAAAAGTGGTATTAATCATGAAATCCCAATATTTCTTGTATGTATAAAGCCCAACAATGCACATCATGAAAAAAAGAATATTCTTGAAACTGGTCTATATTGTGTTTTATATTTAAACCTTTCACTTGTAGAACTGTGTGGCAATTTCAGTTAGAATGTAACATTATAACTTGATTCCCACACTATAATGAGGATTTCATGGCAGTCCTGAACAGCTCTGTGATGCCTTCCCACGTGCCATCATGTGTTTCTTTCTAGTCATGAGTTGTCACAAAAGGGACCCATTTACATTCAGTAGTCATGACCCAAATATCTTTATCAGTGCAAAGTTCATTGAAGTTAAATGCAGACACAGTCCATGGAGTCAAACAGTATATCCTAAGTAGCTTCTTTGTTTTTCAGGTTATTTTTTGTATATTTCTCAAAATTATAAAACTTCTGCTGTCAAAGTTAAAAGCTGACCAAGTGAAGTTTATGGACTACAGATACAGGTAGGGTATTTTTTGCTTTAACAGAAGCCAGTGATGATGGAATCACAGATTTCACAGAATTACTTTCTCTCCCCCCCCACCCCCCACCCCCTACCCCCTGCATCCATGCAGTTTAGCCAGAGCAACACTGGTGCTGATCCCACTGCTCGGGATCCATGAAATTGTGTTCACAATAATAGTAGATGAAACTATTGAGGGGAGTCCCCGATATGTGCGAAACTTCATCAATCTAACCCTGAGTTCATTCCAGGTAACATTTCATTCGAACTGATTGTTATATTAGCTTATCCAAAAAGAGTTTGCTGTCCTCTTTGACTGTAATTCGCCTAATCATAGTGTTTTGTTACATAAGGGCTTTCTGGTTGCTGTCCTGTACTGCTTTGCCAATGGGGAGGTAAGTCATTGGAACTAATTTTATTTATATTTATGTATAATATTTTTTATGCTGATTTAGCTGCGCACTATTTTTTGATACATTCAACTTTATGAGTTACTTGTATCTTGTTTCTTTACTGTACTGGTGTACAGTTTGAGACTGTAGATCGTGGCCTGCTGTGTTAGTCATCCTCTAGGCTCTCTGTTTCTGACCACAGGACCACCTGTATAGTGGCCCACCCTCAACCCAGTAGAAACAGTGACATGTTGAAGAACCCCAGCAACACCCTTGTCAGTGTTGCTGCTGTGTTGAGGATGATATACTACTCGAGCAATGTAGCGTTTCTGTGGTCAGAAACTGACCAGTGATGAACAGAGCAGAGGCAGCTGACAAATTTATACATGACAATGCATAGGCTACAATGTGAAATTGTACACTTAAATAATAACCAGACCTCATTAGGCGGCCCTTATGAAAATGGGCTTGAAATAATAAAACGCGCACCTATCCACTTCACATTTACACACATTATGTCGTGTGACTTTGTGCTGTCATTTTGTATGAATGAAAATATGTAGTCATAAAAAATGAGTTCAGGAGAAAATTATTCAAATTAATAACATTATTACTTTGTTGCAAAGCCATTGTTGGCAAGTACAACTTAGAGACATCTGCAATAAGAAGTCATTTGTTTTTTTTGCAGCATTGTGGTTCAGCTTTGGCCCATTGGGGTGTGGGAATTGAGATAATTGTGTTTTCTGGTCTGTGCTTATTAGTCTGTATGTAACTCGTATTCCTGCTGCTTTCAGGTCATCTTGCAACTCTTTTCAAGTGACTGCTGGCTACTCTCTTACCTTTCTTGTCATTAGTCTTGTAATAATGATTAGAGAAATCTTTCGTGGTATTTATCCGGGGACAGGCTCAGTCACCTTCACCATGATTGCTACTTATTGCATGAAATTAGCCGATGGCAACGTTTTTTAAAATGAAACTAAGTCCAATTTGCACCTAATTTTACTGTGTTTTGCATTTTACAGCATTAACGTGTAGAAATTGATCAATCGTGTTTAATCTTTACTTATATGCAAATTTAAATATATTATCTGAATACTTTCTTCCATAAAGTCAAGTAGTATTATGTGTGTAGCTGGACATGCGCACTGGAAGTATGTCGAATAACATAAAGAGAAGTGTCTTTTTTTTTTTTTTTTCTTTGTCCTGTCCGGCACTGTTAGCAATCAGAATGGTGGTCTGAATGCTCGTTTTGCCAAACACATTTTGCTTTGTCAAGAGGAGCACT
>JBBPCZ010000115.1:32866894-32907784 GCA_037974445.1 Brycinus macrolepidotus | reverse complement strand
ATATATAAACAATGCAATATTTTTTATTTAGTCTTTCACATTGGCCAGTGGCACAAGTACTGACAATGTGTAATAGGCCCAAAGTCCGTATGGTCACATTAACGATATGGTCACCTAAAGTTGCATTGTAGATCTCTACGCAGGCTCTATGCTGACGTTCTCAGGGTTGATCCTGTTTTTTTTTTCTCTCTGAAGAGTTTTTAAAGGTTTGCTATACTGTGTTTCATTGTACAGAATGCAACCTTGTGATGAGGGATGACACAAAGAGGGCGCCATTCCAAAGTTATCATTAAGGTTGAGAAAGTTCAAAACAAAATCTACGCTTTTGCAGACCTCTAATTAATCCAATTCCATTGAGACGTGTCACACACGGAAACATAACCTTTGGCAGATGCATGGATGATTTCTCTATAGGAGCACAGTGTCCTATAATTACATTCAACGAGGAGCAAGTCAAATCCTAGCAATTAAAGTGTAAAAGCCTGTTATTACTGTTGTGCCTCATCAAAAATAGGTGGTTAATGTCTTCCTCCAAAAGTTATCAATACATGGCATTTGTTCAGAAGAGGGCACAAAACCAGACTGTTGTCTGCCTCTTGTTGAGTGGTGAAATGTTTTTGCCTTAAGTCAGCTCTGTAAGACGTGCGGATGCAGAGATGATACATCCAGGTACCGACTTAAGAAATGGATACAGAGCCAAAGGGGTGGAACATTTTAGGTCTGTGTGAGCACTGAAATAATGAAAACTTGCAAAATACATGAAAAAATCTGTAGAAGAAGGGATGATGGGCTACATGTATGTTTCCATGTACATAGCTACACAGGTACACATGTTACAATAGAAAAGAGCTTGCACTGCACCGGGGCATAGGCGAAATGCATGAGAGAATGTTCGCCGTTTGTGTATGCGCGAATAGCCGACGCGCTGGCACTACCCGAGAGACGTACATGCTGGTTACCATTTAATGTGGCTGTCCAAACAAAAGCACTATTCACTGGGCCATGGCTGGCTTCCAGACAGCAATCTCTGCCTGATGAGCTGTACTACCTTGAAGGCCATGCACAATAAAGCTCCTATCAGCCCCTAACTGCAATTTTGGCAGATGCTCCGGCTTCGCTTATTGTTTTGAGTGTTTGATTTATGTGGCTCAGTGATTAGAGAGTGAAAGAGTCATAAAATCCTATCAAGTCATAGAAGTTGCCTAGTAGCTCTTGCCTTGGCATAAGCTGAAGAATGTGAGAAGAAAAGTGAAATGGAGCATTGCTTTCTAATCCCACACGTATCGGTATACGGACCCCTTTGACTCAAGAAAACGCTCACGATTTCTTGTTCCTAACGAGTCCGTGGTGTTTGTAATTAATCATGCTAATCTGAACGCTAAACATTTAGGTTAGACATGGATACCTGCTCAAATCTGACCTGAGTTTGAGCTTCTGCCAAACTTTGTTTATGATCTTAAAGGATCTGCTGTCATCGTCTGATCGGAGCAATTTATTATTGAAGGATTGGGAGGTGGGGAGATGTAGAGATGAAAGAATCTGGGCAACTGATTCTGGTTCCTGTCAAGGAGCTTTTGTCTGACGGCTGTATTGTAGATTGATTTAGCAGTGTGTGGGATCAAAGATGAAATGCAGATTATTTACAGAATCACAGGTGCTTTGGGTTGACCTCAGGAGCACACGACTGCAAAGACGAGAAAGCAGACGTGAGACAAAGGGGGGATGCTTCCGCCCAAGCTTCAGTGGCAGGAGACCAAAACGGATACTTGGCGAGCTTATGGCATGTGATTGATCACCAGCGAAGACATACACATCATTTAGTCTTTTGTCTTGGACTTGCATAGTGCTCTGTGTCAGATCACATAAAAGTCATGTTTTCCATTCTTAAGGATAGTTAGGCCTCCAGGACTTCAGCCCCACATGAAAAAGCCCAATATCCTCGCTGACATTTTTTCCGTATGTAAGGTACATACAATTTCATGCCTGATTAACACTTCCCCACAGCTATTTTGTCAGATCTCATAAGCTGAGAGGGATTTGGACAGGAGGGTGGATGAGTAGGGGAAAGCAGCGTCAGCACTTATCAGATTTACTCACAGCTCACATAGAGCACTCACGCGCAGCCTTTTTCAACTTCTGTAACTAATAAAGGATATTCAGAATAGGGTTCAAATACATTTAGGATGTTCAAAGAAACTCAGAGACTTGAATATGTTGCATGCTGCAGAAATTCTAAATTATAGAACTCTCTTGATTTACTGACACTGCTTTGTGCAAAAGCCATAGTGCATGTCACCCACTCATGCCTTATTATACACATATAGTTACAGACCCTCCACTATAATTTAAAATTCATTACACAGTCCTTAAAATAATACTTGATGATAATAAAGGGGTCTTTGGAGTGATGCCACAAAGAAGCCACTTTTGGGTTTGGGGAACCTTTCAATGGAGATTAAGGAAATAAGCAACAGTGAATAACTTTTATAAAGATGAAAGATGTTCTATGTATTCTAAAGGTATCAGTTCAAGGGTTTTCCCAGTACCAAGACCTAGACCTTTAGATTCCCATTTTTAACTCACTGTCAGCTTTAATGGAAGCACCTACCGCAAAGGATCATTAATAAATGTCTGGAGACTAACACAGATTAATGAGAGACCAACACAGATTAATAGATGGGCTACAATCGCTGTACACTCTGTGCAAGGTAGGAGTTTATAATAGCATTAGTAGGTGTGTATTTTTCAGCATAGCTGAAAGGCTTGATAAAATAAAGGTAAATAGCAAAACCAATTATCATTATGGAAATTGCATGATGCAAACCATTGGCTTCTAGCTAGTACTCATAGTTAGCAACTGTAACATGTTTGGTCAAGCCGTTACTTTAATGAATAGCTTGACCAAAAAGGGTTTTGCATGAATGAGGCTTAGAAATTAGTCATACACCAATATGGAAACTGTGGGCCGATGCTGACATTCAATATTTTCCATGTAAATATCTGCTGAATATCTGCGCGTACATAAGCAAAATTTGAAACAGAGACAAAATCTTTCTGGTTTAGCATCAAAGAGAAACAATATTTATTTATGAAAACTTACAGGTAAAAGTGATGAGTTATAAACAAAAGTTATAAAACGCACCGCAGCCCAGCATCACCTATATGTTCTGCTCTTCCAGAATAAAATAAATATGTGATGGATTTGAAATATTCGTCAATTCTGAACATATGTCCAATGCTGTTGAATATCATTGTGCCTATCTATTAAAATACAGGTACATCAGAGTTATGATGACATCCAACAACTCGTTCTAATGAGAGCCCATCCAGCAATTAGAGGGTTAACCCCCAGGACTCAAGGTGGCCCTTTTGCTAGCGCACATCTGACAGTGGGTGGTGATGATTGGTTGAGGAGGTGGAGTAAAGTGTCAGAGTGAGTTTAGATGTTTTTCTTTTGGCACTGGTGTTCCCTCCCCCTGAGAGTGTGTGAGTGTGTGTGAATGTGTGTGTGTGTGTGTGTGTGTGTGTGCACTGCATGACTCAGGGTCAGGTAACAGAAGCCTCACTTCCTCTGGGAGCCTGGAGGAGATAGCAGGATGGGGAGAGTACGCCTGTGCTGAGGATGGAGAAGAGAGTGTGTGTGATTCAGACTGACTTTCACCAGTACCGACCACTTGTTGGCATCCACAGCAAGCCTCTGACACACGTAAGAAACCTCCTCTGCTTCTTTTAGTTCACTGGTTTACTTCAGCTTGTAATGAGCTGGCATTCCTAACACAAGGTTTCATCAATGTCTGACAATACAAAGCTGTGCAGTCATGTGGAGGCCTCCTTTTTCTGTTTGCACAGTTTTCACGCTACCTTTTCACTTCCATCAGTCCCATTTGCAGGAGGAAACAATACTGGGCCTCTGAGTGAGTTCTGCCTGGGCTGACATGGGTGTGCGTGCCGGCACACTAGTGGCAGCCTCACACACTTCCCAAGAATGCAAACATTTCAGAGCAGGGCAGCCTTCACTTGGGCAGGGGGGCGGTCTTCTGTTGAGTCAACACAGCCTCGCCAAAACCTACAGACAAAAGTCTGAGTAATGATAACTGGCTAATTACTGGTGCTTTTGAAAACCTGCCCTTAAGACTTTGACAGTTAGACACTAGGCATTGTTTCAGAGTTAACTCTGCTTGCTGAATGCTTGCTGTGCTCAGATTCTGATGGCTTTGAAGATTTTGTTACACCTTTGCAGATTGTTGAGAGATCATCTGAGT
Organism: Brycinus macrolepidotus; assembly: GCA_037974445.1. Taxonomy (NCBI): domain Eukaryota; kingdom Metazoa; phylum Chordata; class Actinopteri; order Characiformes; family Alestidae; genus Brycinus; species Brycinus macrolepidotus. The sequence goes on along the minus strand of JBBPCZ010000115.1, from coordinate 32,903,522 downwards.
GCATGATATCCAGGTCAGCCCTATTAAGTGGCTGTCCTGAAATGCATTAGGTTTCATCAGCCTTATTCCTATCATACATGCTACCAGTACTAGTTTTATTTTGCTGGCCATGTAGGAACCCAGCTACATAAAACTAATCCCTCCCGACTTTAATTCTTTAGACCCTGAATTCCAGTGGTAGGACTTGCCTCCGTACTGAGAAAGATAGAAAGATAGATACATAGATAGAGAGAGAGAGAACCAAGGCCTAGCCAGGTCAGCTTGTAGCTTATTAAAAACAGGATGGAAATTGTTCAAGATTTAGAGCACCCTGCGCCATAATTTTATTAAATTTATGATTTATGGCATTTTAGTTGAAGGATTTGAAATGGCAGGATTTGCACCTTGGGAAAAATATGGTCAGAAATAAAAACATGCATAAAAAATGACCCTAGTGTTAAAACATGCAAGTCAGGAGCAATTATTGGTCTTAATAACTAACATTTTAAGATGTCTATAAGATATTCATGCCACTGGAATACCGTGCACTGCCCCAAGTCTAATTTATCTGCAGTCCAAGGTTAATGCATTATACATTAGCGTGAATGAACGTTTGGGGAGAAGGGGTTGGACAGCTGTTCAAATGATTGGGATCCCAGTCTGGTCTCTGTGTCCGTGTCACCTCAGCAGACTTGGAATGCAGCTTAGGGGAACAAATTTATTTGGAAAACTGCTGCTCATGATCTGGGCCTTGAACAATTGAGTATGAAAGCAGGAATGTGTGACGTGTGCTTGCCAGAGGGACAGCCTTTCATGCTTTTCAACTCATAGCAAAAAAAGTTCTGTTATTTCCTCAAAAGAGCCATAGCTCACAAATAGTATAATTTGTGTGTTTTGTGTGAAAACCTGACCCAACACATCCTCTTGGATCAAGTTGAGGCATGAAAATGTCTGCAACATATACAGTTCCATTCACACACAGTCCCGTTCCCTAAGGGAGACACATTGTAACTGGTTTTAAGGTTTGGGGAGAGCATTCTCACGAAGGAATTGTGCTGATTGTGAAGACAGGTTGCAGCTTTAACTAAGATCAGATCATGCACTAAACATGTCAAGTCGGGTGTATTTTAAAGTGCAAATATTAGGCTCGATTGACACAGAGCTATTTGTGCAGCTGTGACATTTTAATGATTTTTAACTGAACTGGTTTACTTTTGCTACAAAGTACAGGTGTGCAATCTTTGTAGAGTGCCGTAACACACACACAAGACTAAGCCTATGTCTCTTAATATAAAACAGGCAGAAGGTCAAGACCTTTAGGCAAAGAAACGCCTTATCCTTTTATATTTTGTAGTTTACAAATTATTAATCAACATCTTATTATTCTCTAACAAAAGTCTTGCTGAGATGAGTATGGGAGTGGTTTGTTAATGTCAAGCCAATTTCCAGTGACACTGATGCCTGGGCTCTCATGCTGCAACAGGTTTTCTCCACTGTCATTTGCAAGCTTTTAAATATGATTCTCAATGAGCTTTGGAAAATACGTTCACATGTTTTCCGTGCAAGAACACTACACATTTATTCTTCTGTGGGTAAACCAAAATTGCTTGTTGGATCTTGTAAGGATTCAAGAGCAATATTACAAATAAAACCAGAGATTTAGGCCTGAGCATGCATGCAGGATATCAGGGCCAACCAAGGCCTGAGTGATAAACTGTCAGAAAAGTTGCTTGAGCTCAAAAAAGAAATAATGCTTTGTACTTTTGTCACCAACAATATAATATGCATGTCATTATTTAATGTGCATATTGCATATTGTGTCACCAACACAAAATATTGTGTCATTGGTAACACATTGCCCTGCAGTGGGCTGACGCCCCACCCAGGGTGAGTCCCTGCCTCGCGCCCGTAGACCCCGGCATAGGCTCCGGGTACCCGCGGATTAAGCGGTTACAGAAAATGAATGAATGAATGGTAACAGATTAAGTAATGAGGGCATGCAAGTAAACACTTTTGACTTTATTATTTAATATACTTCCATTGTAAATGTTCATGTCAAATTTACACACATAAACCCTTAAATACATACATATATGTAAAGGCTATAAATAAATCAAGTTCTACATGTGAATGCTAAAAAACGTTCTTGGACAAAATGCATCCGGTGTCATTATAAAAGACACTGATAGAAAGATTTCACACAACAAGTAGCAATCATAGTGAAGGTAAAGTTGAGAAAGGGTGAATAGTCACATGTATGATTCTAAGAACACCACAGAGAACCCATCATGAAGTACGAAGGTGGGAGCATCGTGATGAGGAGCTGCCTCTCTGCAAACAGTCCTGAGGCCTATTGAAGAAAACACGGATGGAGAGATGTACTGAGAGATGTTAGAGGAAAGAAGAAGATGGATGTTTCAACAAGACAGTGGCCCCAAACGTACAGCCAAAATAACTCAATATTAGTATTTAATAAAGTTGAAAGTGCTGGCATGGTCTAGCAAGTTTCCTGACTTGAATCCCATTAAAAATGTATGGAGGATTTTGACATTGTGAGTATAACAGAGGGACCCTAATAGCCTTGGGGAAAATGGTTTGTCAAGAGGAATCTGCCAAAATTGAACCACAGTTCTACAAAAGCTAATTGCTTCTCACTGTAGACTTCCCAAAGCTGTAGCTGCCAACAGCCAGCTTTGCAATTTAATGCCAGCAATGGCTTTGCAATTAATTTGTGGTGTCTAAATATTTAATTCTCCTCAGTTTCATTTTAAACCTGTCTTTGCTCTTATAAACACAAACAAGTGCAACCTCAAAAGACTTGTGTAAAGTTGAAGTGGATATTTGCACTGAAAAAACAAACACAAAAGTATCTATGTCTTTCCCCATCAATATGTGGTGCATGCGTATCGCTTGATCGAATGTACATCATGGAGCACATGGAACAGGAAACATGGAAAAGTAATCAGTACACTTTACACTTGCAATCTTACAAATACTCAGATGGATTTACACTAGAATGTTCAGTTTGTTATTTTTGGCCACAGGAATTTTGTAATGAGGGAACAGGGCTAAATTGCTTGCTCTTAAACTACTCCGTGTTACATTACCTCTTCATTTTACCCTGTGAGAGAACTATATGGCAACTGTTACTCAATGAAGCAAAGACACCTTGCAGGATTGCTCAAGATTTACAGTACAATGTATTACCTTTTTCATGTCTGTCAAAACCTCTGTATATACATGCGTACGTATAGCTATATACAAAGACGACCTTCGGCCTGTGGTTGATCATAAACCAGTCACCAGCCGTGGACAGTGACAAAGGCAAGAGCAGTATACTTTTGTGGGACCATTCCATCATCTAGGTGCTTTTTGGTGCTAGGCACTCAGTAGGACCTCTGGTCATCAGATAAGATTTATTACAAGCCCATCTGTAGGGGCTGTGGGAGGTATCAGCTGAACTAGATAGGATTGCTCTGGACTGCGTGGTAGTAGTGAGTTTTTTTTTAAGTCTGGAGAACGTTTCTTTTGTAGTCATTCTCCAGGAAGGATGAGAGTTCATCAAGGATGCCAGAGAGATGTATCTCTCACCATACTCTGCATATTATGTGTCATTATGAGCAGCACCTGATGACTTTAACAGACAGCTTCATTCCTTTGCATAACCAATGGATGTTTATTATGCCTGCCCCGTTTTTAAATCCCCATGTCACTACAGAATAAATGCCGCAAGGGTTTGTATTAGTATCTGATCCGGGGGAGTTATTGTAGTGGAGAAGTATCAGTGGAAGAAATTTGGAATTGTTTTGAATTGGGCCAAGAGGCCCCAAGGGCAGGAGGTTGGGCAGGAGGTGGGGGGGACGTGGTGGGGGTGAGTCCAGACAGAGCAGAGCAGAAAGAGAGTCTGAGGGCAGCTGGATCTCTCTCTGCTGCTCAGGTTAGTCCACTGCAGCGCTGTATGCACAGGCAGGGATGAGGGAGCGAGAGGAGCTGAAGAAAGCCATTGAGCAGACGGACCGGCTGCTTTCCCGTGTTCGCCAGCTGGAGGGGGAGAACACAGAGCTGTGCAAGGAAAAGAATGAGGTGTTCGCCAGAATGCGTGCTGTAAGTCCAGCGGGATTCTTACAGTGGAATTTGTTGGTATTTGGTGTTAATGCGCTTCTTGCAAGGCAATGTTATGGCAGATGGGGTCTTTCATAGTGTGGGCTGCAGAGCTGTCACTTTTTACCCTCTGAGAGGACAGCTTCCAGTGTACCTTCATAATGAGAGCCATTCAGCAAACGTGGATGGTCCAGTGGTAACCCGGGGAATGATGGATGCGTACGGTCCAATGACATAATCCAAACTTTAGTGATGACAGAACTTGTTACTGAAGTCACGTTACTGAAGGAATCAGGATTGACTGTGCTCTCGCTACACTAAAATAAAAGTGTCAAGAAGGGTTCTTTGGAGTGATGCCATTTTCATATTTGAAATTCCACTTTAATATTTTCAGTCAATTTACGCACTGTAAATGCTCAGCTACAAATGAGGATTACGCTCAAGGTACTTTGCAAGTGAGAATAAAGGTTGCCTGATTGATTGATTGATTGAGTGAAAGAGCCTTACAGTCGCTGGTTCTTCAAGGCACTTTTTTGAGAAGCGTGAGTGCCAAGAAACTTTCGAGGAACTTCCACTTAATGTAAAGGATTTTCACAGATCCATGAATTTCAAAGAACCGTGCAACCAAGCCAAGAGCCATGTAAGAACCCTTGATATTACGAGTGAATGGCAGTCCTGTCTGACAACCACATTGTCTTTTCTCGTAGGACTAAGCTACGGAGGGAAGATGAGCAGCCACTCTCTGCTGGAACTCAGCACTGAATTATTGCTCTTGCCTCGCCTCATTGGGCTAAAATATGGCAGGCAGGGATGGAGAAAGGGGGTCTGTGTGTGGGAGAGAGGCAGACAGAGCAGCCATCCTGCCAGCTTTTAGTAGGAATGGCACGGCAGAGTTAGGCCAATACAGTTGATTATTTTTGCTGCTGATTGCATTAGCAGATCCTCCAGGCTAACTCTCAGTCCCATTTCCATTCAGCTGGGCTTTCTGCTTGCTCTATGTTTTTCCCTGGGTCATTTTACAATAGCCCTAGTTTATTTACAAGTTTATTAAGTTGCATTCTAGTGTTAGCATTGCTTAGTGTTGGCTTTAAAGACAGCATTGAGGAAAAGGGAAAGAAAACAGCTCCTGGAACTCATATCGTAGAACAGGGTTCAGTTTCATTCCATTTTCCTACATCCCAATGAAATATGAATACAAATAAATCCCTAAACATTCCGCCCTAAGCTGCAGATACACGTATCAGTTGGTTTTTCCTTCTTGTAGAGTAGAGAAGAGCTGAGGTCTGAAATCTCTCTTCCCAAATGTATTATGCCTTTTATTGACAGTCGTTAGATTTTATACGAAACTCTGGGTGACTGTGGGCTTCTTCTTCTGCCTCCTTTGGCGATGAAAACATGAGAGAAAAATCCTATCATTCATTTCCTCAAGTTTATAGTGAATTGGGCAACTTTAGGGTCTGGGCATAAGTTGCAGCTAGCTGATGGGGCGCAATCAAGGGTAGATCTTGTTTAAAAACGTCATTAACTGAACAGTTTGCCCACTTTTATTGGACGATGGTCAGCAGATGCTTCCTCTGTGCCCAACATGCTGCAGCATTGTTTGATGCAGGCCAGTGAGGAACAATTGATAGTAATGTGTATGAAGCGTTTTATGACTCAGGCAAAGCATTTGACTTAATGTCAGGTTCCGCTGGCTGATTTTAATTCTTTTTTCCATTGTGCTTGGAAAAAGATCCGCTCTTCCCAGTCTTCTCCTGCTTTGCTCTTCATTATGTTCAGTTTTTCTGTGGGGTTTCTCAGTTGTTTCCTGGATAAAGCCCTCCATTGAGTCATTAAGGGGATCAGTGCCTAGAGCTTAACTGGCCATGGTTCATTAACCCCCCTGCTAGGTCAGTGTGCAGCAGAGGAAGATGCTTGGTTATTAGTCTGCCCGTATAAATGGGCAACATGCTCAGTGGTGGACTGGTCATGACACTTGGCCAGTTAATTCAATAACTTGTCATGACACTTGAAATGTATTTACGTGGTACATTTTATTTAAGCACATTTCTGATCCGTGTCTTGCTGAAGAGTTGCTAAATCCATTCTTAAGAGAGTAACATAAGACCAAAAATGTTACACTTTTCTGTTTCATTTAAGAATTTTTGTTTTATTCTTGAATAATTTTGAATTTTAGAATATCTCACTAAAGTGACAGCTGAACAGTCCAATACCACAAATGGCAAGCTCCCCTAGAGCATTACAAAATAGCAGGCTCCTCTAATGGGGTAGCGCAGAGAAAGCTCTGTTTACCCTCCAATAACTGACAATGTGAAGTAAATGTGAAACCCTTTTCCACAACCAGATGCCCTACTTAAGCATGTGGAAAAACTTTAAGGTCTGGGCTGTCTTTAGAGTTGCTGGAGCCCAAGGCGAGATTTGCGAATAAGGCCCACCTCCTCTTTCAGATTCAACAGAAGAGATGTGGGTTACACACAGCATGTCTCCTGTATACTTCCACAACCAAGTTTTTTATTAGGCCGTAAACGCTCATTATCAGCCATCAAGTAAGAACTTGTAGGCCAAGAACCCATTAACATTAATGAACTAATTGAAAGCAGAATAATCGATCCTATAATCCTAATAAGTTCTTTAAAAGCAGAAAATAAAATGTTACTAATAAATGCACCCTAAAGAAAACTTTTAATAATTCAGTACAATTCACTACATATTCTAAACATTTGAGGAGTCAGTTATAAACATTTGCCACAGGACACCACAAACAGTTTCATACAAAAAAATGCACTCACTTACTTATTTTCTGTAACTGCTTAATCTTTACTAGTGTCGCAGGTACCCGGAGCCTATCCCGGGGTCAACGGGCGCGAGGCAGGGACTCACCCTGGGCCGGGTGCCAGCCCACCGCAGGGCGTAAAATGCAACCATACTCTACTTTTACTATTTCCACCATAACTGTGTTTCCTCAAACTTACAAACTGGTGAAAAAAGAACATTCAATAACATTTGTCTGTCCACATTTCAACCACAGTTTAAAAAAAAAAAGCAGACATTTTTACAGTCAAAACAATGACTTTTAGCATCTCTCAATTGGAATTACTGTATGCATCCAAAAAGTTCCCTTTGCTATCAGTAAATAAACAGAACATTCACCATCCCAAACAAAAAGGCCCAGTTAGCATGATACACATCTGTAATTACTAATCTACAAGTTAAAAATGAAAAGGAGGAGCCATGTGATCGCTTTGATGTTTATTTTTGACACAACTGTCCAATTCAAAGGACAACTGAATTTAATCAAAATTCTAGACTTTGCACGGATGAAGCATTTGTCTGGGCTTGATTGTCTTCACACTCATTTTAAAGTTTTGTCTGCCAGTGCCACTTTGATTTTTGAGATGTTTCTCATGCATTTTTTTCACATTGTAATGCGATTGTTATAGAAATAGAAACAGATAACAGCATAAAAATCTTTATTTTCTACATGTACAGTAGATCTTTAAATTAAATTGTGTAACTTCATCTACTAATGTGTTTTTCAGTCAAACAAATGTGAACTGGTCACAACAAAACATGCGCCTTATGCTTCACTGGCCTTCATAATGCATGTGGTGTTGACTTGCCATCCACAACTGAAGTAAATTACATGAATTACACATAAACCAAATGTCTTGGTCTGCTATAGACCATCAGTAAAACTGCACCATAAAATGACCTGATAAATTGCATTGCCTGAGGTACAAGGAAAGTTTAATTGTTTTGTTTTTTTAGGTTTTATGACTATGCCTTGTTCAGCAGTATTTGACTATGAGGTTTGCTTAGAGAGGGTTACAGTGAGACTTGTTTTCATAGTATCTCCTACTGGTTTGAACATACAGGATTATAGACAGTAAAAGTCAGCAGAGGGACAGAATCATTTTAAAAGCAGCTTGATTTCACTACAGCGGCAAATGACACCTGCATAACCCCAAAAGGGAGAGTACATAGGCGCACCTCAGGAAACGTGAGGGGAAAATTAAGTGTGCCTATACATGTTTGTGTTTCAAAGTTCAAATGGAAAGACTGTTTCCCTACGAGAGACTGTTTCCCTACGAGGTCTAAAACAACCCTAAATCAGTTCTCTCTGATTCTGTAAAAAAGGAAAAAACAAAACATCTCAAGGCCTCTGATGAACCTCTAACCGTTACCTCTTAGCTATGATGTTTCCTAAAAGCCAGATGAAACTATTCCTAATCTAATTTCATCTTACCTTACACTCTCAAAACAGAACAAGGCGTCCCACAGGGTTCTTTGGCCAATGCCCTTTAAGGATCAGTGCAGTTTCAGAAAGAAGAACCATGTTTGTATATGAGATGTGGGAGTGTTATGAACCACTAAAGATAGAGAGAACCTTTATTTTATGTTGATGTTTTTAAAACCTTATGAAAGAAAAAAGCTTCTTCACACATACACTCTATCTAATTTACAAACCTGGTTCCTTAAAGAACCATCCACTGAAAGGTTCCTAAGGGAACCCAAAGGACTCATTCTGCCACTTTATTTTTAAGAGTCTACAGCATGTGTCAACACTTCACCAACTCACTAATGGTTGAATAAGACATGCATTCTAGAGACGTGCCATGATAGAGACGTACGTCTTCCTCTCTCTGTCCCTTTAACATACCCTTGTCTATGAGTGGAAAGTGACCATTTAATGATACTGCAATGGGGCTCATTTTGGAAAATTATAATTTAAAATAATCTAAACATGACAGAAGAAACATACGGTCGAAGTAGAACGGTCAAACTGACGAGAAAAAGATGTCATTGTTCATGTCCATCAGCCACAACAAAAATACCAGAGGTGGAAGGGCATTATTTGGGTTGCCAATGAGTGGCCACTGTCTGAGCCTGTCTTTGTTGTCTGCGTAGCCTATGTGGGTGTAATACTCTGTTTCATGAGGAGCTCCCGACATTATTGAAGCGGAGAATAAAATAGAGGGCATTGTTGGATGTGAACCACTCAAAAGATGGTCTTACGCCATTGTTTTATGGGTCTTACGCCATTGGGTTTTATGACATGGATTATTTTGCCCTGTATGATACGGCTCAGTTCCTGGTACGGTTCACTAGAACAGAGTCGGGTTACAGTCGAGGGGGCGCATACCTGGATGCTTTATCACCTGCTTAGATTTGATCAGCTTTTGCTCTGTGCAGTAGGCCTGCTTTTTGGTTCATAAAACCCATTGATGTTAACTGGCTAAAGAGATTAAAGCATGGTATGTTTTGTCTGGTAATTGGGACAAGAGCTCACATTCAAAACGACGTTCAATATCCTTTTTGTTCGGAAGGCAGAGATGAAGAGCGTGACATTTTTCAGTCTGACGTAGACTTATACTGCAAGCTTTTTAATGAGAAAGACCCAGTGAGGGACCCTTAGATGGCTAATTCACAATGTACTTACCATATTTTTCTTTTTCGTTGGATGGTCTGATCTTGGTCTGTTGTGGATCATGAAAAGCTGAACACCTCCTAGAACAAGCTGTCACCTTGCATCATGATGCCTGGGTTGGGGATAAAGGAAGAGAAGACACCTGTTTCTCAGAAGAGTTTGGTATATTAGCTCTCCTGCGGCAGCAGAACAGCTGCAGTAGTCAACATCAGCAACTCGATTTAAGGAACCTTTTCACACTTTGCTCATAGTGAAGGTGTGGACCGCCGGGCACCAAGTAAAAGAGAATGACAGCGAGACATTGTTTGTTGTTTTAGAAGAACTCAAGAGGGGAGGGCTTAGGAAGAGTGGAGTGAAGAATTCTAACGAAAGGTGTGTGAAAGTACCTCAGCGCGGTGCCCACGGACTAACCCTGCATCAAGAGGAAAGTGCTGAAGGTTGTAGCTGAAGTTTCAGTAGTTTTGACACCCGGTGGTTTTTGTGAGGGAATGGAAGCTGATTGTGAGAGCCAGACGGAGGTTTTGTGCGTAAGCCGCCGGAGGTGCCACTGCCACTCCCTCTCCGATGACTCGGAGGAGGCCTGTGAAGAGGAACTTGACTGGGATAACTTTAGTACGGCCATGCAACATCGTCAGGTGTGTGTCGTGTGTGTGTGAGTGAGAATGGGGGGTGTGGAGGGGTTGGGGCGATGGGTGGGAGAAAGTCAAAGTCACATTGAAAAAAACTGAATTTACTCTATTTAATTGCGTCCATTATGTTCACAATAATAAATAGCAACACAATTATTAGTGCAAATAAAGAAAGACAAAGTGTATTCATATATAATGTGGAAGTGTCCACATATAAATTGTGTATGTGTGTGTGTGTGTGTGTGTGCGTGCGACAGCTCAAGATTATGTAACACTGCCCATTCATGATTTTTTTAGCTGGTAGGTCATGTTTGAGTAAAGCAGCTTTACCAGGGAATGGAAAATGGCCAAGAATGGACAAGGACAGGCGTCAGTGCAGAACATGCACATTAAAGGAGAAATGGTAAACTGGTCAGATGACAAGTTTGCAAGTGCCCCCTGCCCACATATTTGAGAGATGATGACAGCTGCTTAAATACAGGCTCATAACTTTTTAGGCAGCAATTTGAAGCTTGTGGTGCCTGAAGAAAGTGCCAGGATCGGTGTCTGGTTTGACTAGAGTATCTGCTTCTCCGTAAAATTGGCTTAAGTTTAATTGTCCTAGGTCTGCCTGTGTCCTCACATGTTACTGCTTTATGACTGCAAGTGGGGACACAGCACTGCATGCTTTTTGGACTCGTTTTTTGGGGATTATTTGTTTTAGGTTTTTTCTGTGATCAAGTTACAGGATTTTTTTCATCAGCATTAACTCTGTGAAGTGCCTGGATGTGTGCCAGATTTGACTTTTCGGTAAAACTGCTTTAAGTTTACTGTGCACTGTCCCCTTGTGTCCTCACCTACTGCTGCTTCATGACTGTGAGTGGGGGCTCAAAGCACCGCTTTGGATTTTGGTTTTTGTGTTTTGGGGTTTCTTTTCTTTTTTGGATTTCTCTCTGGAGCACTGACTCGCCTCTCTCTCCTCCTCCTCTGGTTCCCCCTCTCTCTGGCAGGAGCAGGAGAGCCTGCAGCAGGCGGAGCAGCGGTGTGTGCAGCTGGCTCAGGCCAGACGGGAGCTGGAGGTGCAGGTGGCCGGGCTGGAGGATCGTCTGGAACAGGAGGAGGGAGCCAACGCCCAGCTGGCCTCCCAGCAGCAGAGACTAGAGGCTGAGTGCTGCGACCTGCGCCGTGACCTGGAGGAGCTGGAGAACACACTGAGTGCTGTGGAGAGAGACAAACAGGTCAGGGAGAAGCACACACACACACACACACACTCATGGACATTAGCACACTCAAGGTCAGCCAGGAGGGTACTGTGTGCTTTTTAACACAACATAATTTGCACACTGAAAAAATAATGCATTAAACAAGCATAAAATAATAATACACACTCAACTTGAATAAATTGTATTTTATCAGCATTATTGCCAAAACTTAGTCAAGTTTTGTGATGTACAAATTTGAATTAAAATTTTTTATGCTACTGTTTCACCTTTTGTTAAATTTGCAATTTGATATGATACAGTGGTGTCTTAACTGGTCTGCCGTGCCGTTTACTACATAAGTAATAAAAATGATTTATTAAAATGGATGTTCTCAGTGAATCGGGTGATGAAAAAGGGTGTCCACGGGGTATTTTAAAGGCGTGCTCTGCAGTCTGCACATCCTCCACAGAGGGGAGCTACTAGCACTCAAGTTGCTTTTGACTTGCAGACTGCAAGATCAAGTAATCAGTCTTTTAAAAAATAAATGAAAGAATTGGAAATTTTAAATAAATGAAATGAAATAAATTCAAAGGGAATATACAAATCTTATTCAGTACTGATGGTTTGGTAAAGTAATTAGTTTGTGTTGTTTTATAGAGATATTTCATAGCCTATATGAAAAAAACTTTATTCTCAGCCCCTCAGCTACATTGACCAAACAGGCAAGCAAGTGAGAAACAAATGAACTTTGTATTTTCCATTTCTTTTTGTGTAAGCACTGGCCTTGCTTCAGTCTTTCAGAGAAATGGGCTGCCTGGAGAGAGCTCCAAGTTTTAACTGCATGTGTTTGATGAAGATTACTGAAGTCTAGTAGACAATTTAGGACATAATGTTACACATAATCATTTGCTGTAGACAGTTTATTTATGTTCTGCGTTCTTCATTTCCAAGAATTCTTGTTTTTCCCCGGTTAAAGCATTCTGTGTATATTCAACTTTTAATTTAATCCACAGTCCCTATTACAATTTCATTGTCCATTTTTCCATTTTCTGGTCTCACAGCTGTGTACTGATTTCTATTCCTCTGTGATTTTACTTGGCACTCACCTTTGAAGTAAAATAAATTTTTATTGTTATTTTCCCCTGTTTTATAATAAAAACGCTAACAGTGTTAACTGTTAACAGTGACCAATTAGCCCCTAAAAACTGGGTGAAAAGTGTCTGGAATCATAAAGTGTTCTGGAGTTCTACTAAAGGATTAAAAACGCCAGAATAATCAACAGATTACTCAATTGCCAGTGTATCTGATAGCGACAGGCCGAGCCTTGATCTGATAGATTTGAATACTGCAAACATAAGGAGTTCCTGATTATGTACTTTGTTTTTAATGTTTGGACAATGTACATGCCTGCACACTAGAAATGCAGCAATGCACATATTTTTAGGTTTGATGCACTTTTCAGTGCCAAGGTTGATTTTTAAAATCTTTTTTGTATCAGAAACGTTTTGCCTCTACACATGTCTACGCAGTCTGATATGACTCAGATAAATAAAAGGCAACAATCACCCCTAGAATATATAACTGATTTATGAAAAGCGAATTTGAATGTGGGTGAGTGCATAACTTGAGCCCCACCCCCCCACCCCAACTTTACTTTGATAGATGCCTAGTTTTGATCATTCAGGTTGTTTTCCATGAAATTCAGTAAATTTGTGATGCTCAGAAGAGAACGGGGAACAAATCCACAGTACAGTTTTAAATTTTGATATTCTGTGGATGTAAAATTAGATTATGTAATGGACATTGTTAAACCCTTACTGATAAATAAGACTTTAAATCAGTAACTGAGGTTTAAGTGGTTAATATTTTATGTTTAATGAGAAATGTGGGGGCAGAAAGCTTTGTCCCCCCCCCAAAAAAAAAATGCACTACACATCATTGACATTTTTTCCTCTATTTACTGAGTTTTTTTCTCCATTATTCAAGTGCGTTTTAATCCGCATTTTCGTCCGAGGCTTAGTTACTTTTAAGGCTGTTTCATACTCAGATCTACATTCTTGCCGCTGTCATCCGCTTATTTATTTCATTGTATTGCAGGGAGTGACTGGATTACTCAGTTTGCTTTATCCTGATTCTGTGAACTTTTTTTTTTTATAAGGTTCTTAAAGCCAGACTGTCAGTTGTTTAAGCACTGACTGCTTTCAGTAAGTCATTGACTGCTTTGGTTAGACTACCGTCAGACACACAGACATCCAGAATCGTTGAGAGGTATTATCTCTGCTAAAACGTACAGCATTTGACAATAAGCTGAACACAAGACCAGACATGTAAAGTGGATTTGTTTATTCACACTTTAAGCTGGCTCTGTTTGTAGTCCTCCTGTTGCCATAGCAAGGCTGCAAGCGACATCAGTTTGACACCATAAAGAGCAAATTTGGATTTTGGGTCTCTAGAGCAAATTGTTCTTTTTCAGATGAGATTTTGGGCTTTGTTTCTCGAATGCATCACCTAAACATCTTTAAGGACCTTAACACCTTTGAGCTCCACTCTGAAGTAGGTATACTTGCAAGACCCCTGTACTTTTGGACTGTTTTGCTTCAGTACAGCTAAATTGTTGCCTTAACTGCACCTGCAAAACACCCGTTTTTACACCTGGCTTCACTGCCTGCCAATTATGCTTTACACACTTTCTTTATGATAACTTTCTTTTTTTGTCTCTTCTCAAATCAATTTACTTAAATACAGATGGTTACCAAATATTTGTCTGGTTACACACTGCAGCGATGATGAGTTCGGCCTATAAAAGCTGGAAAATGCTTTGAGGTCAGAGGGGATTGAAATGACAGTGGTGATTTTAGGATGAAAGTACTCCTGAAGCCTCTCCACCCATCCATAAGCACTTCTGGTTTACATCTGTTTTTCAAAGGCTCGACAGGTCCACACACCTTCCCATACACAAACATACATACACACACATACATACACACACACACACACACACACACACACACACACACACACACACACACACACAAGTTTGTTTTTTTATACATTGTCAGGACGTGGGTTCAACAATATAACATATATATATACAAATATGTATGTTTAAAAATGTATGTTTTATATATGTAGGTGTATATATGTAATCTAACCTTTAGTTTTGTAGGCATATGCACAAATACAACTACAGGTGTATTCATATATATGTGCATATGTATATGAACATCTTTCAAGCGAGAAAACATAACGGTTATCAGTTGCTTTGAATTAGCTGTATGCAGTTTGTGCATTTGTATGCTGTAATTCCTTGACCTGTATTAACATTATTCAGGCATTTCTCTCTCTCTCTCTCTCTCTCTCTCTCTCTCACTCCCTTTCTCTCTCTCTCTCTCTCTCTCTCTCTCTCTCTCCCTTTCTCTCTCTCTCTCTCTCTCCTTCTCTCTCTCTCTCACTCTCTAGTCATCAGACTGTTCAGTCAGGAAACTCTCAGAGGAGCTCTCCCAAAAGGAGGAGCTGGTGCAGGAGTTCCAGAAGGAGAAGGAGCACTTGGTGGAACTCAGCCAGGTGAGAGTACATACACTCTGATTAATTCATTGTACATAGATTTGAAATGATAACGATGTTGTTAACGGTGTTGTGAACAATCGTATTAAATAATAATATTAACCTTCAGTAGTCAAGTGATATTACTGAAATTAATGTAATTTAAATGTAACGACGCTACTAACTGCATAGTTATATAAAATCTATTCAATGTAAAAACAGTTCTGTTTCCAAACCAAGACTTAACTTTGTCAGTAACCATATCAGAACAAAACATGGCCTGTTCTGATAACCAATACAAATGCTGTATCATTTCAGTTTAAGTCAAGTGGTCTTGACTGCCATTACTCAATATTACTCGTATATATTGGAATGAAATATTGTTCTTCAAGACTAACAGCAGCTGAAACACACAACAGCAACAAGCAATGCAGGGGAGTACATAAAGTGCAGATACACAACAGCATGAAATGAATGCAGGATACATAATATACAATATACAATAAATACACCAGATAGTGAATCCTCATTATGCTAATGAGACAGGACACCAAGAAACTATGGATGGAAGCATCAAAACAAATATATAGCTGAGCATCAAAGCAGCATAACAGGGGCAAGCAATTGTCAACTGTAAACTGTACACAAACTTTAGGTTAGAAGTCTCTTATAGCAGCACTTAAGAATTAGAAAGAATGTGAAATGCAGGTCTGCAGTCATGGTTGAAGGGTGGGTGGTAGAAAAGGTCTGGAAAAGATCTAGATTAGCCCAATCGAATGCTGGGGGCAGCTGCGTGTTTAACATTCTCACCGCCTTGCATTTTGGCGTGACGAAAGGAGGGTGAAGAGTCCACAAGAGGGATGGGAGGGATCCCCCACAGTGCTGGTGGCCTAGTGGATACAGTGCTTGTAGTAGCAGGGGTCAATGGTGGGTTAAAAGACCCCAACTGTCCTTAAAGACCTCATCTGTCCTAACAGTCCACTGTGGGGTCTTGTGGTCTGAGATGGTGCAGTTCCAATACTAGACAGTGAGACAGCTGGTCATGACCATCTATTGTTCCCTTGTAAAAAAGTGGTAATGATCTAAGTGGGAAGGTTTACTCTCTTTTTTTTTCTCAGCAAGTAAAATTTCTGCTGAGCTTCTTGGCTTGGCTTCTTGGCTCACTAAGAAACTTGCAGTTTTTTACTTTCTCCCCAGTTAAAGCATTGATTAGTGGAGAGTAATCATCGCAGGTCTCTCTGAAGTCAACAGTCTTCTCTTTCATTTTCAAGAGCTAAGCTGACTCATTGTGGTTGCTGATGAGAGCCTCCACTGTAGTACTTTCAGCAAATGGGATGATTGGTCTATGTTTTGTAGCACAGTTTTGAGTCAGCAGTGTGAAAAGCAGGGGGCTAGAAGCCCTGGAGGTCCTGATGGTACTCGAGGTGATGTTGCCAATCCTGACAGACTAAAATCTCTCAGAATTCAAGGGTCTAGTTGCAGAGGGAGGTGATCCAGCTGGTCCATTTTTCCAATGGGTTGCTGCAGGATGACTGTGTTAAGCCCACTCTATTACATTTTTTCCTGTATCTGCTATTTTTATGGCTGATTTTTGAATAATGTATTTATTATTGATATTCCTTACCTCAAAAATCCTTTTGCACATTTAGTTACTCTGACATTTTATTTATGTTACTATTTTACAACTGCACTTTGTGCTGTCCTGTAATATTGTTTTGTTTGCTCCTGTGTTTTAAGTCTTGCACTTTCTTTTTGCAATCTGTGCAGTCCTCTACTGTCTACACTTGTACAATCTTGTGTTGTTTTTGTGTTGCACCATGGTCCTGGAGCAATTGGTTTTTGTTTCACTGTGTACTGTGTAGATGGTTGAACTTGACTTGACTTGAACCTAAAGTCTGTAAACAGCACTCTTACATAATGGTCCTTTCTGTCCAGGTAGGTCAATGAGAGGTAAAAGGCAGAGGATACGGTGTCTTCTGTAGACCTGTTGGGGCAATATGTGAACTTAAATGGATTAAGGGTGGAAGGACGTTTGCTCTTTATGTATTTTATGACCAAGCATTTTATGATGATCATAGGGAGTGTAGTCACTGAAGCCGAATACAGACGATTTCTTTGGTAATGGTGGTCATCTTGAAGTACTTTAGGACAACTGCCTGGCTCAGGGAAAGCACTGAAGATGTCTGTTAGGACATTTACAAGCTGGTCAGCACATCCCCTGAGCATCTGGTCAGGTATGTTGTCAGGGCCAGCAGTCTTCCGTGCTTCAAACCTTTGAGTAGAAATCATTTAGGGCACACTGGATCGAGGCATCACCTCGATGCCAGGTGTGATGCCACTTTGTGGTCAGTAATGGCCTAAAAGCCCTGCCACATACATGTCTGTAGTATTAAGAAAGTGGATTTTCTACACATACTTGCACTTTGTTTCCCTGATATCCTGGGACGGGTTAACACTTGCTTGGCTGAGGGCTACCTTGTCATCTGACCTAGAGACTCCATTCTGGGTTTTCAGCAGCACACGCAATCCTGCTGTCATCTATAGCTTCTCATCAGAATGTGTGGTGATGGTCTTGATGCTGTATATTCCTATACCTCAACACTTGAAGCCTGCTACATTACATTGACATAACCCTGCCATAAACATGTCACAGCAGATGTAATACACTGTCATAGGTTGCCAAGACAGATTGTGTTTATTAATATGACAGTGTTATGTTGGCATTGCAGTTAATTATTCTCACAAGCACAATACTATGTAATGTCATGACTTTAAATTAGCATGTGACATAAACTGTCATGACATCGAATGCAGTAACATATGTCATGATAATTACTGGTAACGGTAACGTGATACTGTTATATATAAGTAACAGGCATAATCTGTCATGACAGCTCAAGACAGCATATGCTTGTTGGTGTTGTGTAGCAGAGTTTATGGTAAAGTGTTACTTATATTTCGACAAATCAGTTGAAAGCTTAGAATCCTTGTTTTTGCTGGTATTATTAGCTATGAGTGAGAAATCAGTATCAAATAACAATGTGATGGATATCACCAATGATAACAGCAACCTGTTGCCACTTCCTCTCTTATATCTACATTATTTATATTATTTATCATATTATAGATAACTGAATAATAAGCCTGCCATTTGGGGAGTCCATACATTATTTGCTCAGTAACGTGCCTAAATGTTACATGTAGCATGAATTAATGCATTCACGATGTAGCATGAATGTCATATAGTTTAAAATACATATTATTTAAGCTTCGGAACTCACTTTAATCCCTGGTTTCTGCTGTAAGTGTTTGTTTCAGATTTTTTTGTTATGCCCAGAGCAGTAGCGTACACTCTGGCCTCTAGCTGGATGCAGAGACACATGCAGCTCCAGTGGGATGGTAAATATTCTAGCGATTTACAGCCTGTTGTGTTGCACAGACCAAGCCCATCTGGAAGACGAGTTGAAGGTTGTTAAGGTTTAACACTGAATGCCTTTGGCAGAATACTAGCCATATTCTGTTTTCTGGAGAGGAACTGTGGAGAGCCCAAGCCACTGACTCCATTATGTCTTTAAAGCTGGAGAAAACTGGTGTACAACAGTTTACGGTGGTTGGGTGACCTGGAGCCTTGACATTGAGAAATGGTTTATATCCTGAGCAGCTATACTTTGTATTTTGTAAAATATAAAATATCATCAACCCAGCTCCTATAAATTACCTGAATGGCCTCACCTGCTAATCAGTGTTTTTTTAAGGGGGCCTTTATCCACTGGGTGGTTATGATGGAGCTGTGCTCAACAGACAGCTAGAAGACCAAGAGGAGGCTTGGTTTATAACGCATTATAATCAAATTGTCACTGTTATTTTTTCCACTTAATGATAATGGAAAGCAATACTGGACGGGGCCATGAATACTCTGCGCTTACTGTGAAGGAACTTGTTGTGTCAGGCTGTTGAAACCCCAAGTCTTTGGTCTCTGTGCTCTCAGTAAACCCAAATCCTTGGGCCCTGCTCTCTATGTAAAATCTTCTAATGTGCCCGCTTTGTTTCTTATTGGTGCCCTGTAAAGAACTGCAAGTGCATCGTACAGTAATGCATGCCAGATGTCGAACAGTAGCAGCTCCGTTTGCCAGGTAATCTCCGCCTGTAATTTAGGATCTGTGGTATTACTTTTTTTCTGCTCATTGAGTGTGCTGTAAAGTATTAGACCTCTTATTGCTAGGACAAAGAGATGCAATCATATCTAAAAGATATCAAAGTTTTGGGTATCTTATAAAAAGGCACTATCCAGGGTGTAATTTACTTGGTGTGAGGCTATTTCTCGGGGTTTCATGTGGGTCAGATGTTTCGAATAAGAGTCGGAATTTGCATCGAAGGATTGCATTTGATTAAGCCATCAAGCTGCAGACGTCCTCTGACAAACTCTATGGTCGAGGTAAATGAACACATCCCAGCTGTGGATCAAAAGAATCCTCTTTGAGTTACAGCTGGAAATTTAGGCTATTTCTGTTCTCCAGACCCACAAGCTGTATTTTATCATTGCAGCAAGCCATTGAGGACTTACAGTGTGAGGAGGAGAAGGTGAACCTCCTGACCAAAGAGAAGGCCAAGCTGCTGGTGCATGTGGAGGAGGTAATTACTGCACTTTCATGAGACCGTCGGCAAAATATGTTACCAGTATAACGACACAAACACTGTTTTTATCATATCATCAGTACTTCTAGAACACTGAACAACTTTACGTATAGTAAAAATACAGATTAAGACCAGTTTTAGAGGGCGTGTAAACATCAACAACCAGTGTCTAATAACTTTATAAACAGCATAGTAACAAGTACTTGATTGTATGTTGTCTTGATCCCGTTATGTCATATTACTGATTTATTTCAGCAAATATTTGATATTGTTCTCTTGTTTTATCCTGTAGCCATAGTTTTTCCCACGGCTTTTTTTCTTCTAATTTGTTCGCAAACCACAGAAAAATGAATTATTAGGGATGCACTGATGTGGGAATGTGTTGCCAATATTCAGTCTTTTTCTTTTGCATGTCCAACAGTTATGATGCATAAACATTTATAAAATGTAGAAATTGGGACTTGCAATTTTACCTGCAGTAACAGAGAATATTTTAATTGGGTTACAAATGCAGAAATGATTAAACTGCAGACATTTAGCACTCAGTGGCCAGTTCTGCTCTTCCAGAATGCAACAAATATAATAATCAAAATATAATGTGTCAAATCTAAACATTTGTCTGACTGCAAAAAGGTTTTTTTAAAAGCAGTTTTCTTCAGGTACTGATATGATTCAGACATCATTGTCCACCTCTACTGAGTAACGTGATAAATCATCATAAACAATTTTAAAAGTATTGTGACAATACATTTTTGCCATATCATTCACTCTACGCTTAGCCATTGTACTTTCAGATCAAACATGTGTGACCCTTCTGTCCGCCTGCCCCGTTCAATTGTTGAGATTCCGTAATGAGCGAATGAGTCACTGGTCTCTCTCAGCAGCGTCTGAAATATCATGTCTCGCTGCTAATGATCACAAACTATTGTGTCATTCTACCCAGCCTCAGAGCCTGTATCTTGTGTTATTGCATTGTGAGTGCGGAGGGACCTAAACGTATGCAGGAGTTCCATAAAACTGGTCTGAGCACCTTGTGTTGATGTGTGGCCTTGTGGTGTGCCTCAGTTGGAGTACCAGCTGGAGCAGGAGAGGAAGCAGCGCAGTGAGCTGGAGAGGAACAGGAGGAAGCTGGAAGGAGACAGTAAGAACACCATGGAGAACCTGACCGAGCTTGGCAAGATGAGAGCCAGCCTGGAGGAGCTCATTAAGAAGTGAGTTACTGAACAGCCTCTTTCTCACCTAGACTTTGACAATATGAGAACGTGGACATTACAAGCACAATGATTCAGAAGGGTTCTTTTTAGTAGATTCTTGAAGATTACACAGTCTATTGTTTGTGAATTGTTCTCGCAATACTGGCTTTTACAGTAATGATATCGCAGAAGGCTGCACAATGCGAATAAGCCCACTCACCAATCACAGTTATGTTACTGTGTGCTGTGAACATCTTGACCAATCATATTTTTAGCTGAACATTTCTGTGGGTGTTTGGATGAATCAGTAAAATGAGTAAAGTGGCTATTTTTGTCATGCATGAACACACTGTACACACTGTAAATTTTTTCTCTTCATTTAACCCATTCACCCGGTGAAGCGGTAAGCGGCCGACGACGCAGCTCCCGGGGAGCAGTGTGTGGGAATGGTACCTTCAAGGGTACCACGGTGGTACCATTGGTGGTCCTGGGATTCAAACCCACGACTTTCTGATTGTAGGGGAAACTTCCCAACCACCAGGCCACCAGCTTCCGCCAAAATGAATCAATAAAACAAATGTAAAGGATTTTTGCCAAAAATAACGTAAGCGAATCTTTTACTATGTCATATATCTATTAGTGCATTTTATCAGTGCATTTTTTTTTCGTTTTCTTTCCAGTGTATTCACATTCAACTCCACCTACTAACTAGTTCTCCCCCTGTCACACACTGCTACCAAGCTGATAGGGTGAAGAGTAGCATATACTTCTTCCAAGACTAGTGTCACAGCAACTCAACACATTTGAAGCACACTAATTGTCAATTGTGGTACTTCAGCTAAAAAAAATCTGCATCGGCTAAAATCACACTAATTGAAAGGGGGAAGGGGGAGGGCCATGCTACCCACTCAGTAAGAGTGAGGCCAGTTATGCTTTCTTAGACTCCTAGCCACAGCTGATCATCAGTGCAATCGAATTCTTAATATAATGGAATTCATATCACAATTACAAAATTTAGCAATACAATCACAATCTTTTGTCCATAACATCTAGCCTAGCACTTAAACCCTAACCATAACCTCAAGTCCAAACCTTAAGCTGACTCTACATTATTAAAAAAAACGGTGTCACAAAAGGTTCTTTGAGCAATGCCATAGACAAAAAAAGAGTAGTTCTCTAAAGAAACATATTTGTAAAGGAGATGTTTAAAAGAATCTTTTTCAGCTAAAAAAAACAATTTCCTAGAACCTTTACACTATGTGGAGGTTCTTCAAGCTCTTAAAGGTTTCTTCACACCCACATATCCCACCTACAAAAATGATCCTTTTAAGGACCATCTTCTTAACGTTTCCTTAGCGAACCAGAAATCGTTCTTCTATGACATCAAGCAAAAGACCCCATGAAAACACAGTTGACTTCACCCTCTCTGGATGGCTTTCCACCCTCCCCTCATCACTCAGCGTGATGCTAGCCAGTGCTGCCAGCTGTTAGCTGATATAACAGAATCGGCAGTTAGCGTTCACCTCTGTTCAGAAAGTGCATTTAGCTGCCCGATGACATTGCGTTAGTGGCAGTTCAAAAAAGATGGGTCGCACTTCACTTGAAGCATGTGCAAGTCTTTACCCTCCCAGTGTTGGTAGCGTCATGTGATTGCAAGTGAAATTAGATCCAAGAAACATTGGAAAACTCCAAATAACTAAATAAATAAAAATAAAAATGTTAGAACATTGCTTATAATCAGCTGAGATTCGCCAGATTGTTTGTTTGTTTAAATCAGCTTGGCACTATCTAAATAAGGAAGAACCTGCTTTTAATAGCTGTAACTTAAACAGTGTGTTTTCTAGTTCGAGCAGAGGAATGGCCTTGAGGATCAGTGAGGTTTCCTAAAGTTTAGAGAAGATTTTTGTGTGTAAACAGATGGTGGATGTAGATGTCCCGGCTCTGCAGAAAAACAGATGTTTGGGTGCCTTGTGGAGGCTATAACATGATATCTGCTTGGAGCGGTGTTATCTTAGCTTTGATGTGTAAAAGGCCTCCAGGCTCTCAGAGCTGTTCAGACTTGTTAGAATGCGCTTACCATCATGGACCTACCAACTCGTGCAATACCCAGCAGATACCCAGAACAAATAAAACTTCCTTAAGCATGCTACTGCCAACTGGAAAAACAATTATATACACTGATAGAGAATTCTCCTTTCAGAATTCTGATACAAGGGTATTTACAGGTAATATTTTAAAAAGCTGTGGCAGAAGTTGCAAAGTAACAGAAGCTTGAGAAACATTTCTGTACGTGAATAAATCTTGCATTGACGTGCAACATTTGACTGACGTTTTAATAACCTAGGGGGTCCCTTTCTCAGACATGGCGTGCAAATCATATCCAGCACATCTGCTAAATTAGCCCTGTCACATATCTCTCTCTCTCTCTCTCTCTCTCTCTCTCTCTCTCTCTCTCTCTTACTCTCTCTCTATCTCTCTCTCCCTGTGTTCTGTCAGGAAAGATGTAGAGATTAGTGCCACCAGCAGCCGGCTGGAGGCCGAGGAGGCACTGAGTGCAGGGCTGCAAAAGAAGAATAAAGAGTTGCAGGTGAGGCCCGTGGGGGAGAAGAGGGAGCATTCCTGTCTTTCAGCACTACTGGGGTCCTGAACCCTGATTTGTGAGTCTGCTCTGAGATGGCAAAAACATCCCAGAACATAAGAACTGATAACGATCTCTCTGATGTAAAACCTCGAATTGGAACGTAAGATATTGTTGCTGTCCAAGGAAAACCATGTATCTCCATTATTTTAAAGCAAGCTGCCTCCCTTTACATTGTAAACTTTTTCATCGGTGAACGAAACCAATGAAAATGCTCCAAAATAAAATGTTTTACATAAACGCGCAACAGGAGTAAAGAATGTTTTTGCCCTCTGCTGTACAGTTGCAATTTTGGAGCCTTTTTTTTTTTGGGACTGCAACTTTATGGGTACAGACCTTGGAAAATAGACAGGTGCAAGATTTATTTCACAAGCAAAAAAAAAAGTAGAAGATCATACCTCAGGTATGTAAAAATTGTTAAAGGCAATGTTAGTTTAACCTCTATCACTCATGCTGTGTGCTGTGAGGGTGTGACGCACTACTTTTTTTTTTTTTTTTACAGATCTTGGGCCTTCTCTCTCCTTCCAGAATTATGTCATAGAGCAAACAGGCCGATGTGTTTTCTTTTTGATTTTGACATGTTTTAGTTGGGCTTGAATGAATTTTCTAATAAATCTAGTTGAATATTCTCAGCATAAGCACACCAGTCACAGCATTAGATTGGTTTCAGAGATGTGATATGAGTGTCAGTATAAATGCGTTCACAGACATGCCTTGATTAAGCCCTTACAAGGTACTGGAGCGAGTAATAGCTTTTGAAGGTACTATGTCAGATAAAAGCAATGTTTCTTAACCCTGATCCTGGAGGCCCGCTACCCTTTACATTTTTTTGTGCTTTACCTGCTGTAACACACCCACCTGTTAATGAGCTGATTAGTTGGATCAGGCATGCTAGGAGCAGGAAAAACACGTTTTGGCAGTGGACATCCAGGGATTGAAGACACTGAGTTAGAATATTTAGCATTATATATTAATGTAGGAGGCCTACAAAACTATACTTACAGCTGCCTACACTATTGAAGCTGAGCTATTTTTGTTAATTGACGACCAGTTTGAAATTCCTATGGCGTTGTTTGTTTGACAGTTTAGTGCTTGTCAGAATAATATGAATACTTGACTATCTATTTGTTATGTTGATATTCAAGCCTATGTTAAGCGAAAGCATTGTCATTTTTTCAAGCCACAAAATGTATATCCTAGAATCCATTTCATTAGCAAATGCATTAGCAAATCCATTTCTATATTAGCTAGATAGAAAATGTTTGAAAAATAAAATATAGCTGGGCGCTGAAAACTGGGAGGGAGCCTCCACCAATGGATGAGCAACTAACTAAAATGAAATAAAACTAAAACCTTTATGGTGATAGAGAACCTAATAGTTGTTATGTGTTACATCCATCTAAGTGGCTCAAACAAAAAAGCTGTACATGAATGAGAGACTACAATCACAGCTTCTACAGCAACATACTGCGCGCAACTGAATGCAAATGACTGTTAATGCACTGGTGCCCCCACAGGATTATTTTGGGGTTTTTTTTTTAAAGGATGATTTTGAGAATGAGTATGGAAATACCACTGGATTTCTCATGTCTTCTGAGGTTTGAGTCATACCAGAGAGAGAAAGAAAGAGGGACAGTTGGCAGAAGGATGCAGTACAGTACCCCCTGATCATGGAGCTTTTCTAGTCCCAGGTGCCTTGCCTTTAAGGTTGTGCAGAGAGCATAGAGGCTCTTTGTCTATGGAGCTGTAATGGGATCCGAGTGTCAGCAAAGGTGGATGTTTTTTCACGCTTTGTTGGGGCATCTATATTACACAATGCTGACTTTATGGACCACTCTCCATTAATCACAGCTTAAGTGGACACAAAACCTAAGCAGGTTTGACAGGAGCCCCACCGTCTTGTTATTTTAGTGGATCAACTTGTTCAGGTGGAGGCTTTTTGTTTGAGTGACACCAAGATTTATTGCAATTGTGATCGAAGTGTCCCTAGTAAAACATTGACTGACACCACCCCAAAGTCAAGCTGGTGTTTGGCAGTGTTTTAGTATTACTGCTTGGTTCAAAATACTGTATTCATTCACAGTATTATTAACTGAATTGAAAATCTGTCAGTCGGTTGCTCATGAATAAACTGTTATGTCACAGTTGTTGTCTTTCATTTGACTTTTTTGGCAAGTATTGCATTGATTTAAAACGGTGTGTTCACATGCAACTGACTGACACATTGGATTCACATAAATTCAAGGCATTATTATATTCATATATTGCACGTAATGAGTATTGTATTACAATGACATTACTGATCAGAGTATTGGAGTAATCCTTGATCAAAACATCTTTTCTCATTTCTCGTTTTACGCTCACATTGTCTACGGCTGAAATTCCATCCATGGAAGGTTTTGTTTAAATAGTGTTTGGGAAATTTTAATATATGTCCAATTTCCTTCCATTTTGGACTTTTCCCGATTGGGGAAAAATCCTCTGTCATCAGGCACTAAAAGTTACAGCTTGTGCAAGAGCCCTGGTCCTTTGCACCACACGCAGGCACTTTCTTGATGGTTATGAGTACAGAGAAAGCAAGAGGAGGGTTTTGGGGGGCTATAAGGTACTATAGGGTCAAAGCAAATGAAGATTGATGGTGCTGCATGAATGAAACATGTTCGATGCAGGCTCAAATCTGACTTGTCTTGCAGCCAAATGTGTTTGTAATCTGATGGTTTCGCTGTTTCCCCCCCCCCCTACTTTTATGCAGAGCTCTTAATACGCTATTGAATATCCCTTGCACACACTGGGCAGTTCCACATATGCTCTCGATTTATAGCCCATGATGATGGTTACGAGTGCACTGAAACTGCTGAGATGTTAAAACCATAAGAATGTGTAATTATGTTGAGCTAGGCAGGAAAATTCAGAACAATTGATTAATTATAGCCCTTTAATTCATGCCACGGTGGCTTCGTTTCTTACACAACAGTGAACGTTAACATGAAGGGGATTTAGATAAGTACCTGTAGTCAGTCCTATAGAAACGTTACGTTTATCCTTCACTTCTTTAGAACTGCAGTTGTGTACCATGAGCTGCTTTGCTCAGGAGCGTAAAAGGGGGTGTGGAGATTCTTGCAGGAGAAGTGTGTGTGTCTCTGAGTGTGTGTCAGTTTGACTCTGTCTGACTGCTGCTTGGCCATGGCTGTGCTCTCTGCTGAGGTCCTGCGCTGGCATGTGAGTTTCTGTACTGCTTACCTTGATTCTCTTTAATGGTGCAGAAAAATGTATTCTGTTCAGGCTCAGTGTGGCAACATGCTGAAGTATGTCTTTCCGTGGAATTCCAGTCATTTAAAACTACTCTGGCTGTAGCCCATTGAGTTATACTGCTGGAAGTGAGTCAGGCCTTTTTGGAGTGCAGATTGCCTGGATGACTTGATTTTGGGTTTTGTATTTATACAAGTGTTTGTGAACGTAGATGTGTGTTGACATGCATGTGTGTCCGGGAGAGAAAGACTTTTATCACACTTCTGAAGCTGTCAGGATGCGTGTTCTGGAACGTCCTCCAGCAAAATGGCTTGTCAGAGATACTTCCTGCACAGACACAACATGATACTACAGGAGATAGTGGTGCCTTAAGACATAACACAGAAAGCTAATTCCTACCCATCCTATCATAAATTTTAATCATGGGCCTGCTTTTATCATGGAAGTATCTCAAACACTGAAAGCTTTGTTGTACGTATTTTTTCTGGTTCAGTAACTGTTGCACCAGCTCTACTTGAAGGGTATACCAATACATTTTCAAAAGAGTTAAATAATTGATGTAGGATTTGTAAGTCTTTCCAAACAAAGTCTTTCATAGTGGTTTGATGTGAAATGCTCTCTTCGCAGTGGTGGTCACTGGAACCAGATGACTGGAGAGTCATCTGTATTATCATAGTTTTGGGATTTTTTGCCCAAAATTGTCTTTTTAAAAGTACATTTGTGGTGGAGAGATACATGCAGGGCATTGAAAGGCAAAATAACCCCCAAAGAAAATTTACGCTCTCAGATTTGCCACTATTTTCCTATTATCAGTATTACATGTAGAAGCTCAGAAGACGCATGTAGGTTCACTGGTCATTCTGGATAGTAAATAAAATGTGCTGTAGACATTTCTATCACCACCACTATAAAGCAATCTGATACGGCCCGTTTTTCTACAGTGAACCATTTCACTTTAAAAGACTCAATATTTTCAGTTCTCAATATCACAAAATATTCTCAAATGTCCATAAGCAGATGAATGTTGTAGCTTGCTTGGATGGGTATCTTGGTTATCAGTAATATACATAAGTAGTATACATAAACTTATATATACTTGGTTAGCACGTTATGTATTAGTATATATAGTATATACCATATACTATATATACTCATATTAACTTATTCATATCTTATGTAATCAGCCCCAGCTGAATTATAGGATAAAAGGTCAACTTTTAACAAAGGTCAGCTCAGTAGAATGGTGACGTATGGTGCAAAATGCAACGTCTGCTCTGTGGGTTTGGCTTTAAAAGGACAGAACTAGGCCAGGAACCTTAGGGACCTGACCCCGTGCATTTACTTTGTGATATTTTCACAAGAACTGCAGTGTTTCATCTGGTCGTTCTGCTCTCTCTTCCTCTGTGGTTATACACTGTATGATTATGCTGCCATTCAGGCTTGCGACCTTATCTTACAACTGGATACAATTACCATGGAAATGGAGTGAAACGAAAGCTTTCTTTTCGTTTAGAATAAAAAGAACAGATGAAAAATGGAAAGGCTGGGACTGGATACATAAAACAAACAAACAATCGAACGACAACACAAAAACAGCGTCATGTTTGAAGGTGAACGGAACAGTTTTAATTTGGTCCAATAAACATGAAAACGCTATTTAATATGATGACCCATGAGGAGGTGTTGACTCTGGGTCATGATATAGATAATAACAGTGGGCGAACAAATTCCTCCTCTAAATTGCAACCTGGGTTAAAAGCCACCGGCACGCAAGACTAAAAGCAGGAACAATTCTTCACCACAGCAGTTCTGTCTTTATATAGCAAACCATTGAAAACACTTTTAGAGACAATACACTGCTGCTGCTCTTGGCAAAGCTGATAAATGGTTTTTGATTTTGAGCTGGCCAAGCAACAGAAACTAGTTTCCTGACCAGAGTTCTATTCTAAATTAGAGCAAGCTGAAGCATATGGAGTATATTGTAGCTTGAAATGACATAATATGTTCATCCGAGTTTATTTGTGATTACAAATTGGAACGGTCAGTGCTGGACTGGATTCACCTGTGTCTTTCAGATAGAAGGAAACTGAGTATCTGTGAATATGGGAGTCCAGTATAAAGTGTGCATTTGCTTCGCTTTTCCAATCTGTAGGTCCGGATTGAGGAACTGGAGGAAGAACTGGAGGCAGAGAGAACCATGCGAGCGAAGGTAATTTCCTCTACTCTGTAATGACAGTTCCACTTCTGTGCATTTATATTTCACTTTTGATTTTCTCCTTTAGCGACTCGCCTTTGCTTTTCATTCGGTCTGTGGTAGAACTATAACTCTTCATCAAGATCATTACTGTGGGTTCTGTTGGGTGGGGGGGGGGGGGGGGGGGGGGGGGGGGGGGGGGGGGGGGGGGTGGGGGTTTTTTTGGTTCCCCCCCCCCCCCCCCCCCCCCGCCCAAAGGCTATAAAAACAAAACCCAGCTCTTGGAACATCACCTTCGACCTCACCTAGGAGTGATTGATTACATGTACGTCCATTTTTGAAAGTACCTGCAAGTAATTACAAAGTAAACCAAACCCCGCTCCATTAGACCAGAAATCATTTACAGTGTTCTTATCCTGAGCCGCACCAAAACAGCTGCAATGTGTAGAAATCAGACCAAGCATGACAAGTAATACAGGAGTGTTTTCTGTAAAATGTGACACATAATGAAAACTTGAAGTCAGATTTGATAGAAAGATGGCCGTTCCATATATGCTCGTGAAATGTTCCTAATCCGTAGCAGATTTGAGGCTATCGGGTGTCACCGGGGTGGTTATGGAGGACAGGTTGTGTCAGATGCTGGGCGGAAGAAGTCTGGCATGAGTTTGGGCTCTGCTCTGTACTGTGGGACTTGGGCATTCTGACAGGAGGGTGGTGGTAGAGAGAGTTCCTAATGATTAGCACCTGGAATAACAAAGCCAGAGTGTTTTAGATCAGTGGTCAAGACCTCCTCGGGCAAACCCACTTCATGTCAATCAGAATTTCCCCCAAAGCCTTCCGAGTGCCACTTAGTCCCAAGTCACCACAGTACTACAGTTGAGCAAAGCCAGGAAGGAGGAAAAAGTCATGATTTAGAGAAGAAGGTTTTCAGAAGGCATTCTCTCTGTGATACCAGAGATAACTATATTGCTCAATTTTGTCCAGGTGAAAAATTGCATTATGAAATTTTTTTACTTTTTTTTTTTTTTACAAAAACTTGATTTAAGTGCAATTTAACGAGTACAGTTAAAAGCAGCTGTTTGAAGTGTTCACTAAATTGACCTATTTACATTAGTCACCAGATTTAGATATTTACACTAGTATATTTTAGATTCTCATATGTAAGTTTTGAAGACAGTTTTGAGAATATTTTTTACCAAAGAATTGAGCTGTTTTGCATTCACAATCATTTCAATGTACAACACAACTGTTGCTTGTAGAATATGAGTAAATGGTACACTTCCATTGGACACACTAGACACTGCTATTTCCATTTGCTTATTTTCACATTTATGAGACATGTATGCATATTTGAAAGTGATTCACATGTTCTGGTTTACTTCCATTATGTGTAGATTTGTGGATTACAGTTTTTTACATGCTATTGCCATATGACAACTCCATCAAAAAAGTATTACATACATACACATACCTTTAGTGAAGTATCGCAAGAGTTTTACAAGTGTTACTGTACATTACTGTCCTTGTAGCTGTAAGTGGGACACAGCATTACATTGTTTAAGAGAGTGACGTACCTCTGGGCTGTGTGAGTGTGTCTCCGTGCTGGGTGGCATTCTTAATGGAACGCTGCTCTCTGGCTAATCCTGAGTGGAGTGTGAAGAGTCATGCACATACATGTACACCTTTATCTCCTTGCACCTTAACCCTGCCGCAACACACACACTTTCTCTCAGGACCAAACCAAGCACATCTCAGCCACACACAGACCTGCCGTTGTTTTCCACCCACAGAGAGAATCATGAGGGGCAGAAACCATTATAGTCCAGACATCTTCCAAGAAGATTCAGACAAACATTTGCATCCCATGACCTGCAGTGAGGTTCTGCAGTGCGATAGAACCTAAATACTTGCACCCTGCACCCATTTTTAGGGGCTGATATGATACGCTGTTATCATGATAAATTATGTGATCGTAAGCTTCATCGTAAGTGTTCATTCAGTGGTGAAAAAATAACATGAACGCGAGTGAAATTTATTTGATTTAAAGCTGAGCAGGACTTGAATGTAATGCCCACGAGTGATTCTGCTAGTGGTCCTCTTAACCGTTTTCAGAAACCTCTCTGTGGTCAGTAATCAGCAGTACTGGTCCTTGCACGAAGATCATTTGAAAGATCATTTCATTTTACAGAACCTAATGGTCAAGAGCATGAAAACAGAGAAAAAGTAGCTATTTAGGATTTAGACACTCTTAAAAACAAGGTGCCAGAAAGGCCAATTTCAGTGATGCCACAAAAGAACCACTTTTAATAATACTGGCCAAAGAGACTGATTAGAGAAAATAACACTTTAAAGGCTTTAAGAAACTTCACGTAATTAAAATGTTCCTTACCTGTTTAAGAGTTCGTTCTCAAAGGGTTTTTTTTTGTGTTTGTTTGTGAAAATCCATCCGTTAAAAGGTCCTTTAGGGAACCAAAAGCGGTTCTTCTATGGTTTTGCACAAAGAACCCTTTCTCACACCTTTATTTTCAAGAGTGTGGGCCTACAGTAAATGAAAAGGTTTCACCCTGACATTGCTGAGAGCCTAAGAGAGCAAAATGTTTCTTGCCTAATTGAATGGTGTGATGTGGAATACGTGAAACACTGAATTAAAATATCATCATACACAGTTTTGGATCGCACTTTTGGATGTAGCACTACTAGGTCGCTGTGTCTATTCTGACTAAACTAAATATTTAATATGTATTAAGTACTACCTTTTTTAATTCATAGCCATCTGCTCCTAACTGTTTTTAACTCACTTTTTGAAATGGGTGGATGTCAAAGAACCTTACCCTTTCTTGACCTGGACTACTTGGCGAAAGAGAAATTGATTGACAGGCGAGTAAACTGAAGGGACTGTTGACACAGTGATGCCCTGGTGCACTGTGGTAGTAATAGGGGAAGCTTATGACCCTTCAGAGGTCAAGGGTTATGAATAGGCATTGTTCTTGTCCAGGCCTGCAGAATGAATCCCCTCCTGGGTGTCAACTGAAACTCAGTCAAGCTGTTTTCACTTTATCAGCGCCGGTTTAAGACCCAGAGGATGTTCGGGTCACGGCACCAGCCAGTGCCTTCCTCTTTAACCCCCCACCGCCACTGTGACACTCCACACCAACAGAACAGAGGCCACCACCTTATCAGTCTCCTGTGAGCGCTGTGCGGAACTAATTGCCATCCATTTTCCATTAGCTCACACACCTCACATGTCTATTAAACAGCTTTAAAATTAGGGGGTGGTCTCATTTTTAAGATATGCTTTTATGTATAACAGAACAAGCCCTTTTTCTTGTTTGTTCATTTAATGGCCATCTGTTGCGCAGTGTTGAAATGTTCTTATACTTTTTAATTACAGCTTCGCCTCATCTCCTAAAAACAATTATTGTCTTCACATGCATGGCAGGGTAGGTGGTGCCGCTGGACTTGCTCACTGAAAGTGAATATAAAAGAAAACTGTATTTTCTTTACTTTTTTTAATAAAAAAAAAAGTTCACATAACGTGCAAACGCTAAGAACATTTCAAGATGCATCTTACACACCCATATTCCATATGGTCCGTATTGTTAACAGCAAAAATAAATTCAAAGTTTTTGTAATGTCATGAATTCCAATCAATATCCACATATCCAACTGTTGTGCAGTGTGTGGGGACGGTACCTTGCTCAAGGGTACCTCAGTGGTGCCACTAGCAGTCCTGGGATTCTAACCCACAACCTTCCGATCACAGACAACTCCCTAACCACTAGGCCACCAGCCGCTTTGAAAGCACACTTTGTAAGTTATAGCCTTACAAAACTATAGATGCTCTAATTATTAACAGCACTGTTGTCAGCACTCTTAGGATTAAAACTAGGGCCAGAATTAGCTTAAATCGAGATCAGTGTTAGAGTTGTTAGAGTGTAGTGCCGATTTTAGTTGGTAGAGTGTAGACAATGATTTTATTGCTACGTACTGCAATTGCGATATGCCTTGCAGTATATATTAAATTGCCCACGGTTTTCTCAGTGAATGTCAAAAACGATATTTATTGTCCAACCAACAAGCAAGCTCAACCATGAACCATACACAGCATTGTTTATTTATTCATATCTCATTGTGTGTCTTGTACAAAGCACTAGCACTTAATCTATGAGTAAACACAGCAGTGGCATTCCTGTGGCTTAAGCCCCCGCCCCGCACCCCTCCCCCCCCAACAAACACACACAGTATTATGGTGAGGCCCTAATGACATCCTCACATCTGTCACCAGGAGCACTTTTACTGTGCTTGCGCCAGACCATCTCCGCTGTTTATCCCCCAGTAACCATAATCCTACCCTTCTAGACTCTCTCGCTATCCCTCTCTCTGCTGAGTCAACACTGACCCCACAAAAGAATTTTCACACTCGCTTTCATTCATTTCTTACAGGCTGTGAAAAGCTTTAACATGGTAGTTTGAGCGGGTACTTCAAAACCGTTAGCATGTCTGCGGGGTTCGATAAGGTACTGGTCAAACATCTCAGTGTCTTGAACATACGCACTGATACACGCACACACACATACACACTTACAGCACAGGGGTTCCTGCTCAGTTCTGCACATGGTCCACTAACATGGTCTGCTGAGATAAGATAAGATAAGATAAACCTTTATTAGTCCCACAAGTGGGAAATTTGCATAAAAGTTTATCTTATCTTATCTTATCTTAGCAGACCATGTTGGTGGACCATGTGCTGAACATTGCAGCAAGCACAACCTCTGATTGTGCTGAGAACATCCAGCAGTTCTGATGGTGTCTAGGAGAAAATGTAACTTTGTATCTGCTTACTTAGTATTTGTCTTTTTTCGAAGGTGGAGAAGCAGAGAGCTGACTTGTCCCGAGAACTGGACGACCTAACAGATCGTCTGGAGGAGGCAGGAGGTGCTACGGCCTCTCAGGTAAGCTATATATATATATATATATATAAGCCCTGTTTACACTTTGCATTGAAAGAATACTAAAGGATTTTTTGATTTAATCTCTGTGTGCTATATCTGTATTGTAAAGTCACTTACCACAAACAATAATCTTGACCTGTTTCACTGTATCTTGAGCTGTTTGGCTCAAGACATGCTTACAGTAAAAGTCAATCTGCTGTTGCTTCAGCACCTTTCTGTTTTTTTGGAAGTACAAGGAAACACAACATGGCTTGTATACATCTACTGTGCACTGATTTAAACATTGTACAGATGGAGATGAATAAGAGACGTGAGGCGGAGCTGCAGAGGCTGAGACGGGAGCTGGAGGAGTCCTCGGTGCAGGCTGAAACGGTGGCAGTGGCTTTGCGGAAACGCCATGCTGACTCTCTTTCTGAACTGAGTGAGCAATGCGAGGGCCTGCAGAGGACGCGGGCCAAACTGGAGAAGGAGAAGCAGAACCTGAGGCTGGAGGTGGACGACCTGGCAGCCTCTCTGGACACGCTGCAGAAGGCCAAGGTCAGCTCCCAACAACGTGACCTAAAACTCTAGGGAAGCAGGGGTTCTTACCTTTTTCACAGCGTAAATAAAGACTTCATTAATACATTTGTCCTTCTCCCATCCACCACTGGTTAACAGTGGTGGCTATTTGGGAGTAGACTGCTGGCTTGTAGCTTTCATTCCAAAAAACTCAACAGGTTTGGACTGCAGGGTTAAATGTCTGGTTTTAAGGTCATCTCCGGTTTTCTCCTTGGTTTGTGGTTCAGTGCTGTGGGATCTAGTCTCCATTTTTGACTTACTGCGAGACAGCAGTGTAGGGATGGAGGACAATAGCTTTCTGTGTCCCAGCCTAAGCTTCTCGTTAACTTTGTGTGGCAAGAGCAGGTCAGGCAGCCCCGGCAAGGCAGCGCAAGGGAATTCCAAGCACATTGATCAAAGCTAACGGTGCGCTTTCTAATCATGTGTAATACCAGGCGTCCACTGACACACAGCTGAAGAAACTGGAGAACTTGCTGTCTGAGGCCAACTCCAAGAATGAAGACGTGCAGAAAGCCTTAACAGAGGTGACTGGGGCGAAGAACAGACTGATAGGTATGAGACATACTGCAGGAAAAGTAATTTAAACAGTATGAACAGTGTGACAAATTCGTTTAAAAGACCAGCTTGGTGCTGTAGCAGCTGCCCATGGGCTTCTAGTAAAAGTGTGTTTTGAGTCAGTGGGTTTTCTGTTCTTTTCTAAGCACAGGGAAATGCATCAGAATGATCATCCACGGTAAATGACAGTATGACAGCTTCGGGTGATATATATTAGATTGAAAAATGCCAAAATGTTACTTTTAACACATTCATCATTTGCTTATATGTCATAAATAGGCATTTATGGAGACATTTATGTAGACAGCTGCATGCAGTGTTACTGACTTATGCCTTGAGGATCTTGAATGAATGTCTGTAAAGAATTTACAAGCAAATCACGTATGTTGTATAAATGTTTTATGATGTCCTTAAATGGGTGACTTCAGCTAAAATGTTAACCAAAATATTGAATGAATGAAAATGGGTTCTTTTATATAGATAGATAGATAGATAGATAGATAGATAGATAGCTTCATCAAATGTTCTTATAATTTTCTGTTTGGGTCAGTTGTGGGTTAGATTTCCAGTCAGTAATAGGAGCGTTTTGCTCTTCCATCCTGCAGCTGACAATAATGAACTAAGCAGGCAGCTGGAGGAGGCGGAGAACAAGTGCAGCCAGATGAGCCGCTCTAAAAGTCTGTTAATGGCACAACTCGAGGAGCTGAAAAAGCAATTTGATGAAGAGGTCAAGGTGTGTTCCAATTCTCTTTAGACACTGTTGGCTTAACAGAAAAATCATTTTTTACGTAAATGTCATATACTAAAAAAAAGGTAAAGCTTTGAACAACTAATGAGATCTTTGTAAAAATACTATGAAACAATTTTGTCTCTTATGAGATTACATCAGACATTAACCATTTTCAGGGGTATTGTAATATGCCATTATTATATTTGCATACATTACGATGCTTTTTCACACATCACTGCTGGAAGTGTTTAGTGAGTAGATAGGTAGGAATGTATGCACTGTGTCTCTCACTGTCTGTATGCCTGCCTTTGTGTCTCGTAAGCTCAATGTAGTGCAAAATAGCACAAGGCACATCTTGGGTCAAGTTTTCACAGACGTCTAAGGTATGTGTGTTATGTGTTACGTGTGTGTGATAGAGTAAAGCAGCGCTGAGCAGCAGTTTGACAGCAGTGCGGCAACAGTGTGATGTGCTGAAGGAGCAGCTGGAGGAAGAGCAAGAGAGTAAACTGGAGCTGCAGCGTCTCATCTCCAAACTCAACAGTGACGTCACACACTGGAGGAGCCGCCATGAGGCAGATTCAATCCAGCACAGTGACGAACTGGAGGAAACCAAGTACGTCACACATGCCATCTCATATACAAAATTTGCACTAAACTGGATGTTCTGTGCAAGTCTTAAATACACTGATTTTCTGATTTTCTACTTTACATGGCTCCATGGCTATGATAGCAGAAACATTTACCATATAGGTGCATTTTTGTAGGCTTACAGTTATAGCAGTTATTGGTTGTTTGGTTTAGCATAATTTATCAGCCTGTCCTCTACCACATACATCAATATAAAGGTACTACCATACGACAACATCTGACCAGACATTATTTGTCTGATGGACTCAGCACAGTAGTTATATGGTAGTGACAGATTTTTACACACCTAAATGTCACTGCCATGTTAATAATGGTTCTCTGACTAATATAAACCTGTACACCAGTGGTGGAATGTAACAAAGTATTTGTACTTCGTTACTGTACTTAAGTACATTTTTACGTATCTGTACTTTAC
>JBBPCZ010000115.1:32830189-32858566 GCA_037974445.1 Brycinus macrolepidotus | reverse complement strand
AGGAGGTGCAAGTCCATTCTTGGCCTTGAAGGCAAGTGTTAAGGTTTTGAACTTAATGCGAGCGGCCACAGGGAGCCGGTGAAGGTTCTGTAGTAGAGGTGTGGTATGTGAGAATTTAGGAACATTGAAGACTAACCTCGCAGAGATTAAATTCAGATATAAATCGGTCCGTCACAAATTTCATGAAAAATTTGTGAATCCCACTGCTGCCATGTGGTTTTTGTCTCCTAAAATCCACTGAAGGATCTCGTTGATTTTTCATGAAATTTGCGACGGACCGATTTATATCTGAATTTAATCTCTGATGTAGACATGTGTGATTAGATCAAGCTAATAAGAATGAAGCTCAGATCTTCCCAAAGAGGACAACATCGCCTCAGCAGATCCTGGAGTTCCCAGGCTGTACAGGGTTGGGGAGTATAGGTAAGAAATTGCTGGTTAAGCTGAATGAGCCACTACGTTCACACACGTCCAGTTTATATACAAAGCAATACGGTAGCGTGGCCGAGCGGTCTACGGCGCTGGATTAAGGCTCCAGTCTCTTCGGAGGCTGTACAGGGTTGGGGTGGTCGTAGGTAATAAATTGCTGGTTAAGCTGAATGAGCCACTACGTTCTCACAAGTCCAGTTTATATATACAGCAATACGGTAGCGTGGCCGAGCGGTCTAAGGCGCTGGATTAAGGCTCCAGTCTCTTCGGAGGCGTGGGTTCGAATCCCACCGCTGCCATCAGGCCTTTTAAAAGGGAACTGCACCCATTCTTCTGAACCTCTGCATCATCAATCGGTTAAGAAATAATAAAATACAAAACAAATTTCAGAGCAACTGACAGCAAAGTAGTATCACGAGGTGTCAATAACGTCATTCAGAATGATCCTAGAGAAACACAAGATTTAATTTTTCATCGCACTAATGACAGGAACCAGGCACCCGAGGAGTTTAAAAGCTCCCTAACAAAGTTATGAATCTGAATCAGAATCAGAAAACTTTACTGATTCCAGAGGAAATTATGTTACGACTGTGAAGACACACATAGACACAGAGAATCAATATTTGCAGTGTTGGCCTTTCTTTTTTAAGACCTCTGCAATTCGCCCTGGCATGCTGTCATCAGCTTCTGGGCCAAATCAACAATGATTTCAAACACCACTCTTCTTTTAAAGCACCCAGTCTGCTATTCTAACTCAACCAGCATGACAGAGTGATCTCCAGCCTCATCCTCGTCAACACTCTCACCTGTGTTAACGAAAGGATCACTGAAATGATGTCAGCAGGTCCTTCTGTGGCATGGCTGAAATGCAGTGAAAACGTTTTTTTTTTGGGATTATGTGAGTTCATTTTCATGGCAAAGAGGGACTTTGCAATCAATTGCAAATCATCTGATCACTCTTCATAACATTCTGAAGTATTTGCAAATTGCCACCATAAAAACTGAAGCAGCAAACTTTGAGAAAATTAATATTTGTATCATTCTCAAAACTTTTGGCCGCAAATGTGAATGTGGTGAGGTTTGGGGGGTGGCACTCTCCTCACAGCAGGGTGTAGCAGTCGAAGAAGAGTTAAAATACATAGACTTTGATATGGAGTTGATCCCCCCCTTTGCAGTTGTAACACCTTCCACTCTTCTTGGAACGCTTTCTACAAGATTTTGGAGTGTTTTTGAGGAAAATTGTACCCATTAATTCTGTAGAACATTGACGACTAACAAATCTTAATAAAGATCAAGTTGGCACGCCCCCGAAAAGACTTCAGCCTTAATCCAGCGCCTTAGACCGCTCGGCCACGGTACCACGTTGTTTCAAGTATACTGGAACCAGCAATTTCTCTCTGCCCACCCCAACCCTGTACAGGCAGGGAACTCCAGGATCTGCTGGCGCGAAGTTGTCCCTTTTGGGAAGATTTTAACTTCGTTTTTATTAGCCTGATCTAATTCCACACGTCTACAT
Organism: Brycinus macrolepidotus; assembly: GCA_037974445.1. Lineage (NCBI taxonomy): Eukaryota > Metazoa > Chordata > Actinopteri > Characiformes > Alestidae > Brycinus > Brycinus macrolepidotus. The sequence goes on along the minus strand of JBBPCZ010000115.1, from coordinate 32,856,621 downwards.
CCGAGACTGAACTGTGATGATTTAATCTGTCGGTCATGAATTTCATGAACAATCAACGAGATCCTTCAGTGGACTTTAGGAGACAAAAGCCTCATGGCAGCGGTGGGATTCGAACCCACGCCTCCAGAGAGACTGGAGCCTAAATCCAGCGCCTTAGACCACTCGGCCACACTACCATGTGATATGCAATATATCACTGACTAGGTGGAATAAAGTGACTCATTCCATATTACCAGCAAATCCCGCCCCCCCCCCCCCAAAAAAACAAAAAACAAAAACAAAACAAAAACCCACTGACCCAGCAGAGCGTGGAAACTCTTGGATATGTAGAAATGAAGTGAATTAGCAATGTATCAGGAAATTGTGGCTAGTGAGGTCCTTTTTTAACGTGTATTATTATTGTTATTATTTTTAGTACTATTCTTGATGTTATTATTATTATAATTACATTGGGGTTCTTTTAAGCATTCCGTATTCTATTTTTATCTTATTTTGTCTTTTCTTGTGAAGCACTTGTTGCATGCCACTTCTTTTGTGTAAAGCCCTTTTCCTGTATGACAGGTGCTATTTATTACTGATTATTATGATCAGTAGTAATGGTCAGTTTAACTAATGAGTAAATTCCTATGTCGATAGCAAGATTTGACCGCCAACAAATCTTACAACCTGCATATTAAGGTAATTATCGCTCGGCCACACTACCGTGTTGTCTTAAACGTACATGAGCGTGAACGTGAATGAGCTGAAGTGACTCATTCAGCTTTACCAGCAATTTCCCTCTGCCCACCCCAACCCTGTACAGTCTGGAAACTCCAGGATCTGCTGTGGCGATGTTGTTCTATTTGGAAAGATTTTAGCTTCGTTTTTATTAGCCTGATCTAATTCCACACGTCTACGTCCGACACTGAACTGTGATGATTTAATCAGTCGGTCACGAACTGTTTCATGAACAATCAACGAGATCCTTCAGTGGACTTTAGGAGACAAAAGCCTCATGGCAGCGGTGGGATTCGAACCCACGCCTCCAGAGAGACTGGAGCCTAAATCCAGCGCCTTAGACCGCTCGGCCACGCTACCTTATGAGGGAGGAAGATGAAACCAATTCATCAAAAGTTATGACTCTTAGGTTTTGATTCCTTGTTGGATCATTCTAAAACCATTATAGAAAAAATGTCATTTAAAATTGACCACAGTCGTGAGCACTCCATTGCTGTGTAAATATTAGATGGTAGGAACACACCTTTGATCCTGTGCGTGTCCACAGGCTGAGGAGACGAAAGTGCTTCGGCTGCAGTTGGAGCTCTCTCAGGCTAAAGCAGACTCCGAGCGCAGACTGCAGGAGAAGGAGGAGGAGCTGGACGCAGCCAGGTGGGCAGTTCGTTCACCTTTTCCATCCAAAATTCATGAAAAACATCTAGATGATGAACTGACTTTGAGTGACATGCCTTGCTATTTTATTCTGCCCTTGTAATTATAATCATCCTCATTCTTATTATTTTTCCCTGCTTGCTTTTCATTATTGAAACGGTAGGCTCTCAGGTAAGTCAACTCTGTTCTTTGGGCGCTTCTGTGCTTCTGACCTCTTTGTGGTATAAAGATGAGAAGTAAGCAAAACTGAGATTTCTTCTTTGAATTCAGGAAAAGCCATCAGAGGGCAATAGAGTCACTGCAGGCCAGCTTGGACGTGGAGGTGAAGGCCCGGACAGAAGGAGCCCGTCTGAAGAAGAAGATGGAGAGTGACATAAATGAGCTGGAGTTACAGGTGGACCTGCTCAACAAGAACAATGCAGAACTGATGAAGACTGTCAAAAAGATGCAGCAGCAGACTAAGGTGAAACTCACTCTCCATTCAGTTGCATTTGACCCTTCACTGTTTGTTTGAATGCATTCAATATTTATAAAGACAGTTTAAGATAAAGACTTGTGTTAAACACATGAAATTATTTACTAGGACATAAATGAAAAGTTGTGTCTGTCTGTGTGTGAATGCATTTCAATAATATCTTTATAAATGCTCCAGTCAACAAGGCCTCAGCTAGCTTATATGGAATTTCTTCAAACTTTTTGAAAATGCTTCCTAGGTTGCTCCTCATAAAGCTGCTTGAGGAGAATGCCAAGTTTGCCTAAAGTTGCATGAAGTTTTGCACTATTCTTAAATATGTCTTTTTTATTTTTTTGAGGGGAAAAACACTTTTGACTGGTGCTGTATGTGAGCTTGTGGAATGTGAGAGTACTAGACAGTAAATCTGACCTTGCAGACTCTTCCCTGACCCTTGATTTGTGGTTCCGTCCTGTCTCCTGTAGGACCTGCAGGTGCAGTTGGAGGAGGAGACTCGTGTGCAGGAGGAGCTGAGAGAGGAACATGCTCTGCTGGAGCGACGCTGCACTCTGCTGGTCACTGAAGGAGAGGAAAGTCGTGCTGGACTGGAGGCAGCTGAAAGGGCGCGCAAGGCCCTGGAGACTGAGCTCCAAGAGGCCACCGAGAAATACAATGATATCAATAACCAGGTACCACTGTGATCAACAGGAAAAAAACCAGTGCCTAATAAATCCACTTACTGTTGAGGTCAATGCCTGAAATACTGTAGCAAAATAATACAGCAGTGTATACTCGAGAGCAAAGTTCAAAAGACGAATCTTCTGCTCAACACAAAAACCAATGTACTGTATTGGTGTGGAAGTAGTACATGATATGAAACCAGTTCCACTGCAAGCTGATTAAAACCATACTGAAACAGAACCTACCAAACCTCCTGAAGACTCATCTATTCAGAGAGCATCTCCTCTCCTGATCATCTTGCACTACTCCTGATAATAATTTTAGCACTTAGTACTCTCCTCTGGTTCTCCCACTGTCCTGGAACTTGAGTGTTTCCTCAGATCGTAAATTGCTTTGGATAAAGACATCTGCCAGATGAATGCAATGTAATGTACCAAACCAGGCCGTGCAGGTCTCAAGAATTACCTCCTTTAACATGACTGTTTATGACTGTCTGCAAACTGACCAATCACAGAGTGATTGGCATTATAAAAATGGATTCATGTGGTGGATCGGTCGACAAACATGCAAGGATATCACATTTAGGCTTCTACTTGAATTCTTGAATGTCTTTTAAAAATAAAATAGCATGACTGTATTCAGTCCAGCAACTAATTCTGGCTCTAAAAGACTTAATATTCTTTGCTGTGCAAGAATGACATTCTTGCTACTAGCCTTTCGGTTGATATAAACTTGCTTGTTTCCCACCGGACTCATATAAGTACAGAAAATCGTTAAAGGGGAGTTTCTGAAATGTGTGGTAATTTTAGTGTGCAGTTTACATCAGGCAGTCTGTGTTTAATGCAACTTTAATGCGTCAAGCTCCTGTTGAAACTATAGGTGCTACAGGTGAAAAATAATAGTCTCTCTATTCCTGTCCACTCTTGATCTGTCATTGTAGTTACAGTCAGCCTCCAGCAGCAAGAGAAAACTGGAGGTGGACCTTCAACAGCTGACCCAGGAGCATGAGGAACTGCAGAATGAACTGAGGGGAGCCAATGACAAGATCAAGAAAGCTGTATGTGAGGTAGGAAATCATATATGATCTCACGGTGCTTAAGTGTCCTTCGCAAGTTCACAAGCCCAGGTGTCAGGTGTTGTTCTGTGTTCTGTGTAGACTGCGCGATTGGCCGAAGAGCTGAGGGTGGAGCAGGAGCACACTATGCATCTGGAGCGAGTGAAGAAAGGCCTGGAGGCCCAGCTGAAGGACATGACTGTCAGACTGGATGAGGCTGAGCAGCTGGCCATGAAAGGAGGCAAGAAGATCATCCAGAAGCTGGAAGGAAAGGTAAACTTCAGAGTCAAATTGGTTCCCTTGAAACTGCACTGCAACCACAAACATCTGGGTTTTACTCTCTGCTGGAGGAGCGTACATCTCTTCGACAAGTCCTGTTGAATCCCTATTCTAGTTCAATCCAAGAGCTACTTTTTACCTACTGTTCACTTCTGTCTAAATTCTCCTGGGTTGCTTTTTATTTAGACTTAGAATGTCTGACCTATTCACCCTTTAGTTGAAAGGAACTCTTCACAGCTTCTTGTAAAAAGGCAAACTGACATAAACCATTGATTCTCTTAAAACCTCACCTATCCCAAGCATAATACCTTTGAAAACAGTAAAAACAATTCATAGTCAGTGCTGTAAGCTTGACAGGTTGCTGCTTTTCTCTCTGTTGGCCAGTTGTACCTTAAAATAAATGACATTTTCTACTCATCTATGAGTGGTCAGTACTTACTGTGACATTCTTGAGGAAGCTTCAAACGTGAGAGACTGTGATCTAACTCTCTGCAATGTCTGGACTCTACAGATTAAAGAATTAGAGCTAGATTTGGAAACAGAGCAGAAGAAGTACGCTGAGACGGTGAAGACCCTGAGGAAGAACGAGCGGCGCCTCAAGGAGCTACTCTTCCAGTCTGAAGAGGACCAGAAGAACCAGCTGAGGATGCAGGAGCTGGTGGAGAGGCTGCAGATCAAAATGAAAACCTACAAAAGACAAGTGGAGGAGGCGGTATGTTCACTCTCTGCCTCCTCTCTGACCTCAGACAGCAAGACTGCATGCTTGGGGTTTAACATCAATGCTTTGAAACTACTACAGTCAGTTAATTAATGCTTTGAAGCTACTATGGTTATTTATTATGTGCAGTAGTCTGCCATGTGCAATATTGTGCACTTTTCTTATCGGGTGCTAAAACATTATCATTATATGTAGTATCTTATTATGTGCAGTGGTCTTACCATGTGAAATATCAAGCAGTTGCTTACTGGGTGCTAAATCATTTCATCATGTGCGATATCTTATTATTATTATTATTATTATGTAATAGTCTTACCATGAGAAATGTCACTACTTATATCAATATTACCTATTTACTAATTCACCATTATGTACAGTAACATACTCCTAACCACCATTTGTGCTATTAGTAATTCACTTAACTGTAAATTACGTATCTATATTTATACCCAGCATTGTGAAAATAGCAAAGTGTATTTCGTACTGAGTTTTTTTCTGCAGAGTTTTTATTGGATGTATTTAGACTTTGTATTTTATATAATTCTGTGTGTCTGTGCAGTCATAACATAAGCAGTTTCCTCCAGGATCAACAAAGTTTTCTGATTCTGAATCTGATTCTGATTCCGAAGCTGAAACTAGTCGTTTGTTAACCGTGATTTCATGCTTGTTCTTGCAGGAGGAGCAGGCCAATGTGAACCTGGTCAAGTACAGGAAGACCGTTCATGAGCTGGACGATGCCGAGGAGCGAGCTGACATAGCCGAGTCTGCTCTCACAAAGATCAGGACCAAGAACAGAGGCAGTTTTGGCAAAGGCTACTCATCAGTAAGTCTGATCATGAAGCTAGTTTCTGAGGCCTAGACCTCCAGATGCTATGTTTGTTTGACTTGGCTTATTTTCTCTTCATGGCCTGTTATGTTCTCACAAATACTTCAGAATGTTTTGTAGACTTGACTTGCCTCATGCTTATGTCTTGTTCGATTCCCCACAGGGTTATAGCACTCCATATCCAGGGGTCGTAAGGTCACCCAGCTCTGTCGGGTCAGAGGGAAGAGGGGAGAAGATCCTCACCGATGACGATGAATCAGTCAGTTCTCTCATTCCCACCTATCTCAACTCCCTCAAGAAACTGATGATCGACTAGAGCGGCTTTCACCAGCACCGAACCGACAAATGGGACCTTTGGAATAAATATAGACCTCGGATCCAAGATTTCCAAGATTTCAAACTGATAAAATAATATAAACATTGGTCAACACAGGCATCTATATTCAGTGTTACTCTTTGTTTACTTCACTGCGGCATTCGTTTGAAATACAGTGCAGTCTGGGACTAATTGTACAACCACAGTTTTTGATTTTTGGCCCCGTGCTCCTGCATGTAGGGTTTGAAAAGAAATAATGACCACGAGATCGAAGTGCGGAATATCATCTTTGAGGGTATTGATTTATGTAGTGGGTGAACCACATAGATCGTTAGACTTTATCAGGAGGCTGAAAACAGAATAAATCTGGCAGAGGCATAGATAAAGCATCAGGTGTGTAAAAATTGTTAAGAAACAAGGACGCCTTGTATAACAACCTGGCAGAGCACGGACGACCATACTATTGGATGACCAAAAAATGTTTTCAGTCATAAACAAAAGCTGTTGAATAAATCATGACTCCTCCCCAGTATGTACACCTTAATGCATTGGATACTCACATAAAGAGAATAATATGGCAGCATGTCAGAGGGTTTACTGCGAGAAAGAAATCAGTGACATGCCTCAAGAACAGAAGAGCCAAACTACAATTACTTCACAACATAACTGAATGTAAGACTAAAGTAAGTTGTGCAGTTATCTATTAAGTGATCACATGTGAACACATCACGCAAAATCATTCTCTGGTTTTAACCCATTCATCAAAGTGAAGCAGCGAGCATCTGACGATGGCGCCTAGAGAGCAGTGTGTGGGGACAGCACCTTGCTTAAGGGTACCCCAGTGGTGCCACTGGCAGTCCTGGGGTTCAAACCTCCAACCATCTGATCACAGGGGTGTCAGAGTGGTTTGTTTGTAGTTTCTTGTAATGGATGTTCTATAAAAAAGAGATTTGATTTCTATATAAGCTCTGTATATAACAGGAACAGAATGATGTGAAGCAATACGCTTACAAAGCATCAGAAGCTATTTGATGGCTAATGGCACCCCTTAGTGGAGAATGAGTGATTATTAAGATTTCTAAGATACTATTGAAAATCACAGTATAGCTGTAAATCCCCTCAAATTAAAGCTGATGTTCTGCTTTTTCATTTCATAGTTATAAGTTAATTTCCAATGCAGTTTTACACTGAGCCAAACCAACACATGTCCTTCTTCAATTATTCACAGCCTGCACTGTATGTTTTTCTCTTTGCCACAACTTTATCAAAAATGGCAATAAAAATCTTTTTTAAACTACCACCATATATATGAACAATCAGGATTAAATATTTGATTTGTGTATAAGGTGTTTTTTAAAAGTAAAATACCAAACAAGTATTTAAAGATATCAGAAACTATACTAGGAAAAGTCTTCTGGTTCCATTCCAACTTTGCATAAACTTTCCAGTTGGTATAAATGTTTATGTCCAATCCTTGCAACGTCTGGAAATAAATCAGTTAAAAACGGAATGATTAGAAATGTATCAGCCTATGAAAAAAAAATATGTATTTACTGTACTCTTAAGCCATGAAATATGTTCAACAGAAATTTCTAACAATAAAAATATGAAAGTGTGCCACCAATCCTTGATTAAAAAAATGCGTATTTGTTTTAATGACCAAGACGTATACAGCCAGAAATGTACACTTTTAAATTTAATACATTTATGCAACATATTAAAGTAAAAGCATCAACTATTATCCATATAGAATCTTCTACATGCCTTTTATAGTAAACTTTACACTTTGCACATCACAACAGAAGTATTGATAAGAACATGAAGAACACGTACATCGCTGATCACAAAAATTATCTTCAAGCTGCTCAATTATACTCTAGATATAAAATAAGAAGAAGAAAAAGAAATCCAGTCAAAATGTCTTTTTAAGACAATAAAAAGAAAATCAGTGTTAATTTTCATTTGGTAAAAAAATAAGCATTGTGCAAAATAATTTCAATATATTATCTGTACCTCTTTTATTTGTACATAATTTGTCCATTCCTGCTAGATACTTGTAGCGTGTCCATCACTTAACCCTTCATGGTAACCAAAACCAAATGTTCAAACTTACAGAAAATCATGTCCGTAAAGATAGAAAGCAAGCGCATGAAGGAGTAACACTTGTCTAACTGTTCGTTAAAATGTTATTTGTTAAGGGCAGTTATGGAATAAGCATAACTCCTGAGACTACAAGGTGCAGCCTGGAACCACCATCAGGACTGAATACACTGAGCAGACCTTCTAAGTGCCATAATAAAGGGCATCCATGACAGTGGCTTATTAAAATCAACATACATGTTAAACTACAGAGAGGAATCATGTCTGGGGTACTGCTCAAAAGTTCGTTCACATTTTCTTGTCTAAATCACTGAAAATCCAGCAGAAACATCACTTCAGTAGCGATCCGTTTCGTCAAATATGCAAATGAACAGCTTTCTAGGGCTTGTCGAGCAGGGAGATGGGCAATTTGACACAATTTTGTCATTATCATGAGACATTTTGGCATTGTGATTCACAAAACACTATTCTGAGTGATTCGTAAATGTCGTCGGTACTTAAACAACACTGGCCAACTGCATGTTTCATTAATAAAAGACCACTATTAGCTCTTATTATTGGATTTAGTGCAGCACAGGTATGTGATCTACTGAAACAAAAATACCTAGAGTTTTTGGTAGTAGTTTTCAAACTTGGCACTACTAGGACATGATACCTACATTGTATTGTAAAAATATCATTTGGCATCATGATATCATGTTTCTTCCATATTGCCCACCCCTTGTTCAGTGTATGTTTTTTGACATCTTTTCATACATCAGTGTATTTTTAGGGATTTGATGGATACAGGCTTTAATGATATAATTACACTACGGTATACAACTCAATGATAATCATGCTCTTTCAGTTCTAACAGTTCCAAAAAAAAAAAAGACATGGTGGAGGTACAGTCCTATCTAAATGTTTGAACATCCCCCATCAAATTATGCATTTGGATGATTTTCTGAGTACAAATAAGTACACGTTCTTTACAAAGAACAAACTTTACTCGGCAAATCATTTATCTATATGCAACATTTTGTATTTTCCCCTGATACATTACATTCAGCAGCAGTAACTGTGTGTTAAAATTTCTATAAATGTGTTCTTTGTAGAGGATTTGCACTTATTTTTCAACTAGAAAATCAAAAAACCATGTAATTTGACTAGGGGTGCCCAAACTACAACTGTAAATATTCTATTGCTCTGTTCTCCTCTTTTGTTGTCTTAAAGACATACAAGTGTATGTCTTTAAAGGTTTATCAGTATGACAACTGTGATCAAATGATGCCGATGTTCATTTGTGCTTTTTAAAGACTTTCAGTATATTTCAACAAAACTAGGGATCCTTATGCCACGATCAGAAATGTCCAAACCGTCTCTGGTATTTTTGGTGTGTCTTTTCAGATATGACAGAACAATGGCAATTGACAAACTGCATCAAAGAACAGTCAACAGGTCGTGTAGAACAAGTGGACTAAACCATCTGAAATGCTTAAAATGCATGAAAGCAAATGAATATCACAGGAGAAGTCACTGCTTTACCCCACAACTCATCGCTGCCACGAAATCTTTGGACGTGAAATTCAAATTTGTGTTCTCAGCTTGCCAGTGTGAGCCATTGTAGACATTTGTCTTGAAACATCCCCCTCGTACATCTGTTTTATTTTACTGATTTTGAGTTTTGTGGCCATTTTATACCACTATAAAAAAAAACAAAACATTTAAAACATTTAAGGGCATTATTATCAGTAATTCAATAGCAGCAACAATCATCATAAAGACATCTGATGTGTTCTCTTTAGTTATATGCATCAAATATCTAGTCTAGTCAATGCATTTTGCTTCTGCAAATTGCATCGGAAATACAATGGAACAGATATTTTGCAATTAGTAACTCCCGGCTACTTTGTTTATGTGAGAGTGTGAAAGAAAGCATTAGATAGAGACAAAAAAATAAAAATCGACACTAAGACGCCAGTTTGTTAGATACACCTACTTGAGCTACACTCATTGGCAATTAAATGAGAAACACCTTCAGTATAGGTGGGCTTTGTAGGGTTATAGTTGCTATAGACCCTCCGTTGCTCCACAATTTGTCAGACCACATACCAATAGAAAGGGATCACCATAGAACAACCTCTGACCAGATATTATTTGGGTGGTGGACTATTCTCAGCAGTTCACCAGCATGGTAGTGGCATGTTAGTGTGCTGCACCTACTAAACTGGCAACTTAGCGTAAGTTTGTACTGGATCAGAGCCCATATAAAACAGGCCTATCCCTGGATCATCCCTCAAACAGAGAGTTCACTAGTTTACTACTGTAGTCTGTATAGCAGTTGGCTTTGGTCAATAGAGCCCCATCTCTTTAGATACAGCAGTTGCATTCAGTGGCCTCCACTTGCTGAGTGTGATAACTTTCTAAGGCGATGTTCTTCCAGGTTCCAGGACTGGACTGATATTCAGCTTACACACCTGAATGGACAACCCGTCCACAGTCTCACAGGGCCAGCTCCATCACTGAGATAATAACAAAGTCTGTGTACTGGAGTTCGATTATATCTCCAGGTCCACTGGCCTCACGTGCCCTGTCTTATGATCTTTCACCCACAGCTCTCTGTCTCTCGCAGGGTCCACAATCTGGAGCAGTTTGTCCACCGGTTCCATGGTCTAGACATGAAACACACAATTAGCATGCTGTTTTGATTATGTCCATCTGACAAACCTGCATGCATGACGCATTCACTTAAATATGTGCCAAAGTCTGGAGGTGGGAGACTTACGCCTTGGTTGAACATGTCTGTCTCGTGCCGCAGCGTTGTGTACTGGCAGAGGTGTTTTCTGATGACCTCCACCCGTTCTACCTCCAGTCTCTCCAGCTCCTAAAATTTAAGCAGAGGCGACGTCCAAAAGCTATAGCCATTATTCAACAGGTTCTAAACACTGCAACACAACCCAAGTAAATTCTCTCACCAGACTTGTTGTGACCATCTCTTCAAACCATTTCGACTGAGACTGGTTATAGAGATCAACACATCGCATCAGATCATCTCCTGCAGTAAGAAAACACATACGTTATAAACTGCATATGTGAACAGATATGATTACAAATAATACCAACCATGAAATATTTTTCAAACATTCGTCAAAGTACATACGGATTTGAAAATATAGATGCACATAATTAAAAGTGTCACATGTTACTACTTCATATTACTCACAGTACCATTAAAAGGGAATTCAACCATATTTTAATTACATTTCTGCACTGAATCATTACGATCTTTCAAAGTGGGTTAATGTGAAATGTGCCATTATAGAAAACCATGTCAAAACATCCAAAGCGTTAGAGCATCTAAAAGCTCGAAATGCATTAAATGAAAAAGTAACAAAGACATAACCTGATGGCTGAGAAATTTTAGAAATCTTTGCTAAAAGGTTTTGGCATAAAAACATATCTTTATATCCATTCTAAGAGGTAGAGCTCAAAATAATACTCAAACAGTACTCTTTTTTTAAATTCAGCACTTTTACCACTACCAACATTTGGACACAAGAAGGTTTATTGGTCTGTATATAAAATGGTTATATTTGTGTTACAGGCATGTTTACACCTGATTCCTTTCACTGCTACTGTGAGAGTACAGAAAGTTTCTCGACAATTGATTGTTTTACATCAAACCACTCAGACAGACTCTGTTTACATCTCAGTTCTGAAATCAGTCAGAGGAATTCCATTTTAAAGCCCAGTGCTATTTCTACTATCAATGAGCACTATTAACCACAAGAGGGCACTAAAATACAACACTTTACTTCATGAAATCCACTTTGAACTGTGTTTACCATGATGCTTGAGATTGGATCTCATTATTTGTCCTCTCAGTTAAGCATCTTTTAACCGAGACACTGACATTCCTTCTCTTCCCAGCTTTTTGGTGCCTTGTTTTTCCAGGTTACAGTACCACGTCCCAGGTATTATAGATCCTGCCAGATTCCTCACTACTGTCCTTTGTGCGACATGGTCAGTCGTAACCACAAATCTCTTCTCTACCTTTCACTTCCCTCTTCTTTTGTATTTGTCTTCTCTGATGTGTTTCCTGTAATGTGTGTTTGTACTCCTGTATTTTTGGGCTAATGCAGTCGCTCAGGCCAAAAAAAACCCCCACTAAAGTTGAATTTTTTTGCTGGTTTTATTTAATTTATTTAATTACCAAGCTGGGAGGATAAGGGACAACACATGCTTCCCCTGAGTCATGTGAAGCAGCACCACATCTTTTCAAACTGCCACTAGCACCATGTCACTGGACAACTAAACATGCTTGGAGGAGAACATTAACTCATGCCATCTATTAGACGCCCACAATGGCTAGCATCAAGCAGAGAGAGGGGGCCTTCCCAGGGCCTTCCCAGTTATGCTCCTTTAGACTACTGGCCATGCAGGGCTGTGACAGTGGCGAGACAGTCGCCTTCTCCATGACAAGACCACCACTTGGGAGCCTCATTTTTAATTGTTAAACATATTTTGTAAAACACTAACTCTAAATAGACTACTGTAGGTTTCTCCTGTGGTCTCTCATCTTTGGTGTTGTGATTGTGAGGTACATGGGACATGCTATCAAGAATGGAAAGGATAGTCACCCTAACATTCCTTGGTTTACTTGTTACAACTTACCAGTACCAAACTAAACTAAAGAACATATGACCCGGGCCTTGTGAGGTCATGGCCACTGACCTGCCTGCGTGGATTTCCTGCGGGCCTTCTTGATGTCCTCCTCAATCTTGGTGCTCAGTTTGATTTCCAGCTGCTGTGTCTTCACCTCCAGGTCCTTCTGCCGGTCTGCCAGGGCTTTACGTGCCTTTAAGAGAGAGAGAGGGATAAAATGAGCTCAGTATATTCCCTTTTGTCAGTAATGCATCATATATCCAGTCCCCTATAAGTGTTGCTTCAAATGACATCACCCTATCTAGAAATACCCACCGTGACTGATTTTTGCAATGGTCAAACTGTTATTGCTTTCCTATATTTTACAGTGAATGTCTTCTTCTATCTCATCTTCTAGAATGACAGAGCTGAAATTAGATCAGTTTGTCAGTGCTGGTTTGTTTACGGCCCTAATTCTTCAAGCCCCGACGACTGTTCTCCATCTCAAGGTCATGTGTGAGGGGCACGGCCATGCGATTATTTATAGAGCTTGGAAATTCTCCAGGGTTGGGAAATGGTCTACTGCTTCGAGAAACAAAGTGGAGGATTAATAATACATGAGAAGAATTCCTGAAATTCTAGAAAAGCTAGATGGACTAACTCTGCCCTCTTGGATGTAGGAGACTTGACCACAGATCCAGTGTTCATTACGCTAAAACTATACTATCACTTGCTCATTGTGACTCGCTGGCCAATTCTATATTATTAGGACTGACTAAGGAAGCACATGGCCAACCAAAGTTTTTACACAGGAGCACAACTATACCTTCTCCACAGCAGCATATTTGCTGGCTAACTGCTTCCTGAGGTCTGCAATGTGGTGGTCGAACTTCTTCATATCCTTTTTCAAGTTGTCTCGAAATACAATCAGGGGCTTCTCCACCTCACTTTGCAGCTGGAAAGCAGAAAAGCAACCATGTGGTTAAGAATGTAATATAAGATGGGAAACTTTTAAATAGATTTAGGTGAGTAATGCAAAATTGCAGGTTTGTCTAAAACTGTGCCCATATGTAATCCATGTTAAGAATGCTGGATTACATAATATCTAGTCATTTTTATTGCAGTGACCTTGAATTAAACCATCAGTTGTCAGGGCCCCCCAGAAAATCCACATTTCTTTTCTATATCCGTATAGTCTTATATAAAGGTTTGGGTGAAACTGAACAGAAATTCACAAACAGTGCAATGAAATATGCAGAAAATGCAGTACGTGTGTTCTCTACAGAGGATGTGTACTCGTTTTTACTTAGAAAATCAACATAAGAATTTCCTTTGAGTGGGAGTGCTGTTTTATTTTCAAGCCTGAATAATTACAACTCTCCATTCTCTGCCTAAAATCCGTACACCAGAACTGTCTCCTTGATCAGCACAAACTTCCACACATGCAAGTCAGTCAGTGTTTGAGGATGGAATTAAGTAAATCTACAGCTCTACATATCAAGAACATCATGCTTGGTCTTGTTTTTTAAAGATCTCACACTGGCATTTTACTATTAACAGTCAACTACTCATTGTGAAGTATTTAAAAGTCAAGAACAATGGATAACCTTTAGCAAAGCCATTGTTTTTGGAGGCTGCTATATGCCAGTAGCAGTGTAAGCAGTGGCAAAGGAAACTCATTCTTGTGTGTTTTTGGGACCCCTAGCTTCGAGTTACCTTAGAGGAGAACTTGAGATGAACTTCAGCTTCATCTGCCAAGCTTTTCTTCAGCTGGGCCCAGGCCTCTCCGAGTGTGCTGAGGGCAGATAAGAAACCGGCATGGATTCAGCACAGTGGGAACTTAAGTCCTATTACCTTAAGCCATTCACAACCACCTATAAGAATTCAGTATTGCCTGTCCTGTCAAACTCCATCAACCACTTCATGTATATCTGACAAAATACCGCCTAGGTTACTAAAACAAACTATCCTGCATCCAAGTTAAAAAAGATATAACTTCATCTGTTCTTGCAGAACCTAATCAGTATTAGGCAATCAAACATTACGTGCTTCAACAATGCTGCGTACATCACAACTTCCCAAATGACAAACTCATGGTTGTAGGAGCTAGCCAGTGAAGCAGTGGTCATCACAAGATCTGGGCTAAGAAGCAAAGCTAAGGAACCTCACACATTTTTAACATGTTCTTTCTTTACAGCGCCAGGCAGAGAATGTGCAAAGATAAACCTTCAGTGCCTCATTCCAGGCATTCATTGAATATATTTCTCAAAGCCTGGGCCAATAGGACCTCAAGGTGTTAGTGAAAGCACTCCTCTTGCTACAGCGCGCTGATTCAAAGGACGGCTATGAATGGGAGGCATGCAGAATTTACTTTCCTAACACATTCCTTCAGCCCGCTGTCCAGGCCTGGCCGTCAGCACAGCAAGCAGGGCCATGAGGACATGCAAGTCACCACTTCACAAGCTCAAACTGCACTCTTCAGGCTTGGAATATTCATTCGGCACCTATTAACCAATACTTTATATTTAATGCAGTTTAAAATATACCATGTATACTTGTGTGCCTTACGCTGTTATAGAAGCCATGATATTATATTGCTCAGTATATTGTTCAATGTGTCTTTACATATTGTTGTTGTTTTATACTGTTGTGCTTGAGAGACACCATCGACCGGAATCAAATTCCTTGTATGTGTTCGCTCACATACTTGGCCAATAAACGCTATTCTGATTCTGATTGTAGCCTCTCCTGTAGCTGGAAAGCATGTAATGAAATAATAAAGGTCTTTGCTGATGAAATGCATTTTAGTTTAGCCCCTAGGTTCCCCACCCTGGGCCTGGAGCACCTTCTGCCCTGTACATTTGAGTGTTGTCTGACTGTAACACCCCCAGAAAGGTCTTATTAATTAGTTGATTAGTTGGCAGCAGGAAAACACTAAAATGAGTCAGGGGCAGGGACCAGGATTGGTATGGTTTAGGCTACAAATAATAAAAAAAAGACAACGTTTACAAATAAATACAACATCACATCAAATTATTATGACTCATTCATGTCCAATAACAACATTTAGTACAAGAACAATGGTAAACAACTAATTTCGACCTTGGGTGAAAAGCACCCATTTATTGTTTTTTTAATTACATTCTTTTTACTTTTTTTGTACTGTTATTCAGAATCAGCTTTTCCATTTTCTCTAAAAATCAGCGGTCCCAGAAAGACTGAATTTAATTTGATAAGTGTTTAAAAGCCCGCAGTTTAGATTTACAGTCTGATTCATTTAAAATAAAACAGTCTGTACTGAGGGAAGCTCAGAGGACACGTGGACCAAAGGAAATGTAGAAATGGACATTAGTGGGTTAAGCAGGAAATAAACAACTGAAGAATTCACCTCGGTTGTGACTATAGATGTGGGTCTGTGTCTGTAGATGGCATACATTTTGAAAATATTCATGTCCTGTATTTCAAAGCCAGCACGTGATTGGTCGGAGAGGTGGCAAAAGGTCACAGCCTGCACTCCTGCAACAATGCCGTCTACATCACGACTGCACAAATGGCAAATTCAGGAAAAACAAGAGGTTCTGAGCATGGCTGCAGGAGTCAGCCAGCAGAACAATGGACATCACAAGTCACAACAAAACCCGGGTTGAGAGGCAGAATAATGTGAGCATTGTGGCGCCTGTCTGTGAGAGAGGGTGGGCGGACCTCTGCGGCATGATCTACATTCTGTATGAAACAATTAGGCTTCTTCATTGAACTAGCACAGCAAATGAAAGAGCAAGTGGCAGTTGTGCTGACTGGCAACTTAATATTGTGGGACAAGACCAAACACTACAAAGTAGGTGAGCTGGAGGAGACTCTAACACTTACACAGATTACACACTCTTACACAGATTACTTTTTTGGACGCGAAGCACCTCTTGGGCCTGGCTTGCAACTCACTCACTCTTTCATGTTTAGCAGGCTGAAATTTGTCCACAAAGGGGAAAATTATCACTCAAACTTTTGGTGGTTTGACACCAGTGACACTGAGACCTTGCTGTTCCAACAAGCAACAAAACATTCTGGGATAATTGGATTAACTTTATTTGGGGGACCCTACCACACCCCTATCCACACACCAAGGCACATACATAAGACCATCTAACAGTAACATAACAGAATATACTGACCTAAATTAATAATCACATCAACCTAACTGCCATGGTGTAACCACATCAGATTTCTGTAAACACAGCTTACAGACACAATTTGCAACAAACATATTATTTGGTTTTGTGAAAGAACTGGTGAGCTTCAGTGTCATTAAGAATTCTTCTTTTTTTGTATAGTTTAGGCTTAAGCTCAGGCTTTAACTCATGACACCCTCTTTCATATTGCAACGTCCGGCCAGCAAGGGGCAGGGGAATAAACAAAGAATCAAATTTTATTCATCTAATTGAATTCTTCTCTTTACTTTGTATTAACTGAGAATTACAAACTGGCTAACACAGTAATGTCCACCCTCCCCATCCCTATTTCCCATAAAAACAAAATATGGTACAAAAATTAAAACGTAGTAGAGCAGCCTTAAACTGGACATGCTGGGAAATGCATATAGTCAGTGAACATCAAAATGATTTTAAAGATGCAAACCATGACAGAAAGGGGAATCCAAGATCATAATCCACAGTACATTCCAAGTCAACCAGGCGTAAACAGAAACATGAGGGCAAGATAGAAAGCAGAATCCAGGTGGAACAAACACTCAAAAAACAGTAAAGCAAGCATCATACGTAAGGCAAGAGGCACAAGTCAAAGTACTAAAACAAGTCAGCAACAAAAGATCCAAAATAGCATGAACACTTGGTACACCACGAGAGGCAACACTTTTTGAGTCAAAACTTTAAATAGGAAAGCCTGTGCCTACTATGGGCACTGCTATAGCTCCCCTAGCAGCTCATAAGGTCACAATCAGCGTAGCCCAAGCTTATTTATTGGGCATATTTATTTATTTATTTATTTATTTACTATTTTTCCAATCAGATTCATACTCACAACACCCCCCTGGTGGCAGGAGCTTTGTAAGGCATACCCTAAACACCACTAGGTTAAAACAGCTGTGACAAATATCCAGAAATTCACATTGACATGCGAATGGGTGGTGACCAAATGTTACAAACAATAAGTAATTCTGTTTCTGTATTTGCTAAATTTTAAACTAGAAGTCCAAAATGTATCTTTTATATCCTAGATATTCATGTTGCTTTTCAAACAAAAACGCAATGCTTTACTGTATAAAGTAAAGCGGCCCCTTGTAGTCATGCATGAACACACCACAGCACAGCACACAGTGTGAACAGTGTGAACTTCTTTCTCTGCATTTAACCCATTCACCAAGTGAAGCAGAGGGCAGCCAGCAACGGGGGCACGTGGGGAGCAATGTGTGGAGACCGTGCCTTGCTCAAGGGTACCTCAGTGGTACCACTAGCAGTCCTGGGATTCAAACCCACAAGCTTCTGATCACAGTGGCAACTCCCTAACCACCAGCTGCCCCAAAAGTTTAGTCCTTGTGGAGATGCCGGGGATTGAACCCGGGGCCTCATACATGCAAAGCATGCGCTCTACCACTGAGCTACATCCCCTGTCACGCCGAACATATGATATAAGTATGGATGATGAAGTTCGAGGCACTTCTTAGGGAAGCATGCATTTACCCACATGCCTTTCACATGCCATGATTCAGTCTTTAGTCAGTGTGGGGATAATTCATGGTTTCTTTATGTAACATGGTGTTACTGCTGCATTACCATTATGCTGTCAATCAACATATTGTTCAGATGCATGTTTGGAATGTATGGTATGTGTACTTTTTCAAAATTGTAATTCACAGTGTGTAGACAAAGTGAAAACTATAACTAAGCCTTAAGGAATCCTAAATACAATGGATATCAGTAAATGTGTTAGTGCAGGAAAGTACTGTAATTAGATCCTTTAGTAATACTGTGAGACATGTTCTTCATACAATTATCTGAAGGAGCCTGGAATACCTAGTGTAAGATCACGCATTGGCCTCTAAAACAGAAATAGTTGTCATTGGGTCTATACTGAGATGTTACATCATAACCTCGAGAGGTTAATGTGTGTCAGACTGCAAGCTTGATAAGATGCTATGGTGAAGAGCCAGCATGAAGACAAACAGTCACATTTATCCCCCAAAACACTTACCCTTCCTCCTGAGATGCCAGGGGGATCTGTGAGAGCTTTAAGAGATTCTTGGCATACTCTTCCTCAATCTTGATTCTGAAGGAATAAAATAAGCATCAGAAAATCAAATAAATACAATTTTGCCTTAGTTCAAATGTAGTCACTCAATCAAGACGTTTAGTGTCTGAAGTTTGCTCCTTCAGTTTAGCGCTGGAGATACAAGGCTAATGTTGCTTCATATTTGCTTAGGAGGCATTCCATAAGAAAGAAAAATCCTCCTTAATATCTCCTTAATACCTCCTTAATATCCCTGTAGTTTTGGTAGATCATGTCACTTAATATCACAGTGTCATGTTACCATTACTTGTCATGACAGATATTATAATGTTTGATGTCATGACAATTTATGTCACATGTTAATGTCATGACATCTTATAGTATCTGCCATGACGATTACTGGCAATGACAACACGACACTGATATATTAATGAAATGAATCTGTCATGACAGCAACTTGTAGGTTTATGTCAACGTTACATGTTGCCAGGTAAAGTTTTACCAATTTTGGCACAAGTCTCCTGCCATTCAGATATTTCGCCTGAGAAAGACCCTATTAACCTCACATGTGTCTCCTTTTGAGTTTTACTGGAGATCTCAGTAAACTCTCACATGGTGCTCAGATTTGCAGAGAGAATAATGCTCATGTTTCTCAACATTACGAGAGACAGAAATCAACAGGAACTCAACCGAGACTAAGAGCCTTTTATGTTTTACCCAGGCCAGAAGTATCCCATATGTCTTTTTTGTCTCATGTTACACTTGTCTCATGACCGAATCTAGTCTGGTCTAGTATGTCTCCTAAACCATCAGATTTCAACATTTGAATATGCATGACATATTGTTATCTACAAAATGAGCAAAAGCACAGATAGTATTTATGATTCAAGCTGGCTTCAATGACTGTCTTTAGCTGTAACATTTTTCCATTTTTATTCGTAGTGGTTGGGTAGAATCTTTCAAGCACTGGTCAGGTCCATAAGGTTTGTAGCTCTAGAGCAGCATAAAACAAGCAAACTTCAGACACCAAGAACTCTTGGTTGATGACAACATTTGAGTTGAAGAAAAAAATTGGATGTTTGGCCAAACCAGTGTTTTAAATGCACTTCACTGAACCTGTAACTGCACTGTAACTGCGCTGCAGATCCCTCACATTGGGCCCGATTTTTTTTAGCTAAAGTTCTCTCACTGACTGAGTGTGAGCACATCTGCTGTGTCCAGAAATTCACATGCTAAGGTCATTTCCTGCACTGCCTGCATGCTAACACCCCCCACCCTCCCAACCGCCCAAGGGAAAATGGTACTATGGTTGACCCCTTACATCACATTCCTACTAAGGGATTCTGAGAACTCTTTCCCAGACCCTTTGTGTCAGCTGCAGGCCTGGCCAGTGTACTGGGGAAACCAGGAAGGGTTAAATAAACTCTTACATAAATGACTTGAGCTCTCCTAGGGTTCATTCAGCCTTCAAGTTAAGTCTGCTAGACTCAGACCAGCAGTGATGGCTTGACTGCACAAATAGATTTTACTATGCAGTCAACAGATGTATAGAAACTGGGTAAAAGTTATTGAGAAACTTGTTTAATTTCAGCTCAAGTCAATGAATGCTCAGGCTGAATAGGCTTTGCTGTCACAGCTAATAAGAAAAATAACACCGAAGAAAAGTGCATGAGTTATTAGTGAATTGCATAACTCTGTCCACGCAGCAGGAAGGTTTCTTATTTCTGAAAAGCAGAAAATTCTGCTCGAGGAAATGACTCGTTTTCTGTAACGAGTTTGCACAACATGAAAGTCCACCATTAATGAAATAGAGGAAACTAGCCGAGAGATGTGATGAGCTGTTACTGTGTGGTTTTCATGGCAACTAAAGAGGAGAACTATAAAATGGTTGTGCAACTTCACTTTTTTACGGGGGATACTGCTGAGGGACAGAAGTTGTCGCAGTTGCCAGCAGAAACGTCTTTGACGTATCATGAAATGCTGTCATTGACAGGAAACATGGAACACAATGGTGGATTATTTCATGTATGTAGGTCTGGCAGTCCCAGTGTGC
Organism: Brycinus macrolepidotus; assembly: GCA_037974445.1. Lineage (NCBI taxonomy): Eukaryota > Metazoa > Chordata > Actinopteri > Characiformes > Alestidae > Brycinus > Brycinus macrolepidotus. The sequence continues at coordinate 32,835,912 of JBBPCZ010000115.1, read as the reverse complement.
GATGATGCACCTGAAGCAGCGCCATGAGATGATATCTACCTTTCCCTCATAAACTCAGCCATCTCCTTCTGCATCTGTTTCCCCTTCAGCTGCTTCTGCAGCAACACCTCAAAGCCTGTGATGGAGGTGTTACCCTGTGGGTCCTTTCTGTCTGCCTGGAACAGAAGACAAAACACGAGCTCCGGTTAACACTCTGAGAATCATGCTGTCAAACACAATCTGCAGGAAACGCTGCGACAGAAATGATGCTCTCCCCCACTTGGCGCTCACAAATTTCCTTCATGGGTTCTTGATGTAAGTGAAGGCCCTGGATGCAGCAATTTAGATATGAAAAATGATTTCGCCTCCTTACAGTTCTAGGAGCGCTTCCATTGTGGAGGAAGTTTGTGGAACTATGCCTAGGCAATGTGGCAAGGGTGTTCAAAACAGCACCACGCATGATGTGAAGCACAACTAGAGAATAGTATCCTACACTGCTGCACAATATGGACAAAATACTAGTGTAATGATTATATTGCACATTGCAATATACCTAAATGCGCTGGTGAATCAATAATGTGACATGGTCAAAAACTGACATTATTTCGAGACCTTGATTCATCAGAAAATCCACAGAGAACTGTCACTGGTCAAGAAGCTTATAACACTTTAGAAAAAAACATTGTCACCTGGTTTGTTTATCACAGTTTTCTAAGGCATCAGTATCAGTAAAGGCAAAACCGTGACAATACATTGTTTAGTCCTTGAATCCAATACAATAATTATAGCATTAAAACATGAATAAAACATTAATAAACAGTATTAATGTAGAGGTTTAAAAAGAGTCTTATTTGATGAGTATGACATTTTTAATTCAAATAACAATACCAGACATCAGTGCAAGATAGTACTCTGTTCTTCACATAGATACTGTTTTTTTTGCCACTGTCAAGGTCAAAATCCCAGGTCTAAGGATAACATGAAGCACGCAACTGTGAATCAAAAACGCATCATGTTCTAGGTCATCAACCATGACTAGCCTTGGGGTAGCTCCTTCACACTTTGCAGGTAAAATACGCTATCTTTTTAAATGTATATTCAAATGCAGATGAACGTGATATAGCTCAGATCTTTCTGGATGCAGTGCTTGCTTACCCAGAAATAATCGCAGTAGCTCCACTCGTCCGGTTTCAGCAACTGTTGCTCGGCCACGTGTAGCGGGAGTGGGAACGTCACACAGTTGATCTGCTGTAGAAGAAAGTCATCCAGAGACATCGAGTCAGGACTGTACAGTGAGGAGGTGAAGCCCTACTTCGTACACACGTGCCAACAATGTATGTGTTATTACATGGGAAATTAAAACAATTTTTTATTATAGGTTGCTAGAGGCAAGCGTGCCTTTTGAGTACATTTAGCAACAATCCATTGGCCTGTGATTAATATGACATAGCTGCCTGATCACAATTATTTGAGCTGAAGGTAATTATTTATGCCTGCCACTATGCCATTCTATTGTGGTTGCCATTCACATCATGTTCATGCTGTAAATAAAGTAAATCGGATGTGTTTTGTAGGTTGGTCGAGGCACATGCAGGTAAATAAAAGTAAGAATACACATTTATTGAGATCACATTTATCAAGGGTTCTTACTGGTATACTAACACCTTCAGAGGTCTGTGGTGAGTAACAATCATTTATTTCAGCTCCAGCTGTCTGTCTTCAGCTACTAAGTATCGACAGCAAGGAAGCAAGACAGCTGATCAGCCAATTGGCCACTTTAGGCTTGCACTGTAATACATATATATTTACACATATAATATTTAAACATTTCATATTCATATGGCAATGTCATGCTTGTGGCAGGAATAAGAGGCAAGATAGTAAACTTCATGATTACAGATGAGATGGCTGTCAAACTGAACAAAAACCCAATCTTGCAGTCCTTCTGTAGAAAGAGCTCTTTTATTCAGTTACCTCAAAGGCCAGATTTGATCTGACTATGCAAACTATGCTCTATACCAACGCGATAGAATTCTTCAGAATTGCTCCAGTATGTAACGTTACAACAAAAACAACAGCAGCAATTGGATTTCTTAGAGGTTGAGGTCAGAGATGGCACAGTATTTTCTTCTCCAATATTGATATCGAAATCCTTAGTATCAAACATATTAGGCTATTATGCTCTAGCTATTTAAACACTATTACTCCACAGGAAGAAATACACAGCTATCAACATCACATCACACAGTATGAGCATTTGCAGTTTCAGACTGGCTTTGTTACAGAATTAGATCAGGTTCTTTTTTAGACTGATCTCCAGTTGAGGCACAATGAACTCATGAGTTAATCTTAAATCTCAAATTTCCTTGGTAGCTTCAATTACATATTGCTCTTATAAAAAAACAAACAAACAAACAAAAAAAACACACACATTTTTGTAATGAATAACTCTGTGAAGTCCAAACCCCATCACACTGTGACTATGAAAGAGGAATATTTCCTGCATAACTGGCTTACGCAATGCCTGTTATCGAGGATTGATATTCTGGAGTTTTTTAAGAGAAAACAACATGACTTTTTGTAAATCTTGCAAATTACTCTCTCAGGTGCAATGGACTGAACACTCTGTTTTTGGCGTAACCTGTTAAAGATTTTGAACTTGAAGTTCCTCTAAAGGCTTGTATGTTGTCATATAATGGTATCACTTAATGTGACAGCACATTATTTTATATGGCTAAATGAGGACTGAAATTCATGGTATTCATTAAATTAAATACATATTTATCCTTTAAATACATCTTTATATTAAACTGTCTCTTATTATTACTCTATATTTAAAACATCCACATATCAAAACACACACACACATCCACATGCGCTCACACACAAACACACACACATGTGCATGTAATAAATTTATATATATTGAAACACTTAAGACTGTTTCCTCTGAACACTGCATGAGATGTTGTGGACTCGAATGGCACTCTTTTCATGGAATGCAGCAAGTCGAAACATTAGGCAACAGCAGCAATTTACATTTTGAGCAAATTTTCATACTTTCTGCTCTCAAAAACACAAACCAGAACTTTACTCTGACCGAGTTTAACCCTTGAGTAAGAGCAGTGCTGCGCTGGATGTCTATCCTCTCATACTCACTAATTTGCCAGTAACTTTATGGCCTTGTTTTTCTTTCCACAAGCCCTAATGAGAGCTTCCTGGGTGCCTCCAACCAGATGCTCTTTACCTCAGCCTGCCACATTATATCCATCAGTTAATAAACTAGTACAGCAACAATCAGACAAAAGCTGCAGCGATAAAATAGGACTATTGAACTTCATTTTGCTCCCTGTCGAGGCAAACAATGGAACACCACTGTGCACAATGTTTGATTTTCCAGCTATAGTTCAAAACATTACCAGCCGTGCCGGTCAGTTATCGCTACGGAGCTCTCCTTTTTGTACAAGTGTTTTCTGTTCTGTAAATGAAAGTGAGCAGTGGCAGCTCTTGTGAAATCTGTACGAGAAGCAGCTGTGAGCAGACTGGAGAGAGGAAGAATATGGGCACATGTGGTTGGTTATTTTAACACTCTCCAGGGCTTTCTTACAGTCTCTCATGACGCTTTGTGCTTCGATCAGCAAGATCAGATGTTCAGAATTACTTTTAGGTCCTTTGGTACACAGTGGAAGCCCAATGTGTTTTCCTGTTGGATTTTTTTCTCATTTATACTCATTTAGCAGTAACGTAGACATCCACATGTAGTTGTAAAAAAAAAAAAAGGGGAGTGGTGGCTAAGAACTGTCGATGGCTTAAATCCTATACTGTAATTAGACTGCCAAGAAAGTAATAATTAGATGTTTTTTAATTACATAATATTAGAACCCGTTTTAGGTGCTGTCGACTGTTACTATAAACAGCTTGTGACACTTTAATATCCTAATGTGTTATTCCTTTCGTGGACTTCAAGTACAATTTGTACATTATAGGCAGTTTAATGTATAAATCACAAATAGAGAGGGAATTAAAATCTCCATAGTAGAGTATACAGTCCAAAGAGGATGGAAAAGAGGCAATAATTTTACCAAAGGGATCATTTTTGTAATTTTGTGTGACCAAGGGATGGCAACCGCCTTAAATCAAGCCCAGGTGCAAAGGATGCACATCCAGTTTCTAGCTTATGGTTTTTTCCACCTTTTTCTTTCATTTACAAAGGAATGTTTACATTTCATTTGTCAGGCCAAAAGTATTTTCTGTCATATCTAACATGGAAAATAGAGTTTTAGGATTAAATGGTTGAAGAGAAACTTCCTATAGGCCATCAGCATCACACAGCATGAGAGCAGCGCAATACGAAAACTATAAATGTTCGGGTCAGTTTCTGACAGAATTTAGCTGGAGTTAGTGTTCTGTTCAGACCATGATAATGTAGTTGAGGTTGGGTCAGATTTGAACCAGAATTTTTTTGGGCTCGGGTTGGGTTTGGACACAAAATGTGATGCTGTATGTCAAGTTGGGTTGGATTCTCAACTGGAATTCTCACACTGTATTCAGGTTCAGAACAAAATTGTCGATTAAAGCTTCACTCCTACCACTATTACTTCTACTGCTATTACTAATAACATTACTACTAATAATTATGCTATTATTCCTACTACTGTTCCTGCTAATAATAACAACAATAACAACAACAACAACAACAATAATAATAACAATAATAATAATAATTTTAATTTTAAAAAATGGGTAATGGTTTAACAGAGAAATTTTAATGACATTTTAATAATGTGTGCATACAGTGTCATTAATCAACAAATTTCTCTTTAGCTCATCTTTTTTCCAAACGGGTCAAATATGTTGTCTTCGTGCCACATGCTCTGCCGCTGGGTTCTCGGTGCAGGCAGTGCTGTCACAGTGTGGCTGAATAATAACAGATGTCTGTCTCACTGCCACTCTGACGGAGCTGAGCTCCCCGTCTCAGCAGAACTCGCAGCAGAGCCAGAACATATGCACAGCCCTGAAAACGCCTGGACTGCTTACATATTTAATGTCTCTCACACACAAAACATGAGACGAGCACTGAGAGTGCCGGTTAAGCGGTTATTCTTCTTCTCCCTAAGGTCGGTAAGAAGAAACCAAGCGTTGTTTTCAGCGAAAAAGATTCTACATGCAATTTTTACGCTACACTGTTAAAAACAAACAGTCCTACATCATACTGTCCTATTGAAGTACCGGCTGTATAAACACTACACAAATACACAAGACACAAATAATCAAATTATTGGGGTTAGCCAGAAGGTCCTGTCAAATTGCCCCTCGGTGTGACTGTGTGTGTAACAATGTTTGTTTGTTTGGTCTGTGACTGACGGAAGAAGTGTCGAACGCTGTTTCTCCATTTTTCACACTATGGGCGCTGGGATAGTGTAACACTCTCCCTGTCCTTTCCCTGTTTTTGGCTTTTTGAAATGCTCTGTCTTCTCCCTGTTTTCTGGTCTGTTTTTGTTTACATTCTCCATATGCCTTTGCTTATGTGCCTGTTCCATGGGCGCATGTTTTGGTCTTAGCCCCGCCCCCTTGTTATCCTGTTCACCTATGTCTAATTCCCGTCTCCCCCACTGTCCAGATGTTCTCATTTCCTTAGTCTGTATAAAAATCCCTTGTACACTATAAGGACACACCTGTTTTTCAGGGTTTGGGCTACGCCCCTTACTTCCAGTGAAGGGCAATCTTAATGCTTCAGCATACCA
>JBBPCZ010000115.1:32802173-32830089 GCA_037974445.1 Brycinus macrolepidotus | reverse complement strand
CAATTTTCAAAATAAAATAAGGATACATCCTCTACAGAGAACACACTTAAATATGTCATTTTTTTTCTTCTAATCAAAGTTCACAATTTCTATTTATTTCGCCCAGGTCAGCATTTTGTACAAAATAAAACACAGAATATAAAATCTGTAGCATGTAAAACCACTGCCTCTGGAAGCAACATCAGCACAAGAACTGTGAGTCGGGAGCTTCATGAAATTGGTTTCCATTGCTGAGAAGCTGCCCACAAAACTAAGATCACTATGCGCAATGCCAAATGTCGACAGGAGGGGTATAAAGCAAAATGACACTGGACTTTGGAGAAGTGGAAACATGTTAATTGGAGGGCTGAAACACCCTTCCCTTTCTGATAGTCTAATAACTGCCAGGAGAACACTACTTACTGGAATGCAAGACATTTAGACAAAGATATACTTTCAGTTTCTTGTGGAAAGCAACAGTTTGGGGAAGGCTTGTTTCTGCTCCAGCATGATTGTGCCCCTGTACACACAAAACGAGGCCCAGAAAGACATGGTTCAATGAGTCTGGTGTGGAGGAACTCCAGTGGCCTGCACAGAGCTCTGAGCTCAGTCCAAGTGAATATCTTTGGGATGAACTGGATCACTGGCCTTCTCATTTAATATCAGAGTCTGATCTCACAAGTGCTCTTTTTACCACGTGGGCACCAATTTCCACAGGCACACTCCAGAATCTTGCGGATAGCCTTCCCAGAAGAATAGAAGCTGTTAAAGTAGCAACGAGGGAGCAACTCCATATTAATACCATTGTTTTGGATTGGGATGTCCAACAAGCTTGCATACACGCGATGCTCAGACATCCACATACTGTTGGCCATGAGGTGTAGTTTAGGTGCCCTTATTGCTGCAGACGTTCTTAAGTTTCCTCAGAAATGTTAAAACTCTTTAGCAGAAAAGAGGGACTCCCTATTAATACCTGTGATTTTAGAAGATACACAGGACATACAGGGTATACAAACGTTCATGGTGTATACACTATATGGACAAAAGTATTGGGACACACCTCTTAATTTAGGTTGCCCCTTACTTCCGGTGAACGGCAATCTTAATGCTTCAACACACCAAGACATTCTGGACAACGCCATGCTTCCAACTTTGGGGACACAGTTTGGGGAAGAACCTTTTCTATTCCAGCAGGACTGTGCCCCAGCACACAAAGCAAGCTCCATAAAGACATGGCTGGATGAGTTCGGTGTGGAAGAACTTGACTGGCCCGCACAGAGCTCTGACCTCAACCCCATCCAACACCTTTGGGATGAACTGCAACGGAGATTGCGAGCCAGGTCTTCTCGTCCAACATCAGTGCCTGACCTCATAAATGCTCTACAGAATGACTGGGCACAAAATCTCACAGAAACTCTCCAAAATCTTGTGGAAAGCATTCCAAGAAGAGTGAAAGCTATTATAGCTGCATATTAAAGTTTATGTATTTGAATGCAATGTCATTTGAGTCCCTGTTGGTGTAGTGGTCAGGTGTACTTTTGTGCATATAGCGTATCACCACGCTATGTGTCTGCTTTGGCTGCATTTTCAGTGTTCTGTTCCTGTTGTATAATTATGTGTACTGAAGCAGACCTGTATTGTACTATTTGTAATCTGTTGTTGCAATGATGGCTCATGTTGGCACTATGCTGGGTAAGACCTGGAACTAAACACCACTATCCTGGCTGTGTGATCATTAAAAAGCTGAATCTTTATTCTAGGATTGCTCTGAAACACTGGAAACCATTTTTTTCAGAAGAGGTAATGTGAGTAATTAGTAAGACTGTTCTGTGTTCGCTGTCCTTTTGCCATTTCCTCCAGGAGTGCACAGAGGTTTAGTAATGGCTGTCTAATCCTGCCAGACAGTATCAGTCCCTGAAGACCTGGAGACTGGGGCCTGGAGATCTGCAGTTCTACAATAAGCACTTTATCTACTTTCACATTACCTCTAATCAACTGCAGGGAGGGACAGAGAGGGGAGGCAGACTAAAAGGAGGGAGAGGGAGAGAGAGAGAGTCAAAGGCGACAGAAGAAAGGGAAGAAGGTGGAGAAGGGGAGAGAAAAGAGACAGAGAGAAGAGAGAAAGAGAGAGAGGGAGAAAGAGTGTGTTAAAGTGGACAAAGAGAAAGTGACAAAGGTAGCGAAAAAGAGTAAACAGAAAGAAAGAGAAGAGAGAAAAACAGGGAGGGACTTTGGACACAGAATAAAAGGAGAGAGAGAATCAATGAAAGAAAGTCATTGGGGACAGAGAGAAAGGATGAAAGGTAGATAGAGAGAAAGTGAGAGAAAGAAAGAGAAGACAGAGGCTGAGAAAGACAGAAGAGAGAGAGAGAGAGAGAGAGAGAGAAATCATGAAGAGAAAGCGAGTGAGAGGGAAAGTGAGTGAGAGTGTGTTCATTATATCTTTCTTCTTTGCGTGCCCTGCTTTTGTCTGCAGAAAGAAGAAGATAAACTTAAGTTCGCTCAGCTGAACTTGTCATTCACTGAAACTGGTAAACACAGTCCCTCCAAAGCTAACTGTCTGCCAGGCTTTTAACTCCTCATCAAAGCCTGCACTGTGTTCTTCGGGCTTAGAAGAACTCCACCTCTAACTTTTCGGCCTCGTAAAGCGGGATTCAACACTTGGCACGGGCCTGTTAAAGCCCCCTTTTGTCCACTATTCGGTCCGCCTAGAGAGGAATGCGTTACTGAAAAGGGAAGATAAAGAAAAAGCGAGTGGTAATCCACGGTGGTGGTGGAGGAGGACAAAGGAGCTACTCACTGCAGTAAATGAAGAAAGTTTATCAAGCTCAGGACACCGAGTGCACTTTTTTGGGAGCTGACCCAAAGACTGACACTGACCTCTTTGAGAACACATAAATGTCTTTTCGAAAAATAAAAATATAAACTATTTAAAAATGTGTACTGTTTTCAGGTCATTTTTATATTGTATATATTTTCAGCCCTTCTTGTCTAACACAGTATTCTAATCTTGTCTAAAGGTGCAGGTTTTCTGCAAGTTTTTAATCTAGCATTGGTTTTGAATGTTGTGAAGCAGCACAAATTTTGAAGCATTAACCCTAAATTCAAACTGGTAAAGAATAAGCTGTTTTCTTTTGGTCGAACGTATCCCACCTGCTCTAACATTTCCTCAGCACAGCTTTCTGTGGTATGAAGCTGATATCTACTTACAAGGGATGGATCAATACGGCATATCATATTGTACTTATTTGTATCACAGTGTATCACACTGCACCATATCATTGTATCGTGACTAGAATGCCTTAGCTTTAGGAGGCCATTTTAGCATGTGGTTATAGCTGTTAGATAGGGACACTAACATTACATGCTCTAATGAACTGAAAATTGAAATATTAACATAATCAATTTCAGCACATTTTCAGCCACTTCTTATTTATTCTGTACTGAATACTGTATTAAATCACTGTATTGTGTCAAATCAACCCACCCCTCTCCTACTGCCCACAGACTAATTTATTATGCTCAGACATCCACATACTTTTGGCCATATAGCGTAATTTAGGTGCCCCTAATGCTGCAGCAAGTCTCCAGTTTCTTCAGAAATGTTGAGACTCTTTTTGCAGAATTCTCTAATGAACAAAAAATAGAAACGTTAATACATTTTCAGCCAATTCATACCTGAGTGTTGACTACTGAGACAACGATCGCCACCTCCACTGCTCCTTTACCTGACATGCAGGTAAATTCATCAGTTCATCAGAACTGCACCAGACAAAAGTCCTAGCATCATCTCTTTGGCCAATCCAGATTCATGATTCATCCCTGAAGATCACTTTCATCCAATCATCCACACTCCACGACTGCTTCTCTTTAGCCTACTGTGACCTTGTGTTCTTCTGTTAAGGTCTTAGTGCTGTTTTTTCTTTGAGATTTACATCCTTTTCGGGATATAAATCCCAAATTAATGTTCTGTGACAAACATTAACTCCTGATTCTACTCACTTGTTTTTTGTTTGTTTTCATAGTTTTCTATCCTGACTCTTTGACGTATGTTTTCTGTCTATAACTTTCCCATTTTATTTATATTTGTTATACACTTTAGACGCATCTGACTGAGAACAGCCATCATCTCTTCCCACATTCTGTGTTGTATTTCCTTCTTGGAGGAGTTTTCTTTTAATTCTTTCTTTTGTTCGACCACTCTCTTCTTGGGGCCATGTTTCCTTTCAATCAGCCAAATCCGACAGCTCATTAAGGTCTGCAAGCACTTTCCTTTAACTGCGCACTAATTTGCATAATTTGCACTGGGGGGGTCCAGTGCAGTTCAAAATCTCATTAATTTTCAAGATATATTCCAATTCTGAGTTTTAAAAAGATATTTATGATCAGAAAGAACATGACTTTAAGTACATGCTGGGTTTAGACAGAAGCTTTATAGATCCTGAGGCCTCATATTGGATGACACGCAAGTTTTTCTTCTTTCCTCATCTCCCAGAGTTCAGTTACTCGATATCTGTTTAGGAGCGCTCCAGTGCCTGACGTTTTACGTGCTCTTGTGAGGGCTCCTCTGTGGGAATCTGTTCCTTTTTTATGGCTGTGTTTTGAGGAAAAACTGGGTCATTCAAAGCAACAGCCTCGGTAAAGCACTCGAGGATTGAAAGCTTGCCACTGATCTGTTGCTGACAATCCAGTGTATGTAACTAAATGGCACTCATGGGAGACTATTAGCTCCCGCTTTAATTCAAAGACTTGAATGACATCACTGAAAATATGCAGACCTATTTTCTACTCCTTGAAAAGCCACTTGGGGACGGGAATTAATCTACCTTAGAATAATACAGATTAATGCACTGGGTCATCTGTCAAATACCTTTAAACACCACGTTACAATTTAATTACCCTGCTCTGCCAACGACCCCGGTGACCCCTGCAATAGTGTGCTGCCATGCATGAAATTAGCACTGAAAGTGCTAAGTTTCGCTCTCTGCGAGCACTTCCCATCCCAGTGCTTTCAGTCAACAGTGTCGCCACTGTTACCATGGCAACAGCAGATGCGGTGCCCTGTCAGGAAGTCATATGGATGATCTTACATCCAGTCCTACATTTAATTTATGCAATGTGAACGAATCCCTTGGCTTTAGAAACACAAGGTTGAAACACACTTTAGCATGAGATAAAGCACTGACTTTACATATGCAAGGCAGATCAAAATGCTGCGTCTACGAAAGTGAATACAGTGCTTAAAAACTCCACTCTGTTCACACACACCTAGTGTGTCACTACCATGCCAGTTTCAGTGCTGTGCTAAGAATGATCTTCCAACCACGTTCACTGGTGGTCCTGATCATTGATGAATGGGGGATAAATGGGGGATAAAGTGGGATAAATGATGCAGAGGAACCGAAGGAGAAGGGTCTATAATTGTAAAGTACATCTATATGGCCAGTAGAGCTGATAAAATGGACAGGGAGCGTAGATACAAGGTAGGTGTAGATACAAGGTAAGTGTCTTTCAGTGTATGTACTCTTCTGGATGGGTGGTTCCCTGGGTATCCAAAAGTTTTTTCGGCCCCAACCTCGACCTTTTTCATTAGATAACTGTCAAGCCCTTGAGTCACTGCGGCCTCTCTGCGATCTGAATCGCTTCCTTTCTCACAATCACACTGAATTCACACACTTCTGCTATAAACAAAAAAAAAAAAAACTACTTCCCAGCTAACACTTTAAATACCCTGTATTTGTTTATATACTGTACATTTTTTTTATCCTGTTGCCGCTACTTGCTATTTTGCACAATTATTTATTGCTGTCTACCTCAATCTTTGCATTCCTTTGTATTTTTTGCACACTTAATGACTCTGCTGCTAGAATACGGTATCCTAATACTGTATTCACTCGCACTAGCACTGTTACTGCTCCCGCCGACTGCCCTGTATGTTGTCTTGTCCTGTAAATTATTTTAATGTTTTTTTTTCCCCCAGGACTGAAGCTGAGAACTATTGATCTGGGTTTCAGTGAACAGGTCTGATTAAGAGTATCCCTATCCTGCACATTTCAGCATTTTTCCTGCTACACCCTGTTACTCTCACTCCAACTCAGGAAACGCTTGTTCATTAGCTGATGAGTTAAATCGGATTTGTTGAAACAGCGTTAAGACTAAAATGTGCAGGACAAAGAGGTACTTTATGCCAGTTTTTAGGTAGATTTCAACACATTTTATGGAATGAGGAAAGGCGCGGCAGTTCAAATTCCTGATAACAGTTATGACTGCACAGCCGAGAGCAGCGCATGCGAGGAGAATGATAGAAAGTTAATCCGTCACAAAATTTGATTAATAAAAGTACAAATATAATTTTGTCAGTTAAAGAACAACACATTTTAAAGAGGTTTACAGTCAATGTAAGAAACAGACTTTGAAAAGTACGATGAAAGTTTTGATGAAGAATGTTATCGCTTATAGTCTTCTATTTACAAATGACCCGACCAAAGGTCAAACGCCATATATTACAAACAACCTCACAAACTCTTTTGTGAATCTAATCAAACTAAAAAAAAACATCAGTTGCCATTTTGTAGAGCTTATTTCACAATGTGGTCCACAGAGAGATAAGTGAAGTCACTACAGCTATTCTATTATATAGATGAAGGTAGCACTGCCGTAATGTATAGTATATATGGAAGTATGAAGAGGAAAACAGTGTTGAATCCCTTAAAACTAGGCAACAGTAGTTAGTAGTATGGGCTGATCCATCAACATAGCAATGCCAATACAACTGCAGCTGTTGAACGGCATGTTTAGTTCAACGATCAGACATTAATTTTTCACTTTGCTTTAGGTTGAAGGGGCTTTTGTCAACGTTCTCTAAAGCTTGTCTGTCTTGGTTACAGTTTCTTTAAAGAATGCATAGACAGGTCAATGAACTGTGTTGTTCCAGACAGTCAAATTCTCTCACAGGAAAACTTCCACAAAGATCAGGCAGATCAGGAAGATCAACATCAGTAAATTCCATAAAGACAAGATAAGTCGCTATGACTCAGCGTGCTCTGCAGCTTTGCAAAAAGTGATCTCAGCCCAAAATGCACCTCAGCATATGTGCTCACTCAGAGCAACTCTGCCCATGTCAGTGTGTGTCTGTGTTCTGTGTGGTGTGGGAGTGTGCTGCAGGGATCCAGCTGCTGCTGCTCTGTGTGGCTGTGGAACACTCACGGTCAGGGAGGTCTCGCGCTCCTGCTTCCTCGGCAAAGTGGACCCGGGGCTCTGAAGTAGGACAAAATATATGTCATCAAAACTCCCCTCCGCTACAGACACTGTACTACATTATTCTTGATTTCTTGTCAAGTTCGAGTGGTTTTATTTCCCGAAAATGGATTAAAAAGCAGTTTAGCTCCCATACATGGTCCCTGTGTACTGGGAGGTAAATGATATGTCATGAAACTATGTGCAAAATGTTTGGAAATGTATAAAAGCTGAGTCTTCACTCCTGCTACTGTTGTGGTTTTGTTTTCAGTGCTGCCATGGTTTCTGCAGAGGAGATGGTAGTGGCAGGAGGTGTGAAAGTGCCCTGTTAAGTTGCTATGATGGCAAAACTGTCATTTCCATCTTGAAGTAAACACGAGAGTGAGCAAGGGGCCAGGGGAAAAAGAGAGGGCAGAACTGACAGAGCTCCATCACTCTCCTATCCGGCCTCTACATTACACCAAGCTGCAAACTGAAGGATAAATGAAGTACAATTCAGATTTAGAAGTGGTCTGTAATAAGTTGTACACGGTTTCTATGCTCATTCTAAACAAAGACTGAGTGGGTGGAAGGAGCAGGCGGATCATTCTACACTTTAATATGTTTTCCAGTGCTCTGAATATGCCTGCTTTATCCAAGTGAACAGGTAGGCTAGATTTCTCACCAAGTATAAAATGTACAGGCCAAATGTATTTTATATTGAAAATAAGTAAATACATGTAGCCTGGTGCACCTGATTACAATATACAGGTCTTCGGGAGCATCTGAATGTGAGAATCAGGTGAATATGATTAGAGCTGCAGGAGAATTACCAGCAAAACAAAGTAAGAATCTGTTAATTGTACACAACTGCAGCAGACCCTTGATCAAACCCTGTTTTAATGTTGATAAATCCACGACCTTCTGATCGCAGGGGCATCTCCCTAACCACTAGGCCACCAGCTGCAGTGTGTGTACAGTAGGTACATCAGGGGCATCACTAGGCCCAGTGCACTGGGACACAAGCCCAACTAAAATTTTGCTCTTCCCCACTATAATCAGGGAAAACTTTCCTGTTTTAAAGTTTGATTGCTGGGCTAAACTACATGATACAACCATTATGCAAATTCACTACAGACACATTACCCATAATGCCCCAGCACTGGTATTACAAAGTCAGCAGTAGGGAGACACGGGGATACACAAGTATTTAACAGCATAGATGTATGAATGTTTGTCAATCTACATTTGACAGCAAATTAGCAATTAGTCCGGATCAAAAGTATTAGTTAACGTTAGCAACTCAGACGGTGTGACTGAATTTAGTCTACCAGTAATACTGCATTTCATTTTCAAATTTACAAAGGGGGCAGCTGGTGGCCTAGTGGTTAGGGAGTTCGCCCTGAAATCAGAAGGTCATAGGTTTGAATCTCTGGACTGCTAGTCATCACTGAGGTACCCTTGAGTAAGGTACTGTCCCCACACACTGCTCCCCGGGACCCATTCGTTGGTAGCAGCCCACTGTCTCACTTGGTGAATGGGTTAAATGTATAGAAAGAAATTCACATTGTTCACACTGTGTGGTTTGTTCACATGTGACTAGAAGGGGCCACTTTACTTTACTAATCTGGTCAATCCAGGTCATTATAATGCTGTATTTTGCAGTCTGAACATTCTCCACAAGCTGGGACTATAAGACCTCTAATAAACAAATAATAATAATTAAAAAAATAAACAGAGGAATCCCACAAAGGTGGGATTTCACTACTGCACCTATGTTTGTAATGAAGAGTTACACGTATATGAAGCAAAATCGAATGTTTGCTCGATTAATCGCTATAATAATCACTAGATTACTTGATTACAAATACATTTTATAGTGACTTTTCTAAAAGACACGTATCTAACGCAAATGAGAGTGTCTCAGTATTCATATCGGTACTCTGGCACAAAAGAGCTTTTAATAGTACCAGGTTGGAGATTTTTCCTAGGTTGAGTGAAAGGGTTTAAAAAATACTTTGCTTTCTGTTTTCAATGAAGACTGTACCGTTCTGTAAAGAGGTTGTGACGCCCCCCTACACATCCCCCCAATTTAGAGTCTGCCCAAGCACAAAGAGCAGTCTAGAAGTGACCCAGATGTGCACGTAAGCTATAATAGAGACATTACTTCACAATATTTCTGAGGGCTGATGAAAGACCATTTGCAAAAGGGCTGGATTAATTAAAGTCAGAGCTGACTAAGCTCTGTGTTCTCAGTGAAATGAACTGAGGCGGACATGCTGTGGATCAGTCGTACCTGTTGATCTGTGCTAGGCTTCCGCTGGAGCACATGGGACTGCTCCATCTGATGCAACGGGCTACCACTGCCATGAAATCCGTTCACTGTAAAGACATAAGGGAGACAGTTTCAGCTTTAAGAAGGATATCTGAACAATGAAGCAGATCACATCTGACCTCAATGACATGAGGGAGCCATGACAAGACCAACTGCTGACAGAAACATGTTAGAAAAAGTCGGTGAAAATCTTGGTCATATGAGCATGAACCTCATGTTCAACATCTAAGCAATGACAAAACCAACAAAGCAAAAAAAGCAAGCCAACAAACCAAAGGAAGTGTTTCATGAGGTACTTCCCAGTTTTTTCAGGCTATGGTATTTCTTTCTACCTCAGCGTGTTCATGGCACCTCCCTGCGTAAGGCCCAATTTTAATTCCCTTGCTCGTATTTTTAGAGCTGTAAGAAAGGAGCGCATTCTGATCGTCTGCGCATGATAACATCCTTGCTTCTATTCTAGCACAGGGTGGGCCGGCCTCAGTCCCTGCCTGACGACGGCTTTATTTAAACTTTAAAACCTCAAGGGAGAACAATGTAAACACAGTGAATAATGCAGCTCTGGATCAAGTGAAATCAACTGAAAAAAATGAGAGGAACATGATCAAACGGCATCATTTCAACTGTCGGTCAAAATAATCCACAAGCACCACAGTGCATTTTGGACGCAGCTTAATTTTTCATAGTCAGCTGCTTGGCCAAGGCCCAGTGTGCAGAAAAGACAATTTTACCTCATGACCTTGCATGTTTCCTTCTCTCGCACTCTTGCGTGACATTAAAGTCAAATACACAAATCCACACTCATGAGTGTTGAAGCCCCTAGTCAGTGAGATGGAACCAAGTTGAGATGTCCTCATCCTGAACACATTCACAGTTTCCTTCCTCAATTTATAAGCGATGACACTGATCTCTCCCCGGCTGTGCCATAATTTCATTTGTTTTTTAACGGAGCGGTTTCAACATTGTGAATCACTCCTAAATTCCATTATCTCTCCAACGCATCAAGAGAACAATCCCTCTCCCCTACTTGTCTGCTCAGTGTCCCTGTATGAGTGAGTGCACCAGTGAAGAGCTAAGCTTACAGGACCAGAAGCGGACAGCAACGAATTTCAGTTACAAGTGCACACAAGGATATACACATTTTCTCCAGTAACAATACTTTTTTAACATAGCCACAGTAATTTTACTTTCACTTGATTTTATTTCTAGCAAACTGTTTAACTTAGCTGTTTTGATTGTTAATGAGCAATACATAGTAAAAAAAAATCCGTTTTTTTACAACTTTGAACTTCAGAAAGCAACAAGCTGTATGACTATTTTTCTACTTTTACAATTTTCTTTTAATTTGGTCATTTTTAAGAAATAGTAGGCATTACAACTCTTTATTAAACCTCAAACCGTTGCTTATACACTCAGCTACACAACTGCTGGCATCCTTGGTAAAGATGGTCAAAAAAAAAGGTCATGAAAAACGGCGTTGTGGTCTATTGGCTCAACCGAAAATAAGAAAAATCAAACTCTTAATTTATGTACATTTTGTCTAGGAAAACAAAAACCTTTATTAAAAGCCTCAACATAGATTATTATTATAGCCACCCCTAGAAATTCTTATGCTTAAAATGTAACAAAAGCATGTTTCCATTTATATTTCACATTTTTAAATCCACTTGAGTGGTCAGGTACTTCTTAAGCAGGCATCCATAAATTCCCTTCATTCATCATGGGGATGATTAGAAGATCCATAAATGTGGCAAAAGTGTGTGGACGTTCATAAATCAGTCTGTGGCTATAAAAAGACCCACACTCTTGAAAGTGCTCACTTCCGCAGTTAGGACAATAAACACTTAAAAAAAACTGTACAGAACCTGCCCAGAAGAGAATGCGCATTTTATCCCCGCACACATGGAAAAGGATTATTTGAGAGACAAAAGTTTCTCCATGGATCACAGCTGGAGATGTGCAGTAGATGACAGCATTTTAGAGCCACTAAGTCTACCAAACTACAATTAGACACCACTTCTATGCCAACAAAGCATTTGGAAACAGACACTTAAGATGGGTTTGGCATTCAAATAAGCACAGTTATACAGAAAAAAAGTAGAAAAGAACCTCAGTCACCCCCCACCCTATTCAACCCTGGGACAGGGTAGACAATTTCTTATGTACTGGAGTTCCTTTGAGGAACCCGGGTTATCTTAGGTAGCCAATAATCCCAGTGAAACCTGGAGTGTTTTTCTTTATTAATAATATTATTTGCATGTAAGTGAACTACTACTACAGAAGCAGTACTCAAAAATGACTCTTTAGCACTTTTCCATTTCTGAATCAGACTGGACAGGGTTGACTATAGTGTGGACTGTGGGAGGCTGTGAATCGGAGTGGGAATGGGACGATTGTGCAAAATGACTTCCCAAAGAAGTCGGTTAAGAAATAGTGCAAGAGGATTATTTTGACCACACCTGAACTAGAGCAGACTGCTGCCGTTTGTTTACACCCTTGAGAAAAAAACAATCACATAAAACACTGAGTGTGTATGCTGACTCCGTAGACGTAGTGCTGTTCCCTTTCTGATGGTAAAAGATAGATTTATGACATCTGTCTGAAGTCTAGAGAAAGCGACCTTCAAGTGAGCACCTCACAAGCTCAAAATTGAACAGGCTTAACGTAGCCTCAGTTGTCTTTAGGGATACAGAGTGTGGACAAGTATGAGAGCGAGGGGGGTGTTGAATATTAAGGATACTTACTGAGACCATAAATAGTAATAGGAAACATGACATTATGCACAAATATGTAAAAATATTCCCTTCCCAATACTCTTTAACATTCAAAATTCCTTAAGTGATATACATCGCACAGCGCAAGTCAAGACGTGCTGTTGTTGATCAGGCAGTAGATGTCTCAGTAATCTCGGCTGCAAGGGATTCACACGAACTATACAAGTGGCTCCTGTGTACTAAACCACAGATAAAATTAACACACAGGAAATCTGTAATCAGAGGCCCTCTGTGGAACACCCTACAGCGAAGATAGAGAAACTCCAGTCCACAGCATAGTCTAACTGAATGCTTTTCATTCCCATCAGATTAGCCATTAGTCTAGGGCTGCACGACATATCATTTTCATTATTGTAACACTGGCCCTCGCATTACTGACGCTGCTGAAGTTCACAACAGGCACGTAAGCAGCCCTTACTAGCCCTATTTTAGCCTCAGCGAATGCATTAGTGTCATTGCCCTGCATTATGTTTTAACCCAAATGATTTACGTTTGGATTATGTGAATGCCACGACTGATTCAAACACCCAAAGGACATCTGTGATTAGTCACGATCCCCAGAGTTCACAAAATAACTTTCAGTGATTGCGGCCCCAACCCAAATATTTAACTACTACCTTCACTCTCCTTCTAAACGCACCCTTTCCATTTTTCCTTTTGGGACAAGTTCATCTGGGTAACTTTTGGACTCCTTTTGTTGTTTCAAATATCATAATAATTTTGGGAAAAACCTAAAATATTGCATTGTGGATTGTCTCCACACTCATTCAGTCCTACTTCTGTGTCAGAGCCATATTGAGATTTTTTTTTAAAAATATATTTCATACCATGTTTCTTAGTTGCATAACTTTCTGGGAGAGTTGTGCAGTTATCTTTATGAATTTCAATAAGCTCCAGCTATATTCCTCTATGACGCAACTTCTTTTAATTCAGGGATTCAAATGAATGTCCGACCAGTGAATGTGGGGAATCAAGGCATTTGGGTACTGAAGTCTGAAACATGAAAGGAGTTTTTGGGAAGAATAGAAGACTTACCTGCAGGTAAGGAGTTCTTGTGTCGCAGTGATGTTTTGGGGGTCCCGGGGACACTGGATGGTCTCTCCCACGTAGTCTCTGCAACAGAGGGCCACATGAAATCATTACTAGTGAATTACATCATCTGAGCAGGGGTCTGTGATGGGCCTGGAATGATAAGCTTGTGCAGAAACACTGCGGCTGATATAAACCCTCATAAAAGTGGTTTGCATGCATGCACTAAGTGCAACCAGCTCCAGTCCTAGAGGGCTTATGCCTGCAAAGTTTGGAAATTTTCCTGCTGGTTTAGTAGGTGTGACTGAGCAGTAAGGGACCCTAAACTGTGCCGGATCTAGGGCTGGACATTTACCCTTAGAACACGAGAAGCACGGACCCATGCTGAAAGAGCAACAAACGGAAAATTGTCGTCATACGGCAAAACAACTCCTTACATGGAATTTCCCCTGTTTTGTGTTGATGCTCGAGGTGTCAGACATCATGCTGAGCTTTGTTTGGTGTTCCTATGTCACGCAGATCCAAAGTTATTGTCATTTAAAAAACATGAAATAATAATAACCGCTACTGGGGTTTTTAAAACGGCGTCACCCGCAAATGAACATAAAGAACAAAAATAAACAAATTTCTTGTATTTTAGGTCTTAGAAACAAACAAAAAAATACAAGATCTTTGAACCCAGGAGTACTTTCAGGACAGCTTTCGCTCACAAGTGGGTGGGGAAAACACACGGAGGGAGTAGGGGGGGCGGAGAGCGGCCGAGTGGCAGCGCACCGAGCAAAAGCACAGCAAACCGCGAGCGTGTAGGACAGCAAACACCGGTTTTAGACTGCTTTAGACTTTTTTCATTTGTTGAAATCAGATTTTACTAATACGGTCTGAATTCTAAGGGTTAAGGCTAAACTGATATGAACATTTTGTGAACAATCTAACATAGAATTTACAAAGCAAATAATTCAAGCAATCATTAATGACTGGTAATTCAGTCAGCAACAGATTTGAATTATTTTAGTTAAACAATGATTTACTGACTGATATGAATGTCAGCAGCCAACTGTGAACTACATTTCAATGGACGTCAGTGGTTCTACATTAGTGTGACTAAGTCTGCTAGTATAACCAAGCTATGGTCATGTAATAAGCAACTGTTCAACTGTCATAGTATGAATTAAGTCTTAGTCAACCTACACTTAGTGTTTTTGAAGCATGAGGTCCAGTTCGATTCTGCCTGGGCAGCTGAGATACGATGTTGACATGAAAATGTTTCAGTGTTTTCCACTGACTCACACACAGAGTTCTTGGGACATTGTGCCGCTTTTCAGTAATACCACATTACGTCTCAAACATTAGATCATTAGATATTTAAGTGGAAGGAGAAAAAGGAACACAGATATTTTAGACTCTTAGACGATGGTGTTGTGTGTGTAAACGGAACTATAAATGGTCTGGCCTTTTTATCCAGCTCTTGTAAACATCTTGGTTCAGTCCACTGACATAGATTAACTGGCCTGGCTATTGTGCGCCTGTACATGTGCTCTCTGTTTTAGTCATTTCTGAAAATTAGCTTGTTTTCTCATTTTTCATTCGTTCTTAAAATAGCGAGATTTCTAGAGCCCTCATTTTAAAGGTTAGGTTTGAATGTATTTTAGATGGTTTGATTATTTTAACTATAATGATGTTTTACGCTGGAAATGACCAGGGCCTGTCTCATGAAGCAGGATTTCTTAGGCAGCTCATTTCATTTGACCTAACCCTGAATTAACTCAGATCACTTTTTTAATGAGCTACATCAACATGGCAACGTTATGCCTAACCTATTCAAGGGTAGGTTAAGTTCAGAACTTCAGGGTTGAGCCTCTGACCAATCAAAGACTGCCTTCTGATGGAGATTGGCCACATGTTCCTCTTTGTGACATTTGTGGAGTCAATCACATTAATAATATTGCTTTTTAGCAGAGGAAACAAATCATACTACACAGACATGAAGAATATAAAGCAAGTATTAAGGCAATAATATGTATGTATGAATACGGTGGTGGTGTCAACTGCACTGCTTTTAATCATTACAAGTGCTTTACTTTCAACATATTTTAATTTCTAACCTACATCTGAGGCTAACAGGGAAAACGTTCAGCCGTTTTTGTTGAAGTCGGGAGAGTTAACCTACAATGCATTTGTTAATTTTTGTGAAGCAGAAGCTTGATTAGGAACCCTGAAGTTAAACATGCTTCATGCCAGTTCAACAATCAGTGTTGCTAAACAGATGTGAGCTTATCAGGCACAGGTAATTTAAAATAAGATGGTGTTTCAAATGTCCAGTTCCTTTCACTGTTACTGATAAATCCACAGCACTCCTGTACCGGCTAATGTTATTGGCCAACCAGTATTTATCAGTCAGGACTGAGAGCTAGTCAAGCTGGCTGCCCAGTAGTGACCCAAATTCCCCAAAAACACGATGCAGAAGAGATAAAGCTGGAGTATATGAATAACAGGACTAAAAAAGCACTGATAGGTTATCTATGGGGCTCTATTTCACTTATTTCCATGTGGCTGTGTGTCATAATTCCAGAGGGTCTCAAATAGCCACATGTGGCACAGGCCTGTATTATTTTCCTGTGCAAACCTTTGGCTCGGATGTCTCTCGGTGCTCACCAGTGAAGAAAGCACAGCCTGAGCCATCAGTTCAGCTCCAATGACACGCATGGAAAAGAGATTTGGCAGCAAGAGATCAAAATCCTTTCAGAAGTGATCTACAGTGCCATCAAAGGCCATTCATTACCAGACTCTTCCTCTCCGGTTCTTTCAGTTCGTTTCTAATGAGGCTATCAATACTGTGAAAGAAATCGACTGAACTGGTGACGATAACGTAATTGCGCTCAGTCTTCTAATGCAGAGGAGATACGTTTTCTTCTCATTAATGTCAATAAGGTTACGTAACCGTAATTAGTATGTCACTGATGCAGTTCTGATTAGGTTTATTCTATTTTCTAACGCAGAACCGGTCCCTCTTCATCCTTCCTGTCACTCATCTACATCTGACATGAATATAGATGGGCCACTTTACATACTGGGAGTACTCATCCTCAAAAAGGCCAGGCATATCAGCATGAAAGATGAAAACCTGTAGAGAATCCGTCAGTGTCTTTGGATACGTAAGGAAAGACTGAAAAAAAGGCTGTGGATCTTTTACGGAGATGCGACTCTGAACTGGAACAGTTGGTTACTAAGCAACAAGCACCTGAGCGAACATATTAGTCTAATTACTGCATTCAGACGTCAGCAACAGGGTGGCAGGGCCCCGTTTTCACGTCCTCGCTATTGTGCCACTTTGTGTTACTAGAGATTGATTTTTCTGTGAAAACACAGCGAGGATATCATGTGCTTCTGATCTGTAATGAATATGAGTACCGCCGCCTTGTAAGTAATGAATATTGGCCTAGTTATGTCTCATGAAGTCCATCTTTTATTTATCACCATCTGTAATGGCATCCGCTGCGGTGTCTGCTGTTCCTGCAGGACAATTTGTGCAAAGTCGAGCCATTACAAACGCTCATTTTTTACTCTGATTGCAAGCAATTTTACCACCTAACATTTCCAAAACGCTACATTTATTCCACATTTTAATCACATCAGAGCGCCTCCCAGTACTTGTCATGCACCAGTGTAATTTAGTTGTCTGTGTGTGCACTGAACGTAGGTCTACGAGCTCTTTGTTCTACTCGGTGCTGTCACTTGCTGTGACATTTTCTGATGTTTAAAGGATGAAAAGGACTGCCTTCATATTCAAGTGCCCTAGAAGACATTTCCTCACCATGTTGCTCCACATAGTCTATGCCAAGGAGATGTTTTTATTGGACAAACGCACTAACGGCTTGTTGACTGGCTTTATTTTAGGACACTCCTGTTCCTTTCATTTTCTCATTCACACACACATGCATGCCTCTTCCCTGAAGAACCCTGAAGAAAAGGTTCCCAGAAGAACCTTTTCGTATGGGTGGTTTCAAAAGTTGTTAGGGTTTTTTTTTGTTTTGTTTTGTTTTTTTCTCTTTTTTAACGGGACCAAAATTCTCTATTGTTCTTGTACTTTTTTTAATCCCCTGTGGCCTTCTCATGACTTTTGCATTGTTTTATCAAAGACATTAATCATTCCTTTTTTACATGACTATTTGCAAACCTCTCTTTACAATTTGCAAACCTGTCTTCGAATTACACGGGCTATTTTGTTACTGTACCTTTAGGACAAATAAACAGAAATGATCTGATTGGCTGCCCATGTCTTTCATTCAAAAAACACTCCTTGCAACTTCAGTGTGAATGAAGCTGAATAGTAGGCACGACAATGAAATAGTAATTAGTCGACATGTAGACGGTAATTGTGTAACATTAACACAGTTAACAGTTATTGTTTACTTACCATCATCATCATCGGGGTTAAAGTTTTAGTTCTTTTAGCGCTTTAATCTCATCCACTGCGAAAACCCAACAAACAGTTTTGAGAATCTGAAGGTCTGAGTTTCGGGTTTTAGAGTCGTCCTCACCCGAGGCTATTATTACCAACCTTGTATTGTACGTTTTGCACTGGTGATTGAATATTTTGCATTGGTTCTTCAATGTTTGTGAACTTATTTGACCTCTCTTAATATTTACAGAAATCTGATTGAAAATCAGATCTCAATGTCTCTTCAGACCTTCTGATAGAATCTTTATTTACTGCAACAGTAAATAAAGCAGTATAGCAAAGAAGATAAATCATTATTTATTATTTTGTATTCATTTATTAAACAAAGTGATCCCACATTAAATGTATTTGTTGGCAAAAGTATGTGAACCTCTAGAATGATCAGTTTGGTGTGGGGGAGTCAGGAGGTTCGGTCAATTGGATGACAATTATGTGTGAGTGTGGGTGACTCCGCCCTATCCAAAAAAACATCAACCTGAGTCTTCATGGAACGGAATGATGGTAGGGAAGAAGCCAATACTCTCTAAGAAGAACATCGCTGTCGCTCTAAATTTTACTTAGGGCCACTTGAATTGGCCAGAAAGCTGCTGAAAGGATATTATGTGGACTTAGTGTAAAAATAGATCTTTTCGGTTTGACGGAGATATGTTTGGTGAAAAGTGAAGACTGCATTCCAACATAACAACTTCATCCCAGCTATAAAACACAATAGTTGCATGATCGCAGTTCAGAACTGACTTACTGCCATTGGACTGGGACAGCTTGTCCTTCTGCATTGTATCAGCAAATTCTACACAAAGCTATAATGGCTTCCATCTGTGACCTGAGCTCAACAGAAGATGGGTCTTATAGCAAGACAACAAGACTAAAACACCATTCACTCTATCAAAAAATAAGTGAAGCAGAAAAACGTTGCTATTAGGAATGTGTCAGGACCTGGAGAGTGGAGCATTTGTACAAGAAAGCCCACCATCACCACTGAGCTAAATCAGTTTTAAAAGGAGGAAAGGGACAAAAGTCCCCCATGTCAATCTCTGAGACTGAGGAACATTTGGTCATTGCTTGAGGGGAGTAACAACAGTTACTTAAAGCAAAGGTTGACATACTTTTGCCAACAAAACATTCAGTGCTGGATCACATTGTTCAATAAATCATTAATGTTATTTGTTTTTTGGGTTACCCTTATCTAATGTTATGAGTTTGGTGAAGATCTGAACACATTTCAAGTGAGATTTACATGCAAATTCAGGGTTCACAAACTTTCAAGCACCACTTTATATATATAGCTCAACACCACGAACTATATAACACTTTTATTAAGCATGGCATAGTTCAGGACAGAAATACTGCGGCTTGAAAAAAAATACTAAAATGTTTTTAAATACTAACTACAGAATCAAATACTAATGTTATGAATGAATACTCAAGGACTCCAACAATTTGCACCTAACATCAGTATTTCAAAAAGGAAAAAGGTGAGCAAACATGACAGAAGGTCCCTTTTAAGAAGCATGTAATGAACCAAGATGCACTGTTTAATGAGGCAAAAGTGGCTCTTCTATGGCATTTTCTACGTATGGATCTTCTATGGTTCCAAAAAACCCTGCACTTTGTTACATCAGTAGAGGTTTTCCAACCCTAGAGGTATTTTTGAGGTATGATGGGTACAAACCAGCAGACCTGCATGGCAGAGAGCCACTAAACCACAAGGTTTCTGCACAAAACAGGAAGGAAACCACACAGCCCTCCCTCCACCCCCTCCCCTCACACACACTCACACATACACACTAGGCTGTCATGTCACTATGGCAATCAAACAACACAACACCATAATCAGCGACATCTTTTCCAATCTGACAAGAGGCCTTCTAATACCATGAAAAGCTCCAAACTTAAGTTCTTTAGAAGACGCACAGAGCCCATTTGTAGTTCACTGCGCAAAGACCAGCTTCTGGGTGGTTTGCTGTGTGTGTGTCGAAACCGAGAATCCAACCCCAATCAAAATCCTTTTAACAGTCATCACTTAAGACACTTATGGAACACCTTAGACTAAACAGACTAGACGATTTATAGTGGGCACATTCCAAGCGTGAGTCACTGTGGAGGATTATTGTAAGTGACTGGTCAGGGCATTCATATGTTTTCTTGTTTTCACATTAACAGCTCCACCAAGCATGGTGGAATTATCTTTAAAAGGAACAGCTGCCTCTATTACTGGCAGATGTGAAGGTGGAGCACAGGCTATTTTTAGCTGTCAGGACCACTGAAACCAACGCCAGGTCAAAGTAATAGGAACCAAAATGTCTTTAACTTTCACAAGATGAGTGCGACTGTTGTAGGAGGCGCTCATTACTGGGAGTCCTGAGTCATAATAACCAGTCCATAAATCCTCGTAAGCTGTTATTACAGCAACTATTTATGGCAGCTGCATAGGTTTATTTGTCCATTTGACTCGTGTATACGAGTGTGTCATACTTACAAAACTCTTATTGCCGTATTCCCACCTGATGTAGGGATTTAAATATTTGCTCAT
The DNA here is from genome assembly GCA_037974445.1 of Brycinus macrolepidotus. Lineage (NCBI taxonomy): Eukaryota > Metazoa > Chordata > Actinopteri > Characiformes > Alestidae > Brycinus > Brycinus macrolepidotus. The sequence goes on along the minus strand of JBBPCZ010000115.1, from coordinate 32,809,768 downwards.
AAGCCGAAAGACTAACATGTAATGCCATTTCTAAATGCACAGTCTGTGAAAGATCTCCAGATCTTGATCTGGTGGAGAATTTTACTGTAAACTTCATTCACAGTAAAAACTAGAAAAGTGAAATCATAGCATCGGTAATTATTTTCTGAGTCCAGATCCTCATACAGTCATCTGGAGAATACACAGATGGACGTCTTGTGGGCGGAGAGAGAAAGAGTACATAGCGCGGTACTCTAAGGAGCAGCTTTGGCTAGACACAACGCTAATTGTTTAGAGACAATGCGAGAAGAGCAGGGGATAACTGCAGTAAGCCATGCTGTACCAGCCAAACACGCTCACACTGCACTGCATGCTGGGACACTGGCAATGGAAGCGGGCTCATTGTTAATTATGCCTTCTGTATTCTGTCTGACTTTAAAATAACAAATCAGAATCTAGGAGAAATGTCAAAGAAAACTTACATGGTAGAACTTCAGACATGTCAAATGACTTATTATTATTATTATTATGGTAGCTCAATAACCAAAAGGAAAAAAAAACAACATAGTAAAGATTCAAATGATTCAACTGAAGCTTTAAAAAAAAAAAATCCACATTTTCAACCAAAAGCTCTTGAAAATGACAAAAAAGCTAAAAATCGGTTTAAATAGAACCCAAATGAAACTTTCACTATCAAATGAAAGTTACCCCCCCCCCAAAAAAAACAGAAACAAGAGAAAAGTGTTTCTTAAAATCTTATGGTGGATGTCTAGAGAATTTTCTTGTCACGAGAGCTCTAAACAAATCTCAACACTTTTATTTTTCCTCATTTCATTTTTGGCTTCTTTTTATCCTGAAGCTGCATTGTGGAAAAAAGATGATGTTCAGATGAGCTCACCATTGCTTACAGTGTTGACGTAGTATCTCCGCCCCTGTGGCGACATGTAGCTCTTCCAGTCTTTGGGCAGGGGGCTTTGGCTCGGCTCCTCGCAGGGCAGCACGCTCATGGAGGCAGACTTCTGGATTAACAGAAAAACAGAAGATTATCCGTCTTATCAGAAACATCAAAACAACCGTGTTGTAATTCAATATTTCTCATTCAAACAAGTGTAGAAATTTGACTGAAGCCGTAGACTATAAGCTTTCGTTTGTTTTGGCAACGAACTGCTGAACTTGAGGCGCAATTAAATATACAATTACAGAATTACAGTTGAATATTGCGCCAAACCAGAAGTGATAACTACGGAGTTCTAGGGATTAATATAGCTACGCTACACACATTTGGCCGTCTCATCATGTGACAATATGCGAGTTTTCAGAATGTCACAAGAATGGTACTTATGTTATAAGAAATCAACACAAAACCAGCCTGGAATTTCCTCACTGTAGGTATCTGCTGTCTGGAGCTGGACCCTGCCCACCTCACCGCATTTTAGCTGTGGTCGATGGCAAAGTTTTTTCTAAAGCTTAGCTCACAGAGGTTTCCCCATCCATAATTTTCTCCAGTTGAGAATGCTGAAAATGTCTGAGGAATGCCAGACTCTTCACTCTCCTTCCAAAGACACTAAATTATACCTTTAGCATCTATACGGAGAAGTGCGCATGATGAGGCCTACGATATACTGCAGAGATACTCTATGTACTGTATACAAGTGTGTGAAAATGAAGTATCATTTTCTCGTATTATAATGTTCTACTTTTCTACATTACCTCAAAATGAAACCGTTTTATGACATTTTGCTTTCTTTTTGTTGAAGGAACAAAGGAACAACAACGGCACAAAGGTCAAAGTCACGGTGGCTTAAGCCCAAGCCCATTTCCCTTGAGTGTCTTTGCAAACAAAGGCACATTGATAAGACAGTTCAATACTCCCAGTGAGGAAGGACGTTCCAGCTGTTCGGCCAGGGAGTGGATTCTGTTTGCCATGATCTAAGCCATGTACCATCTCCTGCTGATAAAACAGTAGTTACTGTTTTATTCTGGAGTAATATCACTAATGGTTTTCCCCAGATAAAGAAGGTGCTTTATATTGGAGTAACATGGCTAATGGTTTTTTCTGGGGGTGTGAAGACTCATAAAATTCATAATTTAGTAAAAAATAAGCAAAAATAAGGCGTACCTGTAAGTCTGCCTTATGTGAATATGTTAATGTTTCAATTTTCAGTTTATTAGAACGTTTAACACTATAAAAGTACAACATTTTATCATAATGCACTCCAAGCTAATATGTTAGCCCCAAACTAATATACGCTTATGAGGAGTGCGCTCATGATTTTGAGATAAAGACATTCTCAGATGATATTTTCAGAAGGAGAAGGGTCTGCCCTCATTATGGACTTTCTCAATTTTTATAACATTTCATGCAATATAATAAATATCGAATTGAGTACTCCAGTCTGTTCAATGCAGAGAAGCATTACTGTTATTTATACCATTCCACAGTGGCTTATTATTCTGGGATCACCCACCACTTGTAATAATAGTCATATTTTAAAAGAGATGTCAAGTATTTTGATTATGCAGCCCAGTAAAAACAGAACTGAACCATATATAGGAAAACCTACATATGCACAACCACACACTTCTCTGGGAGCGGCAAAACCAGTGTTAAATGCTGTTTCAAGTCTGAATTTCTCTCACACGCCTCAAACTCTTGTGCTTAGGTCTTCAACCACCAGACACTGATAATATATATGAGTCAAATATTACAAATTGGTAAATATTAGAGTCATGATGATGATGCAAGAACCGAGCCCTAAGACTGTGTTGTTGGTTGATGCAGTTGATCAAAAGAGAAGTCTCAAGCGTGAATATTGGGCTGCTAGCCTAAAGGCTAAACCTTGACTAAAATCTATCATTATCCCAATACACCCTTCCATTTATCTCTCTAATGGTCACTTCCACAACCTGGTCTTACATTAAGTCTGATTGCGACTGACTACACATCGGGGGACAAGGACAGTTTTTAAAAAATGTACCTCTGCCATTCAGCTTAAAGGGTTAATGTTAGGAAGTGTTACACTGTTTGTATGTTTGTGTTGCCTTGGATGCATCATGTACATATACAGCTCTGGCAAAAAAAAAGAGACCACTGCAATTTATTTTTAAATCACCATCTCTATGAGCATGACAACCATTCCATGCCAGTGTCTGTTAAATTCCTACACAGGCACCTCATTCTGCTTTATGAGGCACTGATCAGGTGATCACCTGAATCACATCTTATTTATTGAGGAAAAGTATAAAAAAAACACTGCTGTAATCAACACCCTCCTCTTGCAATGTGACCAGTAGGATGGCAAAACACTACTAGAAGTACGTCAGAGGTCATTACTGGCATTTTGTTTAAGAGTGAACAAGAGATTTGTTTTCTTTGAATTACTCAAGTTCTGTAAACACTGCATCACTTCTCTTATTTTAATGTATTGTCATTTCCTTTAAAATGATGCTTTAAAGAACATTCTTTTTATTTGGAAATTAGGAGAAATATTGTCAGCAGTTCTTAAAAACTAAGGCAAAGCTGTTCCGTTCAATACTCGCACCTATAAAAGATAAAACCTGAGAAACTGAACATTTTTGCAGTGGTCTCTAATTTTTTTTCCGGGGCTATATATATCATTGCACTTTATTGTATATCACTTGAACATACTGTTGTTGTATGTATTGAATTGAGGCTTGTACTGATTCAATATGTTGTTACTAGGGGTGCACTGATATAGAAATTGTTGCCAACATCCAATATTTTACATAATTCATTTCATTATTTATTTGATTTATCTCTAGAGGGTTACAAATGCATTAAAATCAATACAATCCACGTACCTCAGCACAGTACTCCAGCGGCATCTGAACATTCTCCTGTTTCAAAAAGCATGATATTAAGTATCAGTTTAAAATATCAGTCAAACCTAAACATCTGTCTGATTATTTTTTTTAAACAATTATATGCCGATACTGATCCAGTTTGATATTATCGTGAACTCTTAGGTGTAACACTTTTAATTCTCTCCTAACTATTTATTGCTTTATGTCAGAGTAACATCACTAATGATTTTTCTGAACATTCATTACCTCATAGTGGAATAACATCACAATGGCTTTCTCCAAGTGACTGATTAGCCCATTAAAAGGGTGCAAAAATTAGACACAAATAAAAACTTTGTCATGTTTTCTCTCCATAAAACCATCACTCATATTCTCTATTGATTACAAGGATGAAATCACACAAACTGGCCAAAAGTCACTTTGCCAGCCTGTGTCGGCATATGTAATGTTCAATAATGCAATAGCTCCAGATGGCTTACAACTCAGCTTTTGGACGGTCCACACCGCGCTTTTCAGATCTCCCTCTGGCTGCTTATGTATGTTAAAAGCACAGACTCTGAAGACCTCACAGAGCCACACTAATCACAGCCATTAAACATCAATCACTGATATTCAGGCGTGAGTTAAGTCATTCAGTCAGCTGCCTTTGCGAGCTCTCCTGCCAACACTTGATACTGATCTCTGAAAATCTGGCAGGACCTTTCAGAATAGACTTGATCCATCAGATTAAATCAGACGGGCTCTTGAGATGGCTGGACAAAAACACAGATTTATCTTACAAAATGTCTCTTAGTCTGTTTCCTGTGAGGATGCAGAGTGGACATGCAGAACCTGAATGATACTATTTATTATTGACTCAAAAGGACACATGGTTCCCATACTTAAGCCTGGTTAGAGTGGAAAAAAAAAATCATAGCTTTCCCGGCCTGCTGCTGGCATTTTGCCTGGAAAATCAGCAATACCCTGTCAAACCCCCAAGAAAAGAATTCTTCAAATACCTGAACTTGTGGATAAGGTCCATAGGTTCCTAAAAATCTCTAAGCTTTGATCTCTACGTTTTTGGACATGATTACCCAATGTTCTTCCATTTCCAAAGAAACAAAATACACTATTTCAGCAGCCAGTAAAAGGGAAGTGGTCACTGCAATCAAACAACAAAACGCTCAACAGTTTTCATACTGACACACAAGAACCTCCCTAATAACATAATTATGGTGTGGGCCTAAAACAGCACCTTAAATTAGATTTATTTTCTTTGGCATTGATGTTGTTTAAATGTAGTCCCTTTAATCTAGAAATGCACTAAAATATTACTGTTTATTTCATTTTACAGTTTCACAGTAAAATATTTACATTTACATCTATATTTACGGCATTTAGCAGACGCTCTTATCCAGAGCGACGTACACTAGTGCTCAAGCAGTCCGCATCTGTTCTTCAATCTGAAATGCTGTACTTAAATCAACATCTGCTATTCAACAAGGTTACTGCCAAAATAATAACAGATAGTAAGACAATGGTTAATCCCATTACAACATATATTCTCAAAGAATTTTTTTAGGAAAAGCTGCCTGTTCAGTCAAATGTGACCGTGAGTCACTATTTGTGTCTATAATCCAGAGTTGCATTAAACCAAATCAAAGTTTCAACAGGCAATTATGAGAAAGCTCATTGTCCAGGATGCTAGCCTTGCTCATGCCTGTGTGAGTCAGTCTTCCCTGTGCAACACAGTCAGAAATAAGTGACCCATGCGCACATGAACTCCCATGACCCAGACTCCAACATCTGGACAGAAATCTGGCCAGCGTCCACCAGGATCAGGGTCTCAGCAGTATATCTGTACAAGGCTAAATATGGAGACTATCATTTTTTGTGACAAACAATAATCCAATTTTTCATATTTGTCCACTGCAGAAAATTATTCTCAACCTTAGAGGTCGAGTTAATGTTTTTCTGTGTTACTCACACTGAACTACAGAGTGATTTACATAGCAATTAAATTAACATTACAATTACATTTTGCATGTGTGGTTGAAACCTTGAGTATCTATACCAGTGGTCACCAACACCGGTCCTGGAGATGAACATTTCTGAGATTGTCCAGTTCCAGTCACAATCTGAAACACCTGCTTTGGCTACTGAACTTCTTCAGAAGTCCCTGAATGGCTGGAGTGTTAAGTAAGAGGGAGGAGCAGCATGTTAAATGCAGGTCGAACAGGCTAAACATGAAAGGAAAGTGGATCTCCAAGAGGTGGGCTGGTGACTACTGATCTATACTCTTGCAATATTTCTTCTTTTAAAAAATCTACTTTAAAAAAATCTTTTAGTTACTTCTAATTGAATCATTTCACTTTAAAGTAGGCTCATACTCAAGCTACTCAGACACTCTGCTGCCACACACGGAGATTTGCTGAATTGGATCAGATTCTGTTTCTCTTTTCTTCCATTATTTGATCCAGCATGTTCTGCTGATATCGGCCTGATAAAGAAATTTGGTCCCGGGTTGGTTCCACCTCGTAGAACTATGTAACAATCACTGCGTATTAAGCTGCCTCACCAGCCCTGTTTTACTAGCACTCATGTGATGAGTTGCATCACTTTATGTCACAATATGCTTTTCCAAGCATATCGATGATATCATCTATACAGCCGCATGTTCCTTTACAAAGAGAGCATTATTAGTCATACTGGATTTTGCTTTCATTTCAAATTCATTTGTATTATCTGAGAATATTTTTTTTAAATTGGGGCACTACTGGCTGTTTTCATTCGCTTCAATTTATCATATAAACATTGTGAAATATCATGTATCATGAAACTTTTTACACGTTTGCCATATTGCCCACCCTTAGCTTCATGAGCCTTGAAGAAAGCTTGACTAATCTTCACCCTCTCAGTGTTGGTGGCATCGTGTGATGGGCACAGCTAGCTAGTCAGTGGGAATTGCCAATGAGTAAAATGTGATTACATTTGAATAATAAAGCAAAACAAAAGTGATACGTCACTTTTTCTGAAACTCTAGGCCTTCGTTCACAATATTTCCAATCTGAACTGTGACTAAATTCAGTAGTGATTCTACGACTGTGGAACCACCTGTGCTGTCCTCTAACCACAACCTCACGAAGCTCCCCTACTAAAACACAGCACAGTGATATCATGTGTAACTGGCAGGAAGAAGCTAATGTGGTCTGGCCCTCTGATTCTGCTCAAGCGGTTTGCTAAAAACAGAATTTCCACAGGCTGCCACTACTCCCAGGACCCTGTGAAGGACTAGCCTTGCAGACTCAGGGCAGCAAGGAGTCAATTACCAGCCTCTTGCAATCACTCTGTGTTTGCAGAGCCCTGTGCGGCTGTGAGTGTGGGGGGATACGGGGATATTTCTCATACATGATAGAGAATTAATTACCACAGCGCCCATGACTCATTTTTAAGGTAATGGAGAGACTGAGAGGTGTGAGTTTCCAAGCCAGGCCCAAAACGCACAGCAAGGCAGATCAACAGCCTAAGAAAAACATGTGGCAATGTAACACTGAAAAGCTTTATTTGGTGACACTGTTTGGATTTTGCCAGATGTGAAGCTCTGGGACTCGCTGCCAGATGCTGAGAAGTGAGCCCACCCCGACAAGCAACACGTAAGAAATTCCCACTTCCTCAGAGTTCTACTTCAACTTTCAGTTACATTATTATATTGTGCTTCATCTAAATACACTGCAGTACATACTGCAGCACACAGTATTGACCTTATGTATGATCAAATTAACAATGTAATGCACGGACACTAAGAGTGGGCT
>JBBPCZ010000115.1:32772847-32802073 GCA_037974445.1 Brycinus macrolepidotus | reverse complement strand
TTTTGCACAATTATCACATGACATCCATCACAATATTTCACGTTTCTAGGGATGCATAATGATACTGGAATTACATCAATATTATCAGAGAATTGCTTCAAAACATCAGCACAGAACAGAGATTTATGGAACAGATTTGACTGATTTCATGATCATTTAATTTACCCCTAACATATATTTTTTCCCCAGTACATTAAACTCAACCAATCGGTAGAAAGTGCACTAAATTTGCAGAAGAATGTCATTTTTTCAGTGTGCTATCTGAAGAGGAGGTCTACTATATGCTGTTCTATATGCTGCCTGTCGCTTCTAAGCTCTTATTTGGTCTTAAAATTGGTATAAATCTGGTGAATGCAGCATATGATACCCATGACAAGTGTTTCACGACAGTACAATAATGATATCACTTGTTCTTATTGACAAAGGTCTGAACATAACTTTCTTTACTTAATGTACAACATAGAACAGATCTTTACTTTAAGCTTCCAAAACTGATTTATAGTGTGTGCCACTACATAGAAAGTTCCAAGCACTCCTGCGACTGTTGTTGCAGTAGATTTGTTTGTTAACTTAGATTGTTAGCTATTTAGCATCATGGCCACACCAAGATCGTCTTTTTTATTGGGATGGACCCCAGAATACATCTATTTCTGATTCATTAAGGCTGCAGAAGGACTTTAAATCACTGCACCACTTCGCTTCATATCAGAGATATACATGTGGTCTTCCTTCTATCTTTACGCAAAAGTGGTAGACTTTCTGAAAACCACCAGATGTATCTGTGGTGACAGCAATGACCCAAAAATACACAACAAGCACTCTCATACAGGTGTACTCCGTGTGTGTTTTCACCATGAAATCGATGAACTCTATGAACTCTATGCCAAACATTTTCCATGATTAACCAATGACAGGGCATGACGCAAAAGTGGACAGGATTATGTGCAACATAGCATTTAGCTCCATCAACTGAAAATTCAAGGGTTGAGTCATTCAGAGAAGGGATGGCTTACTGTTTTCCGTTTTGGTTCCTCTTCCAAATTGTGTTACAGTGTTCAGTTCAGTGAAAAGACCATGAATGGAGCGCTTCTACTGCGCAAAGCAGCTGGCATCCAGTTTCCTTCAGCCAAGACAAGATCATTCCACTGATACTGTTTTACTACGAACTCCTCTAATTCTCATTCTAAACTCCTCTAATTATGAAACGTTTTCAGAATGTCAGTAGGCCCGTTGAGTCATGGATTAATTCCCCTCCTAGATGCACAATTTACATCATATGATCAATGCTTTCTGTGATCTTGAGCCAAACACTACTTGTTGAGGATCACATGAGGGAATATAAGTAAAGTCTCCATTTATCATATGTGAACACACCACAGCACACAGTGTGAAAACATTCTCTGTATTTAACCCATTCACCCAAGTGAAGCAGTGGCCAGCCAGCAACACAGCACCCAGGGATCAGTACCTTGCTCAAGGGTACCTCAGTGGTGCCACTAGCAGTCTCAAGACTCGAACCCACGACCTTCCGATCGCAGGGACAACTCCCTAACCACTAGGCCACCAGCTGCCCCCTATCAAACATTTTTTCCTGCATGACCATGTGGGTTTCAGTAAATACAATCAGTGCCACAATCTGTCTCGACCTGACTGGTCCAGCTGGTCCCGTCACCTCAACCTTCAGGAAAGAGATGGACACTCTCAGTGGTTTATGAGTAACACATTATGCAGCCCAGCAGACAGGGAACCTGACCTGGCAGACAGGATAGCTGAGGAATGTGGAAGTCTTGACAGAGTGTGGAGACTGGTGGAGATCATCAGATAGGACAGACAAATCCACCAGAGAATTCGCCTGGGCCTCATTCCTAACTGCCCTCTGATCAGATGAGTGGCTGGGTGGTTTAGCTGGGTGAACTTAAGCCTATGTGTTCTTCTCACTAAGTTGGAACAAGCTGAAAGCCTGAATAAAAACAGCTGTAAACAACTCACTCATATTTTCCACACTTTTCTGAGGAGGTGACCAGGCTGCTGAATCTCAGTCGAGCTGTCAACAGGACCCTTTATACTACTCGATAAAGTAAAGTGGCCCCTTACAGTTAGGCGTGAACTTCTTTCTCCGCATTTAACCCATTCACCCAGTGAAGCAGTGGGCTGCCACCAATGAAGAGCACCTGGGGAGCAGTGTGAGGGGACGGTACCTTGCTCAAGGGTACCTCAGTGGTGCCACTAGCAGTTCTGGGATTCAAACCCACAACCCTCTGAGCACAGGGGCAACTCCCTAACCACTAGACCACCAGCAGCCTAAGTGAAACTCTCTGAGTTTTCAGGGGGCTCTTAAGAGGATGAGACAAATCTCAGGACCTACCTCCACCACCTGAACATAACTGGAAGGAAACCATCCTCTCACTCCATCCTTCTCTCCTTCCCACCATCCTCCGGGCAGAGCCTGGATTATTTTGATGACTTCTCCTGCCTCGAACTTCAGCCCCTGCTGATGCTGCTCCCCACTGAAGGCGTACAAACTTTTACAGAAAGATCCAGACATGGCCAACTTTTCCACCAAAAAAAAAAAACACTCAAATTCAGCTTCTTCCTACACGCTCGCATGTATCACTTCCCCACTTTGGTAGAAATCCACTGACAGCGTGGAGACGAGTGGTAGAAACGTGCTCCTGCTGAGAAACAGACGAGCAGCCCTGCAGCTTCGCTTCTTTCCTCCGTGACCCAGCGACTCTACAGGCATGGGTGGCACAGACGGGAGACATTCGCTCCTCAAGTTCCCACCCGTTTTCCGACAAGCTACGCCCTGCCCGCAACGTGATTGGACAGTGGATCACTCTATCAAACCCTCCTCCCATTGAGAGAATGGCGAGTAGTAGCCAATCACAGGATAGGAGGGCGGGGCTTGTCGGAATACGGGTGAGAAATAGCATGTACACACCCCTTCAGAAGCCTTGCTGCGTGCTGCTCACACTGCCGTGTGACCCGTTTGTTTATCACATTTAAAGGAGCAATTTCTGTTCTTTGTTTAAATAGCATGTTTAAAAAAAGTTTGTAATGTAATGAAATGTACAATAATAACAAATAGGCTCCTTATTACGAAATTTACAGATTTGCATTTTATTCCCACTATTGTATGTACTTTTTAATTATGAAAACATGTTTGTATAATATTTTTGCACATTTTAAAGCACAATATTCTTCATATATTTATGTAGAATGAAGAAAATATTTCACATATGCATGTGAGGAAAAAAAAGGCTCCTCTGGCCAGTAGATGGCAGTAGTTCACCACTCTAGTTTTAGGCCTATTCAGCCAACATAAGGAACTGCTGGGAAAGTGACTCAACCTACATTTCTTTTGCACTTTTGTGTTTTTCCCTGAGGTCCACTTAAGCCATTTGTGGGCTTTTGTTCATTTAGTTCATTTTTAACATGACCATTTTCCTACCTCTCTTAATACCTTAGATGTAAGGAGGTTGTTTCTGTGCTTTTATAACTGATAACTATAACACTGCTGCACTGCTTGAATTGGTACATATATGTAAATGCTCTGTTTTTTTTTGTTTGATATACACTATGCGGACAAAAGTATGGGGGGGGGGGGGGTGCAACCCCATCTTAAAGTTTATGTATTTGACTGCAATGTCATCAAAGTCCCTGTTGGTAAAATGGTAAGGCGTCCCAATACATTTGTCCATATAGCGTATAAACATTGTACAAGTACGACAAACAGCTAAACAATTTTAATTCTGTACTTATTCATTTCATTACTTATAATTGCTCTCCAGACCAAATAGCTCAAATATAGAAACTAAGCAGCAAAGTCAGCGTACCAATACTTTTGGCCAAATTGTATATGTGAATATATGTAAAAACAGGTCATTAAACATTTGCATACATACATAACACACGACCTGGGGGTGGGTCAATGGTGTTTACATACTACATCAATCAAAAAGGTTTTTTATATGTATGTTATTGCAGTAAAGCATAAAAACCGATGAGGCTGCAATTGGTAGACTCCATCTACCCAAGAGCCCCTTGTTAGTGAACATGTGTTCAGTCAGTCCTGTTGAACAGTGGTAGGTTTTAATTGATAGTTGGCCCCCAGAAGTTACACCAGTGTTGGAGAAGTAAACCTATAGTGACACATTTATGCAGTTTTAGATTTTTTTTAAAGTTCAATGTCCGGCCCATTTTTTTTTTTTACTGTTAGCTTTGGGGAAAAAAGACTCACAGACAGTACATGCTTGCTTACAATTTAATGAGTTACTGATTAAGTGATCTACCTTAGCTATTCATGCATAGGAAGGAAGTGATTATCACTTCGAGGTCTTCTACTCAGATTCAGCAGTCTGTGAAACAAATTTGAGATAAAAAAAAAAAGGATGAATGGTTCGGTCTATTTTGAGCAATGATTTTGATCATCTGAATAGATGAAAAAAATCACCTTTCCAACATCACGGTTCTTGGCTCTCAGCTTGTTGACCTGCGACTCTGCAGCGTCGGCCCGCTCCTCAGCCTCCTCCAGCTCTTGCTGCAGCTTCCTCAGCTTGGACAGGTGAGCGTTGGCCTGCTCTTCCTGTGGACGGATCCGAAACAGTCTTACAAATCACCTACATTCATTTAGTGTTCCATGCTGTGCTCAAATAACGTTTTCTGGACTATTATTTCACTGAAAAAACTTACGGCTTCTTCTGCCTGACGCTTGTAGGCCTTCACTTTCATCTGAAGTTTATCGACAAGATCTTGGAGTCGCAAGCCATTCTTTCCATCTTCTTCAGTCTATTACCAAAAATATTGCCAAATATGATGTACAGTTCTTCAACACAGGTCACAACCTCCAATAATTACCATATTAATAATACTAATTGTCATATTAAGCATCTCTTCAGAAATATAGGCCACAGAAAGGGAGCAAATTCATAGAAGAATAATTTCAGGCCCTTTCCATTGATGGTTCTTTAAAGAACCATTTGTATAAATGTTTCTCTACATAATGTACAGGTTCTATGACAATTAGTGTTTCCTAGAATCTGGGCTCCCAATTGGCACCACTGTCTAACTTGGGAGAGTGTGAGTTCAATCCCAGTGGTGGCCACCTGTAGCAAATGTTTATCCATTACAAATAAAGCGACCCATACCCGAGCTGTACCTGAGCTGACATGGCCCTGTTCGACAGCAGGGCCGAAAGTGGGCCGCAGCCAAGCCAACTGCGTCACTGGTTTCTGATTGGTCGAAACGTTGTCATCACAACATGGAAAGAGGCCATTGGAGAAACAAACAATATGGAGATACAAACTAACAACTTAGAAGCTGAATGATTGCAAGCACTACTCTCTGTTTAGGCTGAAGATACATTTCCATGGGGATTTTTTTATGGCTTTTACAAATTTGTCTTAAACGCTGTGAGAAATGCAAAGGTGTACCAGGCCAACAAGCTAGCTGGGTTAGGTATTTGTCGCACAGCTAAAGAATGCCAAGGAAAATCAAAAACTCAAACAAGACTATAAAAAATAAAAGAGCACAGTGTCAAAAGCAGCTCTGACAGCAAAAAAAAGTTCAGCTGGTACGACTCCATGGGCGCGGTTTTGGGATGACTGGACTTAAACTGTGGGGAGAGAACTGCGCCATTACCAGGCTGAGATGCAATGGAAAATCAAAGCGTGCTGGCAGTTCCGTGCCATTGGTTTAGGTGCAGCACGGTTCCTGAATACGTATGGAAAAGTGTTTCAAGAGAGCACAGTTGGCTTTGCTCTCTCTGGATGGGTAGGACGGCCCCACTCTCCCCCCATAATTTCTGTGCTGTTAGCCATCCGTTAGATGACCCAGTTGTTGGTTAGTGTTCTCCTACAAGCGTGTTAAGCTGTCTAATAACGTTTCATGGCAGTGGCTGGTATTACGTGATTTGGAGTAAGCAGGCACTCGCAGCGCCCTCCTACGACTAATGTGGGCAGAAAAGTCCTCAAAAAAATGGACTGTATATCCAGACACTGATTAAGAACCTTTATTTTTAAGAATGTGATTTCTTTAAATTCTCTTCTAACCTGATAGGTGAGCTCCTTAATTCTCCTCTCGTATTTACGAACACTTTTAACAGCGTCTGTCCCACGCTTTTGTTCAGCATCAAGTTCATTCTCCAGTTCACGGACCTAGAAACAAAGAATGGGGGGAAAAAAGGCCTCGGTAACTTAACCAGCATGCTTTTGTAGTGATGTGAAAACACCTAGCTCTCCTGTGCCCTTCTTAAAGAGCAGAGCTTTGTACCCTGGCCTCCAGTTTCTGGAGCTGTTTCTTTCCTCCCTTCATGGCCAGGTTTTCAGCCTCATCCAGACGGTGCTGTAGGTCCTTAACCGAAGCCTCCAGGTTCTTCTTCATCCTTTCCAGGTGACCGCTGGTGTCCTGCTCTTTCTTCAGCTCCTCTGCCATCATAGCAGCCTGCATTTATGTATGGAAATAATATCTGACAAGAACAGTATGAGTGTTGAAGAACTGCATGCAAAAGAGGTTCTTTAAGGGTTCCTTAGCAAAGGCAACTGGCACACATAAAACAATCAAAGGATCTGTTTCAATAGTTCTTTGTCTAGTTTAATGTTTTTTTTTTTTATGATTTTCTATGATGGAACTCCTGCTGTATCTTGTTGTTTAACAAACCTTTTAAAATGGTTCTGTATGGCAAGAAAAAGGGTTCCTCTATGGTTACAAGAACTTTTGGGTACTACATAAACCCCTTTTTATTAAGAGTTATATTACATACAATTGGCGTCACCAATGTGCTAATATATTGTAAGGTACAGTCTTGAAAGTAAATACACCAAGCCTTGCATTCATCATTACTTGAAAAAAAATATATAAGAACACAAACTTTAACCAAAAGTGACTCTTCTATGGCATCACTGATAATAAACCTTTTTTTTTGGCACCTTTGTTTTAAGACTCTATATCACAGTCACATAGTATATTCTCAGATAATCGCAATACGAACTTGTGTACAAATCGTAGAGGCCTAGAATGCAGTAAAGCAATAGTTTAAAGGTTTCTAGATGGCAACTTTTGGTGCCTGTTTGTAAGCATGTTGTGTGAGAAAAAGGATTCAGGGCATTCTTCCTGGAGTCTGGTGAGTTTTAACCAATCTGTAGCTCTTTTTCTCTCCAAGCTGTTGGCCTGCCAGAGTATTTGCACAGCAGTAGCCTTGGGAGTTAGTCATTAGGGGCAGCAGACTGATCAGGCTTTACTTTGAAATGATTAGCCAGCTTTCATAATGCCTCCAGCCCTGCTGCTCGTTTGGCCAAGAGATGCTGAGCTACAGAGCCATATCTCCCTCACATGCACAATAAAAATGAGTGTTTCAATTGTTAATTATATTGAAATGAGTGTAGAATTGAAAAAAAAAAACAGAGAGAAAAAGGAGGGAGAGTGTGTGAAAACCTGAAAAGATAGTGTGGGGGAACAAAAGTTGGACAGTGGGAAAACAAGGGGCTGTGAGAGAAAACGCTTGGGGAAAAAAAAAAGGTGAGAAATATTACTCCAGATTAAAAAAATAGCCCACAATAAAACAGCGAGTCAAGAGAGAACAAAATGTTTTGATAGTGTGAAATGAATGAGGGGATCTATGAAAAGGATTTAGGTCTCTTCCTTGTTTTTGTTCGCTTGGAGTCGGATCTCTGATAATGATTTTCCTTCTGTCTAGGGCCTGCTGTTTTTGGCCGCTCCTTTAAAAAAATTCTTACCAGATCTGATTCCCAAGCCACACATTTGTTGTGTTAAGCCTCTAAAAGCACACAAGGTCAAACACCATAGTTGAGCAATTTAAAGAAGTTGGATCGCTTGAGAGAAATATATAGGAACTCACGTCAGTGATGGCCTTCTTTGCCTTTTCTTCAGCGTTCCGCGCCTCTTGGATGGCTTCCTCAACCTCTCCTTGGAGTTGATTTACATCACATTCTAGCTTCTTTTTGGCATTGAGGAGACTGGTGTTCTAAAGTGTGGTGATAATTTTTATTAACAACGAATAAAAAACAGCTGTGTGAAATGGTTAGTCATACAGCACTGGCCTCAGTAAGGTGAAAGTAAAGAGAGAAGATAAACTGAAGGATCTCGACTGTTAATACTGTGGCTAACTTGAGACTTACACAGCGCCCTGAACTCTGCCAGAACAGGTTTTTGAGTAGTGGTCACCCTATGGCTGAAGATTTCATATATGTACATATCATGCTTGATTTAAACCGTGAAAAGAAAACCATCTTGACCTGGGAGTGCAGGAGGCCCACACGCTCACTGGCATCCACCAGCTCCTGCTCGGCCATTTTGCGACCTCTCTCTGTCTGCTCCAGAGCAGCTCTGAGCTCTTCAATCTCAGCCTGCATCAGAGCATTCTTCCTCTCCACCATCACCACCTGCTCCTTCAGGTCCTCCTGAGTCCTGATGGCCTCATCCAAGTGAACTGTTGTATCCTAGACCAAAATATCAAACAAGCAATCCTATGTTTGAAACCAAGGAGCTGATAATGGTGCAGGGAATGCAAATGAAGGACAAATCTGAGTGTAATCTGAAAACAAGAATCAAAACAGTTGAATACAGAATCTGGAAAGAAAAAGAAAAAACTGAAAAGAGTCCCCTAGCCAGCTGGTAACCAGCAGGAATGAAACACAAGAATGACTGATGACATTCTTCTGATATAGCTTGTTGTATATATGGCTTACACAGTAAACCCTTAGAACTCAGAATGTATAAGTAAAATCTGATTTCAACAATTAAAAATGGTGGAAAACAGTCTAAAACCGGAGTGTGCTCTACTATATGTTTGCCGTTTGCTGCTCTTTCACTCGGCGCGCAGCCGTTTGGCCGCTCTCCGGGACCCCGGAGAGCTTGTGTTTTTTGTGGTTGTTTTTAAGACCTAAAATAAAAGAAATCTGGGGATTTTTGATGTTAATGGGCATTTGCATGTGATGCCATTTTTAAAAACGCAGTAGTGATTATTACTATTATTATTATTACATGTTTTTTAAATTACAATAACTGTGGTTCTGTGTGACATAGGAACACTAAACAAAGCTCAGCATGACGTCTTGACACCTCGAGCATCGACACAAACAGGGGGAAGCAGTTGTTTTGCCGTGTGATGACGATTCACCATTTGTTGCGCTTTCAGCACGGATCCATGCCGCTCGCGTCCTAAGCGTTAACATTTTCTAACCTCTGCCTGCAAATTATGGTATAAGGCTGTATGACCTTTCAAGACCTCTTTGGCTCTACCTTCAAATGGCCTTGAACATTTCTCAGTTGTTTCTGGGCCTCAGCAGCCTGTCGGTTCGCGTGACTCAACTGAACCTCCATTTCGTTGAGATCTCCCTCCATCTTCTTTTTAATTCTCAGGGCGTCGTTCCTGCTTCTGATCTCAGCATCCAGCGTTGACTGCATGGATTCCATCATGCGCTGGTTGTTCCGTTTGATCTGCTCCATCTCCTCATCTTTCTCAGCAAGCTTTCTGTCCACCTCAGACTTCACTTGGGTTAGTTCGAGCTGAATACGAAGAATCTTTGATTCCTCATGCTCCAAAGAGGCCTGGGGTTGGAAAAGGGTATAAAAAACACACATAACTTAGTTTCGTACAATAACAAGATAAAGAATTAATCAATATTCATATGTCTCACCTCAGCTTCCTCTAGAGCAGTCTGAATTTCCGACTTTTCCACGTCCACTTGCTTTTTTGCTTTCTCAAGCTCATGGATCACTTTACCGTTTTCCCCAAGGTGCTCGGTGAGATCAGATATTTCCTCTAGGATCACACAGGGGTGTATTACAGACTGGAAAATAAGGCTGAATATACGAACCACTGAATCAGCAGAACTTACGCTGCAGGTTCTTGTTCTCTCGTCTGAACGTCTCCAGCTGATCCAGTGCCTCTTCATAAGAATTTTTCAGTTTGAAAACCTCTGTGCTGAGTGCACGAGACTCTTTCAGAGCTCCCTCTAACTCGGCTTGACCCTCTTCATACTTTTGCTTCCATTCGGCTAAGACCTGAAACGATTGCTTTTGCTGACAAAAAGTATCTGCCTTTAAAGTGTATTGTTCAGTGTTCATACTCTCACAGCACTTTACCTTGTCAAAGTTTCTTTGCCTTTTATCAAGGTTGGCCGCTTGTGCGTTTGCTCTCTCCAAATCCATCATCAAATCCTCTACCTCACCTTGCAGCCTCTGCTTGGTCTTCTCAAGGGAGGAACACTTTGCATTCACTGCCTCAATAGATTCCTCTGCATCTTGCAAGCGCTGGGCAAGTTTTTTCCTAATAGCACAATAAATGTAAGCACTTTATGTACAGCAGTGTGCATCCTACTGCATAACTAGAATGACTTTTCTATTGATGATGTGCTGTACTTGGCCTCCTCAAGCTCCTCAGTACGCTGAATGGCATCAGTCTCATATTTGGTTCTCCACTGAGCCACTTCACTGTTGGCTTTTGACATTCCTCTCTGAAGTTCAGACTTGGCCTCCTGCTCCTCCTCAAACTGCTCTCGGAGCAGCTCGCCATCATGGCGAGCAGATTGCAGGGCATGTGCCAGAGCATTTTTAGCCTTGAGGGTTAACAGCAATAAAAAATTACAGTAAAAATAATTAGCAAAGTATGATGATAAAACCTTAAGAACTTGATAATAAACCTTAACAGTAGTGTGACGGCTTCAATAATGCTTTGTATAGTACTTTTCTTTAATTACCATTCAAAGTGCTCTACAAAAAAAAAAAGTCAATTCAAAAATGTAGTGCAGTACATTTTTCTACAACTCAGACTTTTATGCAAATTATAAATAAAGAGCAGAATACTGAACTATAAGACCAGTGGAATTGAATGAATATAAAATAAAACGGAAATGCACTACTGTCTGAATTTTTTGATGTACCCCTATCTGAATTTTTTAATGTACTAGGCCACCAGCTGGCCTAGTGGTTAGGGTGTTACTCCTACAATCAGAAGGTTGTGGGTTCAAATCCCAGCTATGCTAGTGTCATCACTGAGGTACCTTTGAGCAAGGTACCGTCCCCACACACTGCTCCCCGGGCACCCAATTTCACATTGTTCACACTGTGTGCTGTGGTGTGTTCACGCGTGACTATAAGGGGCCACTTTATTTTTAACCTCATTGGGTATCCAAAAGAGAGTTTGCATACCACAGTTTGGTCCCCACAAATAGTACCAACCACTCTGCTGTGCTTATTATTCTTTTTCTCCAATTTATCTCCCCAGTTTTTCTCCCCATAAACCATTACTACCCACAGGCTAGGTATCTCCCAGTTGCATGAGGCTACCAAGCTTGTGCTTCCTCAGGAGATACTTGAAACACCACCACATCTGTTTGAACTGACTCTAACACAACATTATTATACAACTCAACATGCATGGAACAGAACACTAAATGTCCATTCTGCGAATAGATGGCTGCATTAGCCAGCATCACACTGAGTGATACAGGTAGAGGAGTGACCATTCTACCCTCCCAGGAAGAGCAAGGCTAATAAATGCTTTTACAACATTCAGGGCAAGGGCACAAATAGGCTGTTGCACCCTTGATTCTGATTTTCAAATTGCTCTTGCAGCCTAACTTAAGCAATACCTTTGTTTCCTCCTCCACTTGTCTTTTGAGGTCTTCAATCTGCTGAGTAAAAGCCAGTTTGGCTCTGGCCATCTGAGAGATCAAGGCCTCTTTCTCTTCCAGCTGACGAGAAAATTCTCCTGTTAGGGCAGAGTAATATACAGTTTTGAAATTAACCCATGAGTGAATTGTTTTAGGACAGTAAACTGGCTCAACATGTACCATTCTCAGTTTGAAGTCTTGCTCTTTGAGCACTCATGTCATTTAGCTGACGACTATTCTCCTCATGCTTGTCCTTGTATTCAGCGAGTTGATCTTCCAGGGCACGGCACATTTTCTCGTAGTTGGCCTACAAAGGACCAACACCAGCGTTATATTACTGTTTGGGTATTAGTCATTATTAGTATATAGAAATAACCCTTGAGAAGTTTGCGTCACCTTTGACTTTGCCATGGCCTCCATATTGGTGACAAGGTCATCAATCTCCATTTTATATTCGCTCTTCTCTTTCTCAAGTTTCTGTTTAATGCGCTGAAGATTGTCAATCTGTTCTCCAAGTTCCACAGCAGTGTCTGCGTGCTTCTTGCGAAGGGCAGCAGTCGTGGCTTCGTGGTGCAGGGTGGACTCTTCGAGGTCCCGGCGCAGCTTCTGAAAATCTGCCTCTCGTTTTTTGTTCATTTCAATTTGAGCAGCGGTGGCACCACCAGCTTCTTCAAGCCTTTCACTGATCTCCTCAAGTTCCCTGGAGAGATCAGATCTTTGTTTCTCTACTTTGGACCGTGCGACACGCTCAGTTTCTATCTCCTCCTCCAACTCCTCAATACGGGCCTGTTCGAAGAGGTATTATGAGTGTCAAGGTCTTTTTAATGAGATTAACTTCATAGCTCTCCTTTTTTACATAAGATTACCTGGAGCTCCTTTATTTTCTTCTGAAGTTGTGTTCCCAAACTTTGTTCATCCTCAATTTTACTGAGCAGCTGAGCAAGTTCGAAATCCTTCCTGTCGAGATCAGTTGAGATAAAGCACATGAACATTCGCATTAAATGTTCACGTACCAAAAGTATGTGGACAACCCTTCAAATGATTAAGTTTGTACGTAAAAATGGGCTATTCTTTACTGCATCACTTTGCTACACTTGCTAAAAACTGTATTGGGACTCCAGCAGTGGAAACATGTTATCTGAAGGGATTAATCACAGTTCACTCTCTGGCAGTGTGATGTATGAATCTGTGTTTGGTAGATGCCAGGAGAAAGGTACCTACAAGAATGCAAAATGCCAACAGTAAAGTTTGGTAAGGTGTGCTTAAAAATGGTCTGGGAACATTTTAGGTTGAGTCTCATGTTAATGCTACAGTGTAAATAATAATAATAAAAAAAAACAATTTCAGACAATTATACATTTTCAAACTTGTGACAGCAGCTTGGAGAAGGCCTTTTCCTGTTCCATGACTGTACCCCTGCATAAAATAAGGCATACAGATCCCTGATCTCAACCCAAATTAACACCTTTGGGATGAACTGGAATGCCTATTGTGAGCCAGGCCTTCTCCAACAGCAATGCCTGACTCCAAAATGCTCTTTTCATTTAATGGGCACAAATACACCACAAAATCTTCACACCAAAAAAATGCCTTCCCAGTAGAGCAGAGACTGTTATAGGAGCAAAGGATGGGAGACGTTACTCCATATTAATGCCCATGGTTTTCAAATGGGATGTCCAACAAGCTAATATAAGTGTGACGGTCAGGTGTCCACATACTTTTGGCCACATGATGTAACGTTCTCTCTTGACGCATTTATTTTCTTACTTTTTCAGCCTCTCCTCCATTTGTTGCTTGTCATTTTCCAGGTCCATTATGGACTCCTGAGTCAGTTTCAGATCACCCTCAAGCTTTCTCTTTGCTCTCTCAAGATCCATACGTGCCTTCTTCTCTTGCTCCAGAGAACCTTCCAGCTGTTGGTACAGAAAAAAATATACGATTACTTTTATATTCTAGGAAATATCTTATGTTAGTCTAGGGTAAACCCTCTTCAAAACTCACTTCATCCACTTGTTGTTCAAGTTTGCCTTTGGCTTTTGTCAGTGTGTTGACTTTGTCTTCTTCTGCCTGGAGATCATCCAGTGTTTGCTGATGGGCCTCCTCGAGAGCTTTCCTCTCCTTTGTTATTTTTGCAATGTTTTCATCTAAGTTGGCCATTTCCTCAGTCAGATTCTTCACCTAAATAATTTAAGACAAACACAGTAATGAAACCCTGTAATGTAGTTACTCATATTTAATAAAGTCCGCCAACCCGTGGATCACAGTAATTGCCTTGTTCTCAGTAGCATGTTTCTCCTTTTCCACTTTAGCTAAAGTGAGCTCCAGATCATCAATATCTTTCTTCAGCTCAGAGCACTCATCCTCTAGTTTCCTTTTTTTCGCAGTGAGCTCAGCGTTTGTCTCCTCTTCATCTTCCAGTCTCTCGTTTAGCTCTTTTACTTTGGCTTCCATTTGGATCTTATTTTTAATCAGGCCTTCACACCTCTCCTCAGCATCTGACAAGTTCTCTGCTACCTGCGAAGTAAGGTAAAATCCAATAGTTGTTATCTGTTAAGTAATATCATTTATACGATGTTTATGGAAAGTGGTATAAAAATGTAGCACTTTTCCTCTATTCAGCTACTCCTCCAAATCCTTCCGACTCACAGCTTGAACTTGAAGTTGCAAGTCATTCTTCTCCTGAAGAAGTGTCACCATTTTGGTTTCAAACTCCTTCTTCTTGGCCTCAGCCTTGGCTAGGTCATCTTTGCATTTAGCAAACTCCACCTTCATGGTGGCCATCTCCTTCTCTCTCTCTGCAGTTTTGAGGAGCGGCTTGATCTTAAAGTACAGCTTCATCCATGGCCAGTGTTTCACATTCATGAATGAACGAATGTTGTACTGAACAATATAGATAGATTCTCTGAAAAGACAATAATTGGACAGGTGTTTAACGTTTGAATCTACATTATAAAAAAAAACAAAGGTCCACCAAGATAGACAGAGGATCAAAGATCCTGGTCAAACAATTGCGAACAGTAAGGTTTGCATTATCTTTCTGTTCACTTATCACTGTCTTTAGGCAATGAATTCAAAATTCTAACACCTTCTCTCCATCATCTTGGAGAACTCTGTTCTCATGAGGAAGCCCCTGCACAGGGCCTGAGTGATGGTGATGAGAGCTGCAAGTTTGTCGTCTCTCATCTCCTCCAAAGTACCCAGAAGACCAGCCTTGAAAAACACCTGTAAAATAATCAGTAATAAAGATGCTTTTCAAACAGGCACGCTCCTAATAATAATAGTGTCAAAAAAGGATTCTTCATGTGAGGCCACAGAAGAACCATTTTGGTCACCATAGGAAACCTTTCAATGGATTGTTCTTGTAGAGCAAAATATGTATTTTGTGTGAATAAGATGTGTGAGCATGAAGAACCGTTTTAGGTTAGTTCTAGGTTCTAGAAGCTTTAACATTTTAAGGGTTCTTTATACGTTTCAAAGGTTCTTCACACACGTTTCATATACAAATGTTTTTTAAATAAATTAATGTATTAATTTAGTAATTTATACTCGCCTTAGTGTGCCCAAATTTGTACTGTGTATGGTCCACATTAATGGACCCCAAGAGCTTCTCTGCAGCTTTCTTGTTGTCGATGAACTGACCCTCTGGGATGACACTTGCATTCAGTACTTTGTACCTGTGAACAGTTTTTTGAGATAAAATAAATTATGCATTTTCTGCAATAATAAGTCATGTGCATCATTGTCTGTCCTAAAATTTAGATCTTTCATATTTGATATTAATTCTATACTGTGGAAATCTATACAAGCCATCAGAATTTTTACCTTTGCTTAAAGTCTCCATACAGAATACGACTTGGAAAACCTTTCCTGCAGATTCTGATTCCCTCTAACACACCGTTGCACCTCAGCTGATGGATAACCAGATGGTTCTCCATAACACCTGTGAGAATTTAGTGGCATTATTCATTTTCCTCTGAAATTCAACAAAACAAAGCGAATTTAACTGTGTTTACCTGGAGTTTTCGTCTCATTAGGGATAATGCATCTCACAAAATGGGGATGAGTGCTTTTCAAGTTGGTCATCAGCTTTCCAAGGTTTTCCTGTGCAGTAAATTGGCTTAATTGTCAGAGAAGGCCCAATACCGCTTATATTATATACTTATACTTTTATTTTCTGATCCCAATCCTGATCTTGTAAGCCTGAATATACACTATATGGACAAAAGTATTGAGACACACCTGTTTTTCAGGGTTTGGGCTAGGCCCCTTACTTCCAGTGAAGGACAATCTTAATGCTTTAGCATACCAAGACATTTTGGACAACACCATGCTTCCAACTTTGTGGACACAGTTTGGGGAAGAACTTTTTCTATTCCAGCATGACTGTGCTTCAGTGCACAAAGCAAGGTCCATAAAGACATGGCTGGATGAGTTCGGTGTGAAAGAACTTGACTGGCCCGCACATCCAACACCTTTGGGATGAACTGGAACGGATTCCCACAGAAACACTCCGTGTGGAAAGCCTTCCAAGAAGAGTGGAAGCTGTTATAGCTGCAAAAGGGGGACCAACTCCATATAAAGGTCTATGTATTTGAATGCAATGTCATTAAAGTCCCTGTTGGCGTAATGGTCAGGTGTCTCAATACTTTTGTCCATATAGTGTATCTGTCTACTGCTTATTACCTATTGTCTAAACCTACAGATCTTTAAAATGAGCTGTTTTAATCTGAGGTGCTTCACTTGTGTTGTATAAAAGCATAGGCTCATGTCTCCAACATTCTACTACCCCACAGGAAGAAATACTCCTATCACACAGAGTGAGTGTGTGTTACTTCAGACTATATTTGTCACAGGACTGGGTCAGATTTGTTATTTTTTCCCTCCCATTTATCTAATCTAGGATTTTTTCTTGGTATCAGCTGGAATCGGATCAGTGCCATCTTTATTCTTTGCTAATTTCCAAAACTAACAAACACTTGTGTTGAGTCATATGAACAGATTCACCTAGAAAGCTTCACTACTCACCCTGAAGAGAGCTGATACTGTCTGGAAAGAGGAGCCTTTCTTCTTTGCCGCTTTCTTTCCACCAGATCCACCACTGCTTTCTGCAGAGCACAGTGATCCATACTTGAAGACAGAAAGACTTTTGAGAAGAACTGATATACAGACTGGTAACATGGATGGCACGTACCTTCTACAGAGGCATAACTGGAATAAAGGAAAGCCAGCAGCTTCAAAGCAGACTTCTGGTAGAGCTGCACCACAGTTTCATTCAGAGGATCTTTATTTTTGTCCAGCCAGCCTGTGATATTGTAGTCTACAGTGCCAGCGTAGTGGACTAGGGAGAAGTGAGCCTCGGGCTTCCCTTTGACAAGCTTGGGCTTCTGGAAAATGTTTGATTTGCCGAGATGCTGATCGTAGAGCTTGTTCTTGAAGGTAGTATCAGATGCCTTAGGGAACATGCACTCCTCCTCGAGAATGGAGAAGATGCCCATCGGCTGCAAAGTGATACAGGCCGCCGTTACATGAAAAACGTTGAGCAGTGTGCTTTGATGGCGTGAAATTCTTTTTGATCTTTTCACACATCGGGCTAAACGATTTGTACCTTCTCAATAAGCTCAATGCAAGCAGCCAGATCCATTCCGAAATCAATGAACTCCCACTCGATTCCCTCTTTTTTATACTCCTCTTGCTCGAGCACGAACATGTGGTGGTTGAAAAACTGTTGCAGTTTTTCGTTGGTGAAGTTGATGCAGAGCTGCTCCAGACTGTTGTACTGCAGAATTAATATGGCTTTTTTTTTTTTAACCAGTCCTGGTCAGTGATCATATTTATAGTTGTAAGTAAATGTTTGGGCATCCCTAGTCAAATAACACATTTTGTGGTTTGCGAAATTAAGTACACATCCTTCACAGAGAACACACTTCTGCACGATTAATGCACAGTTGCTGTTTATTTGCTGAATTAAACATATTGCGGAAAAAATCTTCTAAAATGTGGCCTAGGCGAGAGTTATTGTACATTTTGTAATTTGCTCTTTTTCTCTTAAAACTCGAAAAATAAATAGAGATCGTGCACTAAAATGGAATATGATACATTTAGGTTTGTTCTTTGTAGAGGATGTTACTTAATCCCTTATTTACTTTGAACAAAACAGGTAGTTTGTTCAAATCTTTGCACTCAACTGTATGGGTAAGTATGGTACTCTGTTGTAATTTGGCTTTATTAGCCCATGCTGAGAACAACTTACATCAAATATTTCAAATCCTGCGATGTCAAGGACACCAATGAAGAACTGTCTGGGTTGCTTCGTGTCCAACATCTGATTGATGCGAATGACCATCCATAGAAACATCTTTTCATAGACTGACTTTGCCAGTGCTCCAATTGAGTTATAAACCTTCAAAAAAAAAAAAAAAAAAAACATACCCACACACGCATGCATTTTATTTCTGTCAAATAAAAACCTTAAAAATGTTTTTTTTTAAATCTTTATTTATTAATGCAGTTTTGTTTGAAAGTACCAGCTTCCCTTTAAAAAGTACGAAAAATAAATGACAAATGGTCCTGCAAAATGTGTGAAATCATACGATATTACGTTAAGTTACATTAAAAGGTAAGAAGACAGTGATGCTGATCTTATTCATAAATAGGCCTGGGATGATGAGGATTTGGTCATTATTATCAACAAATATCAATATTATTTTTATTTAATATCATGTGTGTTTGCATCAATATTCAGTAAAGCTAGGGAAATAAAACTAAATGACTAAATATTCAACTAAATCTAAGAAAAATTGCATTTCCCCTGCATGGTAGCAAGCATACTTGTCCTACAACCCTTATGCATAGTTGGTACATTTTTCCCATATATTTCTTGTTTTTTTTTAAAAAAACAAGTGGATTAGTGATCCCAGCCTATAATTAATTAATTAATAATTAATGGCACTAATATTCAGCTTGAATGTACCTGTTGAACTGTTTGTCCTTTGGTGACATACTCATTTCCAACCTTCACTCTGGGGTAGCAAAGAGCTTTCAGCAAGTCTGCAGAGTTTAGGCCCATGAGGTAAGCTGCTTTGTCAGCATCTGTCATACAAGAGACACAGGGCAGGTCAGCACGTAATACGGAATCCTCTAGTACTTCCTATACAGGTTTCCATGATCTCTTACCCTCGGTGCCATCAGGCTCGGCCTGTTCCTCTCTCTGTTTCTGCTTAAACTTCATGTTGCCATAGTGCAGAACGGCACCGGTCAGTTTATACACGCCGATTTTCTCTTCAGCCGTGAAACCAAGAATGTCTACGGCACTCTAGGTGAAAATGAGTGAACAAATAGGAAGATTTTGGCAGGACAAATTTCCTTGGGATGGTTTAATGTGGTTTATTCGTAAAAAATGTGCTTACATCAGTTGCCAGGAGTTCTTCACTGTCATTAATGCTGGCAACACTGATCTCCCCTTGACTTACAAAGGGATAGTCAAAAGGGTTGGTCGTGATGAGAAGCGTTTCTAGGGTGAACAAATGTAAAATTCTTTAGGAGATGCCGGATAGATGTTGCACTGCATCAGTGGAACTAGAACAATTAGAACAGCAAGAAGAAGTGAAATAATTTTACCTATCAGTTCAGGTTTCTTATTGGACATGATCTGATAAAAGATGTGATAGCTTCTTTCTGCACTCAGCTGGAATGTGACTCTTGACTTTTCCAGCAAGTCTGTGAAATAAAAATGAGACTCAAATTCAAGAATCATTATGTAAAGTCGGATTCTTGGGTTTGAACACCCCAGGTCAAATTACATGTAGATTTTTAAATATTTCAAAAACGTTCGAAGTACACTTTCATTATATAGAACATGTCATTACGTAGTTTGGTCAATTTCTTATTTGAAGTTCAGTGAACTCAAAACCTGGACAGTGCTGCCGTGGGTAGCACT
The DNA here is from genome assembly GCA_037974445.1 of Brycinus macrolepidotus. NCBI lineage: Eukaryota > Metazoa > Chordata > Actinopteri > Characiformes > Alestidae > Brycinus > Brycinus macrolepidotus. The sequence continues at coordinate 32,782,504 of JBBPCZ010000115.1, read as the reverse complement.
GTCACCTCGTGGCAAGACAGCCACTGGTGCTTGAGCGCAGTTCGCATGTTCTGCCCTTGTCTGTGTGGATTTCCAGCAGGTGCTCCCACAGGTGTTTTCTCCCACAGTCCAATGACATACATGTCAGGTGAGGTGGAGATGCTAAATTACCCCTCTGTGTTAGTGTGTGTGTGAATCTGTTTGTCTGCGTGTCTGCCCTACGATGGACTGGCGATCTGTCCATCGTGTTTCTCTGCCTTTCACCCTACGAGCGAGGGGCCGGGCTCCAGGACCCCTGCGACCCTGGTTAGAAATAAATGGCTTGAATAATGAATGCTTGAACTTGAAGGCAGCCCTTAACTTTTTAGGGTAAAACAGCAGTTGCTTTGGTTTTGGAGCTAACAAACTTAAAATCTATTAATTGTCAATTTCTATTAATTTTCTTAAGCATGACATATTATAAAAAAAAAAAAAAAAAAGAATACGATACAATATGCAGCATATCTTTCACACAGGTCATAGATTTCCCTGCAGAAGAGACATGTAACACTTATTCATTCATTCGTTTTCTGTAACCGCTTATTCCTTACTGGGGTCGCGGGTACCCGGGGCCTGTCCCGGGGTCTACGGGCGTGAGGCAGGGACTCACCCTGGGCGGGGCGCCAGCCCACCGCAAGAGATAAGTAACATTTTACACATAAACAGCAATTGTGCATTAAAATGTGCAGACGTGTAGATGTGTATTTGTTTTCAGATTAACAGAACATTTTATTTGACTGGGGTGTCCAAACTTTGGCACACGACTGTATACCTAAAAGTCAACAGTGCTAATACGAATACACACAACTTACAAGTTTCAATATCAGCAGAGGCCAGTTTTCCTGTGGTTCCAAAGTGAATTCTGATGAATTTGCCCTGGAAAAAAAGGATGTAATATGATTGAGGAGACTTTGAATAGATAACCTGAGAGAAAAACATTCCCAAGTCTAGAAGATTCCAAGTTTTGGTAGGTATCTAATCAACTCACAAAGCGGGAGGAGTTGTCATTCCTGACAGTTTTGGCATTGCCGAATGCCTCTAGTAGAGGGTTAGCAGAGATGATTTGATCCTCCAGCGTACCCTGCAGAAGAGATCCAGATGTTCAACTCTGATATATAAATAAATACTCCAGTCAGAATATGAAGTGCTGAAGGATCCATTCTTGAGTCTCTCACCTTCATTTTGCCAGAGGCTGGAGTCTCTTTCTTTTTATCTCCTGATACTGCAATTGTTGCAAAGTACTGAATGACACGTTTCGTGTTCACAGTCTTCCCCGCACCAGATTCTCCACTTAAAGCAAAGCCATTAGGTTAGAACGATCTTTCCTTAATGAGCTATTCCAAAATGGTTACCGTAGATAAGATGCTTTATGAAAAGGAGATAAACAGAAGAGAAAGGTATGTTGACAAGAAATTGAATTTTTCTGTGATTCCTGGATGTACAAATGTGTCCGTGTCTGTTTGAGGTGCCTGATAAAGACTTTAAGCGGTCCGGTTGTAGTGGGCACCACGGCAAACATTACGTGGGTTCTTCACACATAACCCGTTTACAAAAATGATCCATAAATTAAAAGGTTATTTAGGAATCTGAAATAGTTCTTCTATGGTATCACTCCAAATAACCCTTTCTGGCATCATTATTTTTTAGATTGTATTAAAAACTCTTCATTTCACTTTGGTTTTACACCATTTGGTAACACCAGATGCCCTTTACACTGTGTGAGGATTTCATGATAAATGGACCACTAGATCCAAATGAGTTTAACAGCTTATTACATTAACGTACAATTAATTTAACAGTGTTTTTCCTTCTCCTATACAGTAGTACTCTTACACATAAAGTTGTCTTTTTGGTTTCCTAAAGAACCTTTCAGTGAATGGTTCTGTGTAGAACTTTTTGAATATAAAGAACTTTTTTGAAGGTTTAAGAACCTCCAAATAAGAAATGTTTGTTTTGGTTGATAAAGAATCTTTCCCCTACATACACTTTCTTTGAATCTTAGAAAGTGAATCTTGAATCTTATAAGGTCTTTCACACTGTGAAGGTCTTTAAATATATTTAACAAACATGGTCTTTAAATAAGCAAAAGGGTTTTTCTATGGCATTTGTGGCAGTTTTTTTAAGAGCATAGCACCAGACATAGCATTTGACATTTAACAATAGCAGAAACCTTTTTTGTGTTGTATGGAACTATTTTCAAAAAAGCTTCTTGAAATAATCATTTACATATGATTTTGCATTGCAGAGAGTAATCATTAACCACACAAAGAAACATTTATGCATTTACATGCTTTGAGTGTTTTCACGGTTCTATGTAGAGGCATTGCCTTAATCAAAGGCATTTACTGAGACCGTTTTTCAAGGTGTACATACTGTATATATGTTCTAGGAGAGTCTTTCTCAGCCTCAGTCCAGGAGGCCCACTGCCCTGCTTTCCTTTCTTTAACACTTCCACTTCAACTCAATAATGGAGCTGCTAATGAGCTGATTAGTGGACATTCAGGATCACAGCTGGCTCAAAACAACCTTTAATGAAGCACATCCATCGATATTTCAGACTAAATTACGATGTTGTTTACTTACGTGATCAAGATTGACTGGTTTTCTCTATCTGTGTGCAAAAAAAAAAAAGTAAGCTTATAAGACAAAAGTAACCTTTTAAACAAATTATAACTTCCGGACATTAAGAACACAGTATATGGATTCAAAGAATGACAGTTTCTCAGAAAGTATAAAGCAATTTACCGGTGAGCATGAACTGATAGGCATTGTCGGAGATGGAGAAAATGTGGGGTGGTGCCTCCTGGCGCTTCTTGCCTCTGTAGGCAACGACTACCTCCTGATTGTACACTGGAAGCCACTTATAGGGGTTTACAGTGACGCAGAACAAGCCAGAGTAGGTCTGCAACATTCAATCAACGTTCAGCAGTCATTAATCAGTCTCATTTTCGATAAAAGTGATAATAAATGGCATTACTTCTAAAGAAAACAGCCTAATTCAACAGTCTTACGTAGATCATCCATGCCGCGTAACGCTCTTTGAGGTTGTACAGCACAGAAGCTTCATTGAGGTGGGTCATCATGGCCATATCCTCAATTTTATCAAACTTTGGTGGATTCATTGGGAACACCTGGTCGTCCTTTACAGTGACGGTCTGAAGAACACCACCAGAGGAGGTAAGCACAGTTCCAATCAAAATTAGCATCACTCTATACAACTAATATTAATTTATATTAACATTTAAAGAGATGTATTCCAAAATGCTGGAGTATTTGAAATAATTACCAAGTGACAGAAAACATCATGGCTGAATCTTAAATGGTTCCGTACCCCTTCAACTTTTGGCTTCTTCACTCATATATGCACTCAACATTCATCCATTCATTCATTCGTTTTCTGTTACCGCTTAATCTATACAAGGGTCGCGGGTACCCGGAGCCTATCCCGGGGCCAATGGGCGTGAGGCAGGGGCTCTGCACTCTACATGCAGTAAAAAATTGTGCACACATGGCTGAATTCCAAATGGCTCTTTGTTAGACATATTATGCACTGTTTGAGTGCTAGAGCCAGTAGTTTAAGTCATATGTAGTGCACTAAGGAGCAGGGAGCCTTCTGAGATTTATCCATGTTTATTTCTCTACTGAAGTTGGTATTAATCATAATACTGCTCTGATATTTTTATGTGTAAAGAAGACGCCCAGGAAAGTAAATCATGTAAAAAAAAAAAAAAAATTCCCGAAAGCAGAACAAATCCCTTCAACTATTTTTATTTTATTCATTAATAATGGTAGATTTGAAAAGGTGTTTTTAGATGTTTCAAAGATTAGAATACTTCATATATATATATATAATCATATCTTCTAGTCCTAAAAAATATATATATATAGCCTTTATATCTCCATTTCTTGTTATCAGTGAGGCATTTTAGATTTTGATTTTATTCTGACTTCGTTCTGATTTAAGTTTTCTGTAATTACATATGAGTACAAGTATCATGCTAGAATTATTTTGTACATTTTTCCACATCAAAATGGACTTGATATCACTGAAAACAAAAGATGAACAGTAGTGTATGTGCCAAAAGCCCACAAGTATTTGCTTTTTAGATCTGTTCAGCACTCTTACCTGACCTGCCTCAGTTTTTACAGAGGCTTTTCCACCGTCTTTGCTCTGGAGCGTGCCTTTGACATACAGCTCTTTGGGGTCAGTCACAAACACAGCTGCTTTGGCATCAAAAGGTTTGTTCTGAGCCTCGATCCTTTCCCTCTCGGGCTTGCGCAGATAGGGCGCTGCTACACCGAACACTGCCATCTCAGCGTCGGTACTCATGGCTGTGTTCTGTAGAGAGACCACCAATGTCAACTGACTTTTAAGACATTTTCTATAATGTTGTAGAGAAGCCATCCTACAATGGATCTCATGGCCCCATAGATAAAACATCACTTTGACCCCTTGACCTATGGGAGTGCAAGTGGGCACTCTTCATCACTTCTGTTCCTCAATCTCATAAATACACACCCTATATTAGCTTTGCATAAGTTGCTGAGTGATTTATAGTACTGAACAACATATAAGCAAAAAAGCTCACCTTCCTTCTGTCCCTCCAATCACTCCCTCTGGATCAGCTATAATTTGCTGTAAAGAAGAATTACACCATATAAATGATTTAAAGGAAGACAATAGGAAAATCCAAATGAAAGACAGTTAAATTTGCCAATAAATGACAAACCCCCTGATTGAAGCTCAACAGAGGACTTGTGCTGGTGACACTGGCAGGCCTCTTTTATTAAGATCCTTTTGGCCCCTGTCAAAACTGAACCCCCTATATTTGGAAGAAATCTTCCTCAGACAGGGTGGGGTGGTATGCCACATAAACAGTGTCTCTGTCTTGCCAGGGAAGAATGACCCATCTCAGAGACATGCCCTTGGGCCTTTCTTTGATGCTGTGTCCAACAGTAAACACCTCAGAAATATTCCACAGCCAGCACTGTATGTCTCGGCCGCCAAAATTATGCCTCTTACTTGATCAACAGTAACAGTTGCCATTCATTAGCATGGACAGTTGAACTACCTGCATTGTTCTCCATGTTGTAAGACACAAGATGTGTTACATGAACACACCTTTGTTGCTGGTCCAGTTCATCTACATAAACAGTTATTTATTCAGTTTCATACAGATACCAAAAAAAAAAAAAAACAACAACAACTGCATGTTGCGATTCTGTCTTTCACAAAGTAGAATTCTTTCAAAGTGTATTAACAGGCCTAACTGGCCATGTGGTCAATTGAAATTCCAAATGGCTCTCTTTTGAAGCCATAGAGATTAGAGGTGAAGGCGTGTCCATGAAACAGGCTTCGACACTTTTGGCACCCAGAGCCTGTGTGTGTGTGTGTGTGTGTGTGTCTTGGAATCCTGAACTGTAGGATTTAGAAAAGCAACATGCATGAAGACATTTACCAGAAGAGGAGGCTGAATTTTCCATTAAATAAATGGAAAACTGGGCTTTCTTTCTGCCACTGACTATTTGTTTACTAGTCTTGATAATCTTTTATCGGTTATCCATGGACCAAGTTCACTACCAAAGCTCAATTTGAAGGTGGGTCACAAAAAAATCAGCTCCACATAAACATTCTTTTTTAGATTAATATCATTAAACGACAATCCTGAAGAGGTCTGTTACATTTCAAATGTATTATATGTTTTGAATTCGTTCCAGAGTGGCTATCATGTGTTCCTCACGTCAAACCGACAAGTTTAGACAAGAGTACAGCATGCCTGCACCTACTGGATGATAATTACATAGAAATGCAGTCTTTCAGCAGTCATTCAAATTCAACATCCAACAAATGTTGGTGGCGTACCCAGTAAATCTAAGACCAGTGTGCAAATGCCTGTAGTTGAATTGCTTGTTTTGTTAATGGCTTTGTATTTGCTCATTATAACATAATGAGGAGAAAATGCGCACATATGTGTTTTTTTTCTGATAAGTAAAAAAAAAAAAAGAGCAGCATAATGCCATATTTAAGCACGTTCTCTGTAAAAGATGTCTTCACTTGTTTTCACTCAGAAAATCAACAAAACATTCAATCTGACTAAGGTGTTTTCTGCCCCTACCTGTAAAACACACATTAAGATTTAAGCAGCATTCTACTGCATTTAGAGTAAAATAAGCAATTCTGTATTTCGATAATGGCACACTCAAAAAAATAAAGGCAGCAAAAAAAGTTTTTTGGAGCGGTGCCATAAAACAATCACTTTTAATTCCCTAAAGATCTTTTCACTTGTTTTTTTTACTAGGATCTATTGGAATTTTCTTTAGGGAACCTGAAGAAGTGGCTCTTATATGGAATCTTTCTTCAGGGAACCTAAAGAAGTGGTTCTTACAGGGAATCTTTCTTTAGGGAACCTAAAGAAGTGATTCTTATATGGAATCTTTCTTTAGAGAACCTAAAGAAGTGGTTTTTGTACGGAATCTTTCTTTAGAGAACCTAAAGAAGTGTTTTTTGTACGGAATCTTTCTTTAGAGAACCTAAAGAAGTGGTTCGTCTATGGAAGTTTGCTCATTAGGGAACCTAAGTAAGTCGTTCTTATATTGAATCTTTATTTAGGGAACCTAAAGAAAACATTCTTATATGGAATCTTTCTTTAGGAAACCTAAAGAAGCGGTTCTTATGAGGAATTGTCCTTTAGAGAACCTAAAGAAGTGGTTATTATATGATATCTTCATGGTTCTTAAAATAACCTTTTCTGTTGTGTGTTTATTAATCCATGATGTGTTCATCTGCGATAGTCCTAGATAGCCGTTTGAATCCTAGCCCCATGTCACCAGCTTCTGTGTTCAAATATTGCAGGATAAAATTGCATTCAAGTGGGTGCTAGACCGCCAGACTTGCATGATGACTGACAGGGGTCTTTAGGACTCTTTTATTTACAGCTCATGATGTGATGGTGTGTGAATGCGTAAAGATGTCCTTCTCTCTTTTGCAGTCCTGCTCCAGCTTTCTCCCAGTTAAACCACAGCCAGATGGGCCGAATAATTTCCATTCTTGCAAATCATCTGCCTCACACGAAGGTCAAGAAACTACAAGAACAAAATAATAAGACACGAGATGGATTTACATCACTCTCTGTTAATCTGTTCAGTGACAGATGCTCAGAGCTCAGGACTTACGGGCTAATGTCAAGTCAAATGCCAAGCTCTAGTTGTATAAATAAAGCGAGGCTTAACAGTCTGAAAAATTAGCTTGAAGCCATCTAGAAATATCTTTGTACAGTGGCTTAGGTCATATCAACAATAAAATATGGCTGGTAAAATGATTATAGTATAACTCCTTTAATATTAGGAATTATTATTCTCATTTTGCTTATTCTTATTTTGGTCTCTGTGACATAAAGAGAAGCAAAGACATATTTATTCCACCGTTTGCAGGTTCGAAAGATGCTGCCTTGAGAATATTTGTAGTATGATATGTCATTTGTCGGGTAAATACATGTTTAGATAAGCACACTGGTCTCACCTTGAATGTGTTGTTCCATTACTCCATCAACCTCTCTCTGAGACTGTGGTCGTACCCCCTTAAAGTCCCAAAGCTTATTAGATTCTAAAGCTTATTATTATTACATGACTACATAAAAACAATGCAAAAATGCCTCGCCAAAGCCTTAGTAGAGAGCAGCTGGTGGCCTAGGGGTTAGGGAGTTGCCCCTGTAATAGGAAGGTTGTGGGTTTGAATCCCAGGACTGCTTATGGCACCACTGAGATACTCTTGAGCAAGGTACCATCCCCACACACTGCCACCTGGGCACTGTGACTCTGGCTGCCCACTGCTTAAAAGCAGAGAACAATTTCACACTGTGTGCGCTGCTGTGGTGTGTTTATGTGTGACAAAAATGGTTTCTGTAAAAAGAAAAAGAAAACTAAATCAATGATTGTGTGTGTCTGACACTCCCACTTCTTATTACATTAACAATCAGTGACAATAGCTTGACAACAATAGATAATGATCTTCATTATTATTATGCATCCAGTTTCCAATCCACTTATCCTTACCATGGTCATGGGGGGGGAGGGGGGGGGGGTCACCAGTCCGTCACAGGGCAGACACACACACACACACACACATACACATACCTGATGTGCATGTCTTGGGACTGTGGGAGCTCCTGGTGAAAACCCACACAGATGCAGAGAGAACATGCCAACTTCACACAGAGGGACCCTCGGCCGACTCGGCATTAATCCCTGGACCTTCTGACCGTGACACAACAGTTTCACAGAAATGAAGCTAAACACCAAAAAATTTTAGATTTACTGAAGAACTTCTCAAATGAAAACAGTTATTAATGATTAATCAAAAATGAAGAGGCACATGAAAGGTAAACTGAGTGGACACAAAGGAGAAATTATGAAAAAATAAATAAAAAGGCAAATTACTGATCTTCCCTTCAGGCCTGGAGAATTCTAAATCCCTTTCTCTGTCCTGAAGTAGGATAATCGACCCTCTTCACAGAGGCCCAGCCCATGGCTAGAGAAGCCCAGAGAGGCTCAGATCTGATGGCACATCTTTTGCTTCCCTCTATGAATCCTTTCTCCCTAAAATGAGCATAGTTTACTCTGTACACCTGATACTTACAAACCAACCATCAATATACCTTTATCAGACGTTACTGATATATAATAATTAGTATAATTATCATTACGTGTATAATTATCTTTATGTGCAATAGTCTTACCATGTGAATATCACTACATACGTCCACATTACTTGTTACATATACAACTTATCTCTACTATGTGCAATAACGTACTCCTAACCACCATTTGTGTCATTAGTAATTCACCTAACTGTAAGTGAAGGTTTTTCCAAAAGGTTTTTCTACAGATTTTTTATTGGATGTATTTAGACTTTACATTTTATATTGTTCTTGTCTCTGTGTCTGTCTCTGGACTAGAGACTCTCAGCTACTCTTCCAACAAAATCTACCTCTATTGACTCTTAACTGTACCAACTCTGTTAGCCGTAGGTGGCCAATCCGTCTAACAGTGATTAAGTTTATACACAAAGGCCTTCTTTTGTTAGTCATCTCCATAGAGACTGTCTTTCTCACTTTCTCTCCGCGTCGACCAGAGGAGGATGGGTTCCACTTTTGAGTCTTGGTTCCTCCCGAGGTTTCTTCCTCCAGCTCAGAGAGTTTTTCCTCATCTCTGTCGCCTGTGGCTTGCTCAATGGGGGCTTGGACCTGGACTCTGTAAAGCTGCTTTGTGACAACACTGGTTGTAAAAAGCGCTATATAAATAAAACTGAATTGAATTGTGTGTCTGTGCTTACCAACCACAGTAAACTATTAAGCATATGAATATATGTATTAATAATCATTGATCAGGAATTTTCTAGTGTTACTGCACAGCTGATGATAAGCTATCTACTGCAGGTGGGCTGCAGGACCACTGCAGAGACCCTGTCTGTATGGTTTTCTAATAAAATCCCCTCTCCTAACAGTAGGTGGCAGTAATGCGCCGTCTTGTTGATAGTCAATGGATAGAGAAAGTTGTATGTACAGTTATTCCCAAAAATAGCATGTTCAGAAAGATAGGAATAAACCCTTTTTATTAGCTTAGTTATAGCTTGTTTTCCCT
>JBBPCZ010000115.1:32751610-32772747 GCA_037974445.1 Brycinus macrolepidotus | reverse complement strand
CATGTCTTTATGGAGCTTGCTTTGTGCACTGGGGCACAGTCATGCTGGAATAAAAAAGGTTCTTCCCCAAACTGTGTACACAAAGTTGGAAGCATGGCATTGTCTAAAATGTCTTGGCATGCTGAAGCATTAAGATTGCCCTTCACTGGAAATAAGGGGCCACCTGAATTCAGTAATTAAGAGATGTGTCCCAATACTTTTGTCCATATAGTATAGGTCTTATGTACAAGAACATAGATCTCTGCATGCATATATTACTGTGAAGAATTCTGTGTGTAATTATTGCGTTCTACAAGACTTAGATTTCTAGATGTCTGACTTGCATTCTAAAACACTTAGATTGACAGTCATTTGATCTGTGCTCTAGAACGCTTAGATTGACAGTTATCTCACTTGTGTTTTAGCACACGTAGATTAACAGTTGTCTGACTTGTTCTAGAAACACTTAGATTGACAGTTATCTGGCTTGTGTTCTGGAACGCTTAGATTTCCAGCCATCTGACTTGTGTTCTAGAATGCTTAGACTGATAGTTACCCGACTTGTGTTCTGGAACACTTAGATTGACCGTTACCCGACTTGTGTTCTGGAATGCTTAGACTGATAGTTAACTGACTTGTGTTCTAAAACGCTTAGTTTTCCAGTCATTTGGCTTGTGTTCTAGAACATTTAGATTGACAGTCATCTGACTTATGTTCTGGAACATTTAGATTGTCAGTCACCTGGGTTGTGTTCTAGAACATTTAGATTGACAGTCGTCTGGGTTGTGTTCTGGAACATTTAGATTGACAGTCATCTGACTTGTGTTCTGGAACATTTAGATTGTCAGTCATCTGACTTGTGTTCTGGAACATTTAGATTGTCAGTCACCTGGGTTGTGTCCTAGAACGGTTATATTGACTGTTGTTTGACTTGCGTTCTAGAAAGCTTAGATTTCCAGTTATCTGACTTGTGTTCTAAAATGCTTAGATTGACAGTTATCTGACTTGTGTTCTAAAATGCTTAGATTGACAGTTATCTGACTTGTGCTCTAGAACGTTTAGCGTTTGCATTAAACTTTTTTGCCTTCATTTTTTACAGGCTTTCAGTGTTTTATGTACGTGAACTTTGATGTTTTAAAAAGTGTGCCAAAAATCTCAAGCCAAAGACAGTTTTTCTCTTTCTTTTAAAACAATCTGTCACTGTTATCACATGTCATTTGTTCACACAGTTTACCCTGCTTGTCCTGTCATGGTAGTCAAACGATATAATTTTTACAGGCAAGAAGAAGGTGTGTAATTACGTAGACAGAGACAGAGCGAGGCAGTACCCCTCCAGAGATTATGCTCAGAGCAATGAGACAGGTCAAACTTCAGAACAGAACGATAAGAAGCAGAGCAAAGGAGTTTGGAATACACTACCTCATATTATGTCGATACTGTAGAAAGTTCACTCATGAAGAGATTGAAGGGAGACAGACAGAGCCCATGACAACAAGCTAATCCTGCCACCTGAGCTGGAAGACCATCTGGCAGAACACATATCAAAGCTTCAGATATATGATTTTTAATTGAAATGAAACGCAGTTTGCAGTTTCTCACAATACTAAAGTCCGAAAGGTGTGGTCCGATCAGAAAAAAAGCATCTGCCGAGTGGTTTACGGGTTTCTTAAAACGGCGCACAGCAAATACAATAAGCATGGCACAAGCAACAAGTCGTGTGCACCAGTGCCTACCACTGAAACAGCAGTGAAGCTCTGGCCAATACTGGCCCAATGTCCACCACTGATAGCCACGCTGAAGCTCCAGCTGGTAACAAAATTGCTTCTGTAGCAAGCACCAGACTAATGCCAGCTTTTGCATCCCAGAACATCTGAAGGCTTCTCCAAAAACTGGTGCAAGAAAAACTGTTAAACCTATAATGCCAGAATCAGCAACGTTGACTGACACACTCATGAAGGAACAGTTGGAACAAGTGGGTTTGGCAAGAGATTCCAAAACAACAGAGAAAAAAGTCCCCCGGGACAACAGAGAAACAGGGCTGTGGAAAAGAGAAAAGTTATGCTTGACAAGTTATCGGAAGAATCTAAATGCTTTTGTCTGGTATGCCTTGGGCCATTCTCCAACAGTGGATCCAGTCAGCCATGGGTTAGGTGCTGCAGATGCCAAAATTTGTCTCATGAAGCTTGCACATGAGAGTAGTGTGTTATTCTTTGTCATGACTGTGGTTCATTTCAGTCTGACACAGAATAACTTTTAGAAGTTATCAGTAGTATTTCAAAACAATAGTAAAAACTCTAGAGGCTTCTAGAAGTTAAGCAGTTTCAGTTGACATTTTTTTAGCTGCTATTCCTCCTCACATCCTGAGATGACCAAACAGCAGAATCATTTAATATTACGACCCCTGTAATTACTGAAATTGCATAAAATTATGGAATCCCCACACTTAAAGAACATTCACCCAGTTTTTTTACTTCGTAGCAAATAAACAAATCACAGATGACACAAAAAGATGTTTATTATCATTGAACGTTCTGGCTTTCAGGTCAAGTCCAGGTCAAGTAGAGGAAAACAATATGGAATCACTCAATGTGGAGTAAATAATTGTGGAATCCCCTTGGAATTTGTATTTGTACAACAAACACCAGCACCAGTCTGAAAATACAAAATAATGTGCAGTTAAAAGCGAATGCTTGCAGACCTTAATGAGCTGTTGGACTTGGCTAATTGAAAGGAATCGTGCCCCCTAAAAAGAGAGTGATGCACTTCGGCCGAGCAGTCGCTGAACTCGATGAAGCCATTGATGATGAACCCAAGCTGGAACAATAGAAAGGATAATAAAAGTCCTTCAAGAAGGGAATCTAAAATGAAGTGAGGCAAGAGATGTTGGTTGTTTCCAGTGAGCTGGGGCTAAAATTTGGTGCAAATATAAGTAAAACGGGAAGGTTATAAAGGAAAATGTTTGGGTAGACCATGAAGGACATCAGAGAGTCAGGATAGAAAACTCAACACAATATCAAAGCCTTGAAAATAGAAAATGAACCAGAAAAGAAATAGAAGAAACAGGAAACAGTAGTTAAAGTTGGACAAAACAGTAAGACAGAATAACACAAGGTCACAGTAGGCTAAAGAGAAGCAGTCGTGGAGTGTGGATGATTGGATGAAAGTGACCTTCAGGGATGAATCATGAATCTGCATTGGCCAAAGAGATGATCCTAGAGCTTTTGTCTGGGGCAGTTCTAATGACTGCCTGAGAAAACAAGCGAATCTCCTCCCTCCTTTATGATCTGGGGCTGCATGTCAGGGAAAGGAGCAACAGAGATGGAGATCAGTACCTCAACAATTAACACACAGGTATACACTGAAACGCTGAACACTTTTCTAATTCCTTGGATAGAAAACAGATTTGGTGATGAAGTCATGTTTCAGGACAATAGTGCCTCTTACCACAGAGTAATGAGTGTTAAAGTTTTTCTTCAGGAAAAACACATCAACTCACTGACACGCCCAACAAACAGTCCACACCTCAATCCGAATGGAAATTTTAAAAAATGGTCCATGACAAACCTTCATCCTGCAAAGCTGATATGTCAACCACTATTCAAAGAAGTTGGAACTGGCTTGATGGAGAATATTGATTTTTATTAGCAAAATGAATGGTTCAAAGAATTGAGGGCAGAGGAGGAGCATCAAAGTACTAAATGATATTTTTATTGATGATTCTGTGAGGGAGTCCATCATTTTTTCCTCGGCTTAATCTGGGGGAAAAAAATGCAGCTGATTAAAATACTGTCATTTAATTTGTTTCACAAAGACAGCTATTAAACAAAAAAAGTTATCAGTTTTTCCTCAGGTCACGTTATGTTTACTCCTGTAGAGGTTTTTTCATAATTTTTTTTTTTTTTATTTCAAAATGTAAAAAACATATATTAAACATTGTTTGCACTATGTTTTTTGTTGTTATGGTCTTAATTCATGAATTAAAACAGATGATTTTCTGTATTGTACTAAAAATTGTTATAGTTATAGTTGCTCCATCAAAGAAAGAAAAGATATAACACATGTTCATAATGTAAAACATAGTTTTCAGATTTGTTGACATTCACAGCAAAATTGTGAGGTTGTGGACATGGTCAGACATTAATAAAATGAACACAGACCATGCCATTTTAATAAAAACCCACACATACACACACTCAGAGACCATATGTTTTAATAAAAAAATTTAACACAGACCATGATATGTTTTAATGAAAAACAAAACAAAACATAGACCATATGTTGAGAACAAGATGCTTCTCATCATGTATTAAAATAATTTATATAACATCCTTAGTAACTTTAGTGTAGCAGGTAGAAACATTAACTCTGAAGGGTCTAATGAATAAAATTTGGATTCGTTATGGTTTGGTTGAACATCCAACATTTCCATTTGAATTATTTGATTGCATGTACATGTAATACACAGATTACTTCTAATTCAAGAGACTAAAGACTACATTTTACTATTATACGTGATAAATTACTTACTTTTAGCAAATGCTTTGATCCTGTTCTATTTGTGTTCTAGAACGCCTGGCCAGCATGCGGAACTGTGCACTTGTGTTCCAGTGTACAATAACTGATGACACGGGACGTCTGTTTGCATTCTCTTATCTCAAGTTCTACTGTGTTCCAATACAGTGTTCTAGGACTCTAGTGTGGTTATTGGAGCGCGGCCCGGTCCGGTTTGTCATTTCCGCATGTCCAGCTCACTAGGGCTGCTTCCATCCAGAAAGCTAAAAGTCGCTGCTTCTTCCTCGTAACGATGGGAGCTGCCCGAAACATCTGCTTCCAGCAGAGAATACATTATCGTGTGCTACCCAGACAGCCTTCTTGCATAGATTTTAGAGAGATTACAGCACGCGATGCTGTAAAAAAATTCTAGAAACTGGCAGTGTCGACTGGAAACAGGCTGATTTCTGCTGCCTTGTCAAAAAATGCCACTGTAGCACGAATCGACGATTCTAACTCTACCTGACAAGAGTTCTTATATGTTAAAATAAGATTAATCTCGTTCTTGTTATAGAGTCTTATTGTGGCTATAAGACTCTGCAACTCCTCCCCGTCCTGTAGTTGATCTTTTTAAGTTTCTATGCCGTTCTGTTCCGAATCGGATTGTGCAATATAACTGGACTGTTTTTTCATCTGTGATTTGACTGAATGGTACTGAATGATAATCTTATCCCATCATCATCTGCTGCTTTTTTATTGCATTTATTTTTATTGCATTAACACTAAGCCACTTTCATAAGTCATTTTGCACTACTGATCTGCTGGTACAGCACACTAAATGTTCCACATAGCAATGTCAGTGTTACAGTTGTTACAATAATGTTCTTGTAATTGTGTTGCACTGTTATTTATGGTCTTTTTTAATTTCTATTGTCTATTATCTTTTATTCTTCTTGTCGCACTGAGAATGCTAATGACAGAATAATTTCCCTCGGGATAAATAAAGTTTTCTTATCTTACTTTCACATATTGAACAACTACATACTAAAGAAGCGGGCGACATAGCTAAATAAATTAAGATTTTCCGAGTTTTTTTTTTTTTGTAAATCGAGGACAAGAAGACAACAAAACGTTCATTTATTACCCTAGAGTAGCGACATGCGCTCATATACCCTTACACTGTGCCCTGGTGCAAAAAGTACATGTGTCCATGATCAGAATTAAAAGAGCTTTTAAGATGGTACTCCCCAACGCAAAGTATCACAGATTAATGGTCATGGTAATGAATCCTAAAACTGTGGAGCTGCACATGCGCTGAAAGGCTCAGTTACATGCTTGGGCGCCGGAACCATTATATTAGGGGGGACGTTTCCACACTTTTAAAAATTCGTTTCCAACCGCCCACATATCCACCAAGTGGATATGAGGAACGCGGAGTGCAGCGCGCATTCCCCCCGGGGGGAAAAAAAAACTACGCTACAGCTATCACCCCTCCACCACTACCCACCACCCACCACCAGTGTGTCCCCCCATTTAAAATCCGACCCCCCCCACGAGGGCAGCGTGGTGTTGACAGGGAAGTGGATGACGGAGTGGATCAGCTGGATCAGTGTCATCAGCTGCTGTCCGCCCCTCGGCTCCTCCTCCTCCAGGACAGGAGTGGAGCACTAGCAGAAGTTCCCGGACGGCGTGTTCTGTAGGAGGGCAGGGCCGAAGTTGGAGACGAGCTCATGGAGGACGGAGGGGCTGCTCCACTCTTTTCGTTCGGGGTGATCGCGGATATCCAGTACGCAGATCTGGACGACGGCACCAACTTCCTGCGCACCAGGACGCGCTACTATCGGAACAGCCTGGAGATCCTCAGCAGTGCGTGCAGCTGGTGGAAGGAGGAAGAGCCGGCGCGGAGGCCCAGCTTCATCCTCCAGCTCGGGGACATCATCGACGGCTTCAACAGCCAGCACGGCGCGTCCGAGAGAGCCCTCCAGACCGTGATGGACGAGTTCAGCCGCTGCTCGGTCCCTGTGCATCACGTGTGGGGCAACCATGAGTTTTACAACTTCACCAGAGCCGCGCTCCTCAAGTCCGTCATCAACAGCCGGCACAGAGGAGAAGGAGGAGAGGGCAGCATGGAACAGGTGCATGCCTACCACTTCAGCCCTGCTCCCAAGTTCCGCTTCGTCGTGCTCGATGCCTACGACCTGAGCATCATAGGGAGGGAGCAGTCCAGTACCCAGTACAAGAAGTCCCTCAAGATCCTCAGAGAGCACAACCCCAATGAGGACCTCAACCAGCCTCCAGGTAGTGTCTTCAAACACGTGAGGGAAAAAGGGGGGGAAGGGGGGAGGGGTCTGTGGCTGCTAGACAGTTTGTTAATGGATGAGTGTGCTGGTGTTTCAGGCATTGAGCTCATGGGAGAGAGGTTTGTGAAGTTTGGCGGAGGGTTCAGCCAAGACCAACTCGACTGGCTGGACAGGGTTTTGTTCAGCACAGATGAGAAGGAAGAGAAAGTCATCATCGTGAGTAAGTCATGTACACCCAAACAGGAATTCCTCCCAGTTTTCACATGTGCACGGCATAATTCAGTGGTTGTCCAGAAGGTTCCACCCACTGTCATCCCGGAAGGTTTACATTTATATAGTGTCCACACTAGTTGTCTATTTATTGTTTGTCTATTGGCTGCTGTCTGTCATAACTTGCACTCCGTTGAATGTTGTATGTTGCTATATGTTGCACTGTGGTCCGTGGAGAAACGTTGTCTCACATGTACGTGTGCACAGCTGCTGATGACAAAGTAACCTCGAACCTTGAACCTTTTTGTGATGTCAGAAGCTCAGTAAACAGGATGGAGTTGATGTAAGATTGTGTAAAAATGTATAAAATTAAGTAAATAAAAAAAAAACTCATAGTGAGGGTGAATCAGGAAACAGATAATAAGATATTTATTTTTCGATTGAGTCAGATTTGTCCCAAGGGTCCTACCTGTGTGGAGTTTGTATGTTCTCCCCGTGTCTGTTTGGGTTTCTGCCGGGTACTCGTTTCCTCCCACAGTGCAAAGACATGCACATCAGTTGAATTGGAGATGCTAAAACTACCCCTAGGTGCATGGGCGCCGGAGCCATTATATTGGGGGCGCGTGCTTGTTCCGTATTTGGAAGATGACGGATGTGTTCCCGTATTGAACTGATATGGAACACACTTTGTTCTGTATTTTTGCAAAACGGAAAAATTACAGATTAGTCCACTAATTGTCTGCTGGGGCAGCAGCATCTCTGCTGGGGACAGAAAGAGACTGAACAGGCTGATCCGGAGGGCCAGCTCTGTTCTAGGATGCCCTCTGGACCCAGTGGAGGCTGTGAGTGACAGGAGAATGGTGGTTAAGCTGTCATCCCTGTTGGATAACATCTCCCACCCCGTGCAGGAGACTCTGACGGCACTGAGGAGCTCCTTCAGTGGCAGGCTGCTGCACCCACGACGTGGGACGGAGAGATTCCGCAGGTCTTTCCTTCCAACCGCTGTCAGACTCTACAACAAAGTCCTTGCAGCTGACCACACACACACAGACAAACAAACACACACATCCAATACACCATGGTAGTTTCTTATGTGCAATATTTCTTTTGTGTGCAATTTTCTGAGGCAACATGTGCACTCGTTGAATTTTGGAATATTATACTATTATTAATATTATTATTATTATTACAGGGTGAAATGTGCAATTTATAATATGCAAGTAATAATGTGCAATTCTTCTGGTGCATTATTACTGTTCTTGTCAATCCCCTGTCACTCCATTGCGTGCCTGTCCATATATGTGTATATATATATATATATATATATATATACACACACACAGTGTTCTACATATATTTATATATCCACTCTGTACATATATACATACATATACTATGTGTACATACATACATATATTTATCTAAGTTTACATATACATATATATAATTTTATATTTTCAATACACTCATCCATATTTATATTTCCAGATTGTTTGTATAGTGTACTTTTTATAGTGTACTGTTGGTATAGTTTTTATTCTGTTGTTTTTAATTTTTGCTGCTCTTATCTTGTTCTTTCCACTTCCTGCCGTGACAATGCAAATTTCCCACTTGTGGGACTAATAAAGGATTATCTTATTTTATCTTAATGAAGATTACGCCCCGCCCTGCTTCCAACGCTCCATTTAGATGTGACTGTGTATGGGGATGTGTTTGTCCTGTGATGGACTGGCAATCTGTTCAGGGTTTTTCTCCACCTTTTGCCCCATGACTGCTGGAATAGACTCTAGCCCCCTCTGCGAGCCTGGTTATGGATAAGTGGCTAAAAAAAGCCATATCTAACAAAAACACTGTCAAAACTGGGAGTGCAGATTTCAGTTACTGCAGTGCTCGGAAAGTAAGCTCTCTTTAATTAAATATGGAGTTGGTGTTCTTTAAAAACTGGCATCTATGACATGCTCGGAAAAGCGTATTGAGACATATCACAATAATGATCAATATTGTCTAGCTCTTGCTTTATTCAGGCAAAGAGCTATTCAGGCAAATCACAAGCCGGCCTGATGCCTTTATTTAATTGGTTTCTCTCTCTCTCTCTTTTTTATACAGGTCATCTTCCGGTTCATCCCTTCTCTACTAGCTTTGTTTGCCTTGCATGGAACTTTGAGAAGATGCTGGCTCTTCTGAACTCTCATAAGAGTGTGGTGTGTTTCATGGCTGGACATGATCATGACGGGGGCTACCACAGAGATGCAAGCGGTGTTCATCACCTCACACTGGAGGGGGTTATCGAAACCCCTCCATGTGGCCATGCTTTTGGGACAGTGCATGTTTATGAAGACAAAATGGTTCTCAGAGGCAAGGGAAGAATACAAGACCGCGTGCTGATGTATAGATAGAGCTCATGTTGGTCATGTTTCCCATGTGCTTTTATGCATTCATGACCTAAAGGGAGTATGAAAAAATATACTGAAGATATATATTCATATGTTGTCAGGCATATGAATGTGAACTGTTTGACTATTTAAATGACACCTACAATATTTATATTTTAGGGCAAAAATGTTGATATTGTATAATGAATATATTTACCAGATATATTTTACAAAGTGTTATTTTTTTTATGGGTAGTCAGGGAATAAACCTGAGCATGTGCAGCTACTGAATACAAACAACCTCATCTGAATGGCGTAAAAAAGGATTGTTCTGTGGAAGAACAATGTTTTGGCACAAAGCTGTTCGGTTGTTTGATGAAGTGTCTTAAGTACTTTTGCTGAACATGCTAGTAAAGCAGGACATCTCTTAAAGCAATTGTGGTTTATTGTGGTTTATTTTTGTCGATCATGTTAACCTGATTTCCTACCTAATTGTAGTCATGCCTATAACTAGGCCTCCCCCAGTCACACGATTCAGCCAACACTAGAAGGGTGAACACTAACTTGTGCTTTCTCTTAGTCATGTGAAGGGCCTTCACATCTGGATTTAAAACTGCGCCTAACACGATGTCCTTGGACTGCTCCGCACTTTTGAAAGAGAACGCTAACACCGGCATTTCTGTTGCGTCAGCTAATAGACACCCAGGCTGACTGACTGCTGGGGGTCTGTCCTACTCACCCTGAGAGTTTGAGGCCAATTATGCTCTGTTGTACGCCTAATCACAGATGGCTGAGGCATCGTTGGGTGCCACAATCTCCTGATGCTAGGGCCAATGGCCTGACAGTTGTGCCACTCAGGGGCCCATTCTCACCAATTTGGCCCTCTGGACTATTTTGATAACTGTTTTTCCCTTATTCATAAATATTTCATCCGACAGTCATAAGACTGATGAGTTTATCCAGAAAAGGCATCTGAACATACAAATTAATAATAACTGATGAGAAAATACAGATGATTAGGCAGTTTTTTTCTTGTAAAATTGTTACAGCTATGGTGCTTCTGGTCAGGGCTCATTGGAAATGAATAAGTGAAATTATAAACATTTTCAGATTTAAATATTCACATACACACAATCCTAAAAGAGGATTTGATGAATGCCTCCACCTTCTGGAAATGGAGCTCTTCCTGAAAGAGTTAGTCTATGTAAGACATTGTCATAGTAGTGCTGGTTCTAGGCTGGACTGATTTCTGTCCGTACCATAAAAGGATTGTAGGAGATCTACACTGACTGCTCTTTTTCAAACATCTCAGCAGGTTTCCTGCATACTAAAGAGTCATTCTGCATGTTTTGTGACTCACAGTCTACCTTTACAGCAGTAGCAACTTTGGCCCATCCCCAACAACGAAACAAGATGAAAGTTCTCTAAACCACACAGGAACAAAATCCCACAACATGTGCCATATCATGTGTTAAATACACGTCAAAAGAATGATCCGTTGTTACCACACTTTGTTTCTATCGTTGTATGAACACTAGGGATGTCACGATCATAGATTTTGATGGCACAATTCTCGTCTGGGAAATAATCATGGTTTCACGATTATCACGATTATTTCGGACGTATTAAATTCACAACGTAGAGAATCACATTCTTTAGAGGTTTTTACCTTTTATTTACTGCTCTCTTTTTTAAAAAAAAAAAAAGACAAAAAGCATAAACGAATAATACAGTGCATAAATGGAATATAAACAAATGGATACTGCCTTTTAAAACATAAATAATGTAAACAGTTATGCATCATAGTGAAAACAAAAATAACAGAATTAGAATTAAGTTTACATATTAGCTAATTTCCCTATTTAAAAAAAACATATTCAAAGGCTGCAGGACTGGAGTGCTCTTTTGTCTAGAGTGCTTGCTTCAGTTCTATCAGTTTATATTAAAGTGCAACGTGTGTGCTTTCCTCCAAGCCAGAAGGTCACTTTCAGCACTGACTGTAGGGAGGGACGAGTCCCGCCAATCTGTTGATAGCACAGTCATAATCTATGATTTTAAGAGCGCCAACAGAAACACGGTGTTGAGGAGCCCTTACGATTAATTAACCGTGCCGTTTCAAATCGCGGTTAATCGTGAAACCGGTTAATCATGACATCCCTAATGAACACACAGTTGGGCTGTTCAGTTTATTTCATAACCTGTTCGAGCAAAGGCTAAGCACTGAGCAGCCATATCATTAAAACACCTGCCTAGGTCCTCTCTTGCTGCAAAAACAGCTCTGACCCGTTGAGGTATAGACTCTGCAAGAAGGTGTGCTGTGGTGTCTGGCACCAAGATGTCTGTAGCAGATCCTTTAAGTCCTGTAAGTTGTGAGGTGGGGTCACGGATCAGGTTCATTTGTCCAACAGATCCCTGAGATGCCAAGTCCGATTGAGATCTGAGGAACTTGGAGGCCAAGTCAACACCTTGAACTCTGTCATCTTCTTGATCTGCAACAATGTTTAGGTAGGTGGTACATGTCAAAGTAATGCAAAAGACCCAAGGTTTCCCAGCAGATCACTGCCCAGTGCATCACACTGCTTCTAATGGCTTGTCTTTTTCCCAAAGTGCATCTTGTTGCCATCTCAGAAGGATCTCTAAAGATCTGCTGCTAATGTCTTGGTGCCAGATACCACAGCACACCTTTAGAGGTCCTGGGGAGCCCATGCCTTGCCTTGACATGTCTGGTGGCAAGAATGGGACCTACATGATATTAGGCAGATTTTTAATTTTATAAGTTTTCATTTTAGTTTTAAATAAAATGGGCTTTTTAAAAATGGTAGACGGTAGTGAGACCAGCTATGTTGTTTGGTTTGGAGACAGTGGCAGTGACGAAAAGACAGGAAGCAGAGCTGGAGGTGGCAGAGTTGAAAATGTTAAGATTTGCATTGGGAGTGACGAGGATGGACAGGATCAGGAATAAGTTTATTAGAAGCACAGCTCAAGTTGGACCTTTTGGAGGAAAAGTCAGAGAGGCGAGATTGCATTGGTTTGGACCTGTGCTGAGGAGAGACTTTGAGTATGCTGGGAGAAGGATGCTGAGGATGGAGCTGCCAGGGAAGAGGAGAAGAGGAAGGCCTATGATTAAGAATTCAGTTATTAACAAGTGTGTCCCAATACTTTTAACCATATAGTGTATGCACAGGTCAATTTATACTGAAAAACATTCTGCGCTTAACTGATTTGCATTCAGAAATGCTCACTAATGTGAGTTTTGAAGTATCAAAGTAAAGTGGCCCCTTATAGTCGCATGTGAACACACCACAGCACACAGTGTGAACAATGTGAAATTCTGTCTCTGCATTTAACCCATTCATCAAGCGAACCAGTGGGCAGCCACTGACGCAGCGCCCGGGGAGCAGTGTGTGAGGACGGTACCTTGCTCAAGGGTACCTCAGTGGTGCCACTAGCAGTCTTGGGATTCGAACCCACAACCTTCCGATCGCAGGGGCAACTCCTCGACCACTAGGCCACCAGCTGTTAGTAAGTACTGAATATTTATAACGTATAAATACTAGTTTTTAATAAAGCTACTCAATAAAGCACTTATTAAATCTCACCCAGCTTGGGGGTTGTTTGTATGGGACTGCAGTGGCTCTTATTTTGAAAGTGTGCGTTCCGTGCGATCCTGTGCCCTCACTCTCTGCCCCACACTCCCCCCAGCAGCAGCAGCAGCAGCCGCCGCCAGCCAGTCCGGACCTCCGAGTGAGCGGATCAGATGGAGCAGTTTTAACACTCCTACGCCTCGTTGTCACTGACCTGGCGATGCGTTGATCGTGTGGCTGCGGCGGCCGTGGACTCTCCCGTGTTCCTGTAGCGCAGGGCGGGCGCTGCCTGGTTTTCTCGCCGCGCTGAAGCTCCTCTTCTCCCGCAACCGCGCCGCCCAGACTCCCGGACCGAGCCTCCGCCATGGCTTCCCCCACTCCCAGCAGCACTTCTCCAACGTCCTGCAGTGGCATAAACGCGGCCGGACCTCTGCTTCCACATCACCAGTTGCAGAGCCAACACATAGCGACCATGAGTGGCATGCAAGGTGAGGAGCTGGACCCGAATTGGTTCTTGTTTTCTGCCATGTTTATGTCTCGTCCAGTGTGGCTAGCATAACTAGCACTAGCACGGCTAATGCTTTTTTAGGCCTTAGCTACATTGCTGCTGCCTCTGCTTTTCTCGAATGCATTTGTTTGTTAATTTTAAGTCAAATGGAAAAGACAAATCCACCACAAGAGGTCTGAACATCTGCTGTACCTTCTGTTTTTTCTACGTTAGCTGTTTGCTAATGTTAGGCCTGGCGTGAATGTGTTGTTTCTGGCTGCAACTAACGTTAGCTGCAAAAACACCAACCTCCTCACACAGTACCCTCGAGACTGAGCCTACAGAGTAGATTCATGAGTTTAATCCACAATGAATGGTATTTTTGTACGGTTTATACCGTCTTAATAGACTTTAATATATGGTGGGTGTAGCACCAATTCAGAAAAGGCATTCGCTTTATAACAGCTGACCAGACTGTCAAGTTTCTCTCTTAGAATATCTAAAATAACACTGTAATTGTAAAATCACACAGTGCATGTTACAGTATAGCCAGGACAATTGTAAAACATGCTTCAGTAAAGGAGTATATACACTACAGGGATAAAAGTATTAGGACGTCTGACCATTACACCAACAGGGACTTTAATGGCATTGCATGTAAATACATAGACTTTAATATGGAGTTGGTCCCCCGCTTTGTAGCTATAACAGATTGTGGAGTGTTTCTCTGGGAATTTGTGTCCATTCATTCTGTAGAGCATTTATGAGGTCAGGCACTGATGTTGGACGAGAAACCCTGGCTCGCAATCTCCGTTCCAGTTCATCCCACAGGTGTTGGATGGGGTTGAGGTCAGGGCTCTGCGCGGGCCAGTCAAGTTCTTCCACACCGAACTCATCCAACC
Source organism: Brycinus macrolepidotus (assembly GCA_037974445.1). Taxonomy (NCBI): domain Eukaryota; kingdom Metazoa; phylum Chordata; class Actinopteri; order Characiformes; family Alestidae; genus Brycinus; species Brycinus macrolepidotus. The sequence goes on along the minus strand of JBBPCZ010000115.1, from coordinate 32,758,422 downwards.
ATGACTTTATAGACATTGCTTTGTGCACTGGGGCACAGACATGCTGGAATAGAAAAGGGCCCTCCCTGAAAACTGGGTCCACGAAGTTGGAAGCATGGCATTGTCCTGAATGTTTTGGTATGATGAAGCATTAAGATTAAGCCGTTCACTGGAAGTAAGGGGCCTAGCTCAAACCCAGAAAAACAGGTTTGTCCCAGTACTTTTGTCCTGATAGTGTATATGTATTTAGAAGACTAATGGCCAACTTCCCAAACACAGCTCCAGTCCCAGTGCTTATTCACTGTCAGCCAGCATCTTTAGGTTAATATGAAATACTTCCCTGTATAATGACCCGGTTGTCCTCACCTCCTGTTGGGGGCAAATGCTGTATCAGTTGGTCAGGGAGAGAAGATTCCAGTCCTGGAAGGTCATAACACTTTAGAGTGCACACTTGAGGATTTTCCCTGATTCAGCTCATTCATACATTTCATGCTGTGGAGTTGTGTTGGGTGAGGACCAAGGTTTCGTTCTAAGGCATTTCAGTTATGGTATGGTTTCCATATGCAAGAGCACACACAAGCAGACACTGCAAACATACCAATCATTGTGGGTTACTTGTTTGCTTGAAGGTTAATATCATTGATAGGAGATTTATTGGAGCTTAGTGTAACTTCCATGCAAAACAGAAACAACTATTCCTGCCAGCAGAATGGAATGTTATAAGCTGTGTTTGTCTAGTAATATTATTTGAATGTTCAGATGTTCTCAGTTCAGCACTATCTCACATGCATATCCATCCAGGAAACCCTAAAAGCAAACAGATGCAATGTTGTTTTTCCACTGAGTATAACTTTTAAATGATGGGTTTATCAGGATCATATAAATTAGTGCACATCACTCTTGCTGTATAACTGTGTAAAATATGTAAAATCCACAGAATCCAACTCATGCTGGAGGTGTCAGAATGAAACAGGTATTGCTACCCTTTTTTGTTGTTGTTTGGCTTCAGCTCTTCTGATTTTGTATGTCACACTCCATTCTGGGGTCGAAGTGCAGACTGTCAGGTTTCATGGAAGTGTCTTTTCACCCACTTCAGATGAACTGTAGAGAAATTCTAGCATGTTTTGCTCCCTTTTAGCATGTATATCTGTAGCTATTTTGAAGGTGCGTTATTATAAAGGGCCCTTTTTTCTTTCATGTCTACTTATACGGTTTATTAGCAAAATCAGCAGCAATTCATCATTGCATTATTATTTTCTAGTGTCTCTCTCCCTTAGAATTTAGTAGACTGTTTTGTTACTGCATTTTTAACCCATGCAAATGACCTCTTTTGTGACTGGCCGTCAAGCCCTGTAATGTATCTCCTTACGTTTACGTTACATTACTGTATAGACTGAGGAGTGAATTGTACGTTTTGAAACTTGTTTGCACATATCATCAAACTCTTAAAGTTGTTTTTCTGTGATATGGATCCTTTAAACATTTTGCCCCTACTGTATGTAATGTTGAGTTTTCCAGATAGCTTTGGGGCCTTGAAATAAAGGGAAATATGTACAAAATATGCTTGAATTTCTGAACAGCTCATGTGGTGAAAATGCATCACATCTGCATTATAGGACTCTGCGTGTTATGCCACATTGATCATGTATATTTTCACCGTAGTGCCCAGTAACATACACCATATCTGTTACATTTAACCTTACAGTTCAGTTCTATTCTGTTTTCATACTTAAACTCTTTTTGTTTTTACTACTGCAGGGTTTCAGATAAACCTGTCTGGTGTTCCCCAAAGTAAGTGGTTTTCTTTCTGACAGCATTACTGTTTTGATTATTACCTTATTGCAGATTTTAAAAAGGAAGAGGGAGGCCACATACACACAAGAACCAAAATGACTTCACACTCAGCATGGTGTTTTTCATTCTCTTAAGTTAGACTTTAAGTTTGCCTCTTTTTTCCACAAAAATATGTGGCTGCAGTAGCTGAAATGTGTTTAAAGTATTTGTTTATTGGTGACTTTTAGCTACAGAAGCAAACTTCACACACCACATGTCTTGCTTGATCAGTTACTTTTGAATGAGATGAAAATTGTGTAGATTTGATTTTTGATGACTTACGCTTATTTCTTTATAAATGACGTGTGTGTGTGTGTGTGTGTGTGTGTGTGTGTGTGTGTGTGTGTGTGTGTGGGGGGGGGGGTCCTATTTGCTTTTTATGACTGAACAGTTGTTTACAGCACTATTGTATATATACTAATATATGGTATGCCACCACACTTAACACATTCCACACAATAACAGAGGAAATGTCCTTCATTGAAACAGTGCTACTTCATCTTTTCATGATATCTCATATAGAACGTTGCCATTGAATTAAGTGTTGTTGATCTCATTCCTGTTTCTGACCTAGGATGTCACCTCTTTCTATCTCAGGTAAACGCAAAGCACTGAAGCTAAACTTCGCTAATCCTCCAATTAAACCAAATGCGAGACTCCCCATTGCTTCAAGCACTCCTTCCTTCCAGAACCCACATATGTAAGTGGGCAAACGTGAACATTTGCATTTGACAAGAAAATAGATTGACCTCACATTAAGGTTGTGTGCACACTTGTATTTGACTAAGTCGGTCTGTGCTGTCTTTCAGAGAGAGACTGCGCACCCACAGTATTGAGTCATCTGGGAAACTGAAGATTTCTCCTGAGCAGCACTGGGATTTCACAGCTGAAGACCTGAAAGACCTCGGGGAGATCGGCAGAGGAGCCTATGGCTCTGTCAACAAAATGGTTCATAAGCCTAGTGGTCAGATTATGGCTGTCAAGGTGATGCGCAATACACTTTTTGTTTAGATGTTTTGTTTATAATCTGTATAGTGTGTCTGTATGCATGACAAAGTTGTATTCATGTTGTAGAGGATTCGGTCCACTGTTGATGAGAAAGAGCAGAAGCAGTTGCTCATGGACTTAGATGTAGTTATGAGGAGTAGCGACTGTCCCTATATCGTCCAGTTTTACGGGGCCCTGTTCCGAGAGGTGAGCTTATCTTTCTCTTCACCTTTGGAAATCAAAAGTTTCTTACACCTCTGGCAGTAGTTTATATATAGGTCTCTGGTTTACGTTCTTACATCTGTGGCAGTAGTTTATTCATATAACTTCAAAGAGAAACCTGAATAAATGAATGGAGTAACAACACCTTATTGTGCTCATAACAGTTCTAAAGAGGCCCAAATTACCTCATTTTAAATAAAGATGCTTCATTATTGGGGCTTCACAAAGATAGCTGTTTCAGTAGCAACAGTGACTAAAGTGACCTCTACACATAGATCTAGGGAAAGACCTCTGTCAACAGTGTGATGAAAAACACATTGAGTAAGTGTGATGCTTTGGCATTACATGTGTAAACAGAAGAGCCGTTTTTTTTTTTTAAATATATAAAAACACTAATCACACTCACACACACACACGTGTATCTATACAGTACTGTGCGGAAGTCTTGGGCACCTCTGCAAATTGTTTAAAGCCAGTTTTCTAAGAGTGTGATAACTGCTAGGAAAGTTAACATTAGAATAAATGCAAACAAACAAGAAAGCAGTGAAAAGTATCAAGATGTGGTTGTCCGAATTACATACAAATTTATGTAAGTAATGCAGTGTAGAACAGCTCTGTGCATTTGTTGTAGTTAGTTAGATTGGGTCTGTGGCACTTTAAAACAGGTCCTCTAATGATGTTCGTCGAGAATGGTAATCATGGACTTTGTCTCTTTTACAGGGTGACTGTTGGATATGTATGGAACTTATGTCTACCTCGTTTGACAAATTCTACAAATATGTATATTGCTCATTAGATGATGTCATTCCAGAGGAAATATTAGGCAAAATTACATTAGCGGTAAGTGCCTCATCATTTTTTTTTTATTTTTTATTTTTTATCGTCTATGTTGTCTGTTACTGCAGTGAGAAAGGTGATGCTGAGGGTTTCTTTGTCTCAACCTGTTTGCAGACTGTGAAAGCACTGAATCACTTGAAGGAAAACTTGAAAATAATCCACAGAGGTGAATATGAATTGTAACTTTTATTGACACTTTTTCCTGGCATTGTAGGACTAAGATTAGTGGAGTTTTAAATAAAGTTCTGAAGTTGTCTGTTTCATACTAATGCTGTCTCCCCCAAGTGGTCAGCATTTGTAACTGCACTGCAATTAAAACCCATTTAATGATAGAAATTTGGAAAAAAATTGCTTACTTATCATGAGTTGAATTGTTACATATATTTCTAATTGCGTTATGTACCTTAGATTGTTCCTTTTAATGTGTATTTTTTTTTTTCCTTTTAATTCAAGACATAAAACCATCCAACATTCTCATGGATAGAAATGGCAACATAAAGCTCTGTGACTTTGGAATCAGTGGACAGCTGGTTGACTCCATAGCCAAGACTAGAGATGCTGGATGCAGACCTTACATGGCTGTACGTCATCTATATTCACATAAAAAAAAAAATCTTGTGTTTGTTACGGTATACAAAAAATGTTTATGTTCCCAACTTAGGAGTAACAGTACTTTAATGTACGATTGTGATGCTTGAAGTGTCTCAGCTGATCCAGTTAAACAGGACAGCATTCATTCTCCTTCTCCTTCCCTTCTTTTTTTCATTTCATAGCCTGAAAGGATAGATCCCAGTGCTTCTAGGCAAGGCTATGATGTGCGCTCAGACGTATGGAGTTTGGGAATCACACTGGTATGTGACTAATAAAGCTTGGACTTATTTAATGTTTGTTAACATTTACAACCATAATGCTTGTTTGAGGTAATGAATGATAATACACTGTGAAATAAGGATAACATTGTCATGCCAACTTCTTTGTTTGTCCCATTAGTATGAGCTGGCCACAGGACGTTTCCCATACCCAAAATGGAACAGTGTGTTTGATCAGCTTACACAGGTGGTAAAGGGAGACCCTCCTCAGCTTAGCAATTCAGAGGAGAGACAGTTTTCTCCTAAATTCATCAACTTTGTCAATCTATGGTGAGTAGAAAGTCTTTCTACCTTGTCTGACAAACTTGAAATTTACCAGAATTCTACATTTTGTAACACTGTTGTTTTTCTAGCCTTACAAAGGACGAGTCAAAAAGGCCAAAGTACAAGGAGCTTCTGGTGAATATCTTCTGTCCGTTTTATTGTTATTAATACATTTATACAGTTTCTATCAAGTCATAAAATGCACGTACACTTTTAGGTTAATGTTAAGTTAATATTCCATGATACTAGAATCTAATTTGAAATGCTTGTACTCATTCCAATGTATAATTGGAGTTTATATTTTATTTCTGTCTTGCAGAAGCACCCGTTCATTCTGATGTATGAGGAGCGAGTGGTGGATGTTGCCAGTTATGTGTGTAAAATTCTGGATGAAATCCCTGCTTCCCCCAGCTCCCCCATGTATGTTGACTGATGGCGTGTATGTTATCGCAATGCAATATGGTATCCGTTTGGTGCACCGCATTGTTCTGTTTCATGGTTACACACTGCTTTGAAGATATGACACTCAAAATCCCAAAAAAACATTTTGTGCAATAAGGATGGGCTTTCATCTTAAAACCGTTAGTATATTGGTCTATGAAAACAAGCCAGTTCCGTTCAGATAAGAACACAATGGTTGTTTTATCGGATGTATCATATTTATTTTAATGCCATATGTAAACTTCAGCCGAGCTTATTTTAGGAATTAGGACACAAAACTTGAACTCTTTCATTCAAGACACAGTTAATCAAAGCAAAGTTAATCTTTGTGTTCACGGGGTTTGGGGGGGTGGGGGGGAGCAACTAATGTATATATCTACTTGAAAGTAATATAAACCATACAAAACTTACCAAAACAAGTCACATTGATTCTCAAATAGAAAGGAAAATGTCTACCATTTTCTGTAACATATACAATTTCTATAAGATGTGTCATTTAGGTCAATATTTGTACAGATAAAGCACATTTGGTTGTGATCTCACTTTGCAAAATGAATGAGTATGCAGAAGTATTGTTCAACATCAAAGAATCGGTTAAAAGGATGGTTAGATCATTTCTTCTAGACCTTTTGCTCCACGTATTTGGACATCTATTGTTGTCTGTCATGTAGGCTTCAAACTGGATGAAATTCCAACATTTCTGCCATATGATTTTAACAATATGATGTCTGTGATGCCAAGTATGCATTATTGTGGATATGGAAAAGACACACACAATTATCGCGATGTTATAACTGGTCCATTAGACTCCAGATCAATCAGTAGATTTCCAACAAAGTGAAACATGAAGTCTAGATTAAAAAAAAATATCAAGTGATCCTTTTAAAGTAGCTTTATTGAATGAATGAATGAATATGCAATTTTAACTCACCAAATTGTATTCACTGCATTCAAGAAAAAAATCTTTCTGGTGTAGTGAAAGCTTAGATAGTTAGATAGAGCCTGCAGGACACTTCTACACGATTGTAAATGTGTGTAAAACATTGTCAACCTGTAATACACAGATTTCTCTGCAAAAATCCTATTTTTTTTTTTTTTCTTTCTCAGAAGTAGCTTTGTATTGCTGCTTCATATTCTGCCTCTTTTCCTGAAATTGGCATGTTATCAACAGACAAGGCATGACATTTTGGCTTGTGTATGGAATGTGATCGATGTCCAAATCTTATTTGGATTATTGTTTTTAAAAGAAGCATACAAAACTTTGCCAAAGCAGCCTTTTGGTGACTGATTTGATACGATGAGTGATATGCGGCTAGATCTGACTGAAATCCTGTTGAAAGGTTTCTTTTTTTTTTTTTTTTTTTTTTTTTTTTACCTGAA
>JBBPCZ010000115.1:32700735-32751510 GCA_037974445.1 Brycinus macrolepidotus | reverse complement strand
CTGACCTCAACCCCATCCAACACCTTTGGGATGAACTGGAACGGAGATTGTGAGCCAGGCCTTCTCGTCCAACATCACTGCCTGACCTCATAAATGCTCTAAAGAATGAATGGGCTCAAAATCTTGTGGAGAGCCTTCCAAGAAGAGTGGAAGCTGTTATAGCTGCAAAAGGGGACCAATTCCATATTAAAGTCTATGTTTAAAGTCTAGTGCTTCAAAAATCTCCTGAAGACTCATCTGTTCAGAGAGCATCTCCTCTCCTAATGCATCTTCTTGCATTACTCTTCACCTTGAGAAGCATGAAGACATCAAAACCCTTTGGGACTTGGATAAAAGCATCTGCCAAATGAATGTAATGTAATAACGTAATGTATTTGAATGCAATGTCATTAAAGTCCCTGTTGGTGTAATGGTCAGGTGTCCCAATACTTTAGTCCATATAGTGTATGTAACCACCGCCTTTACTAAAGAACTATTGCAGAATAGACCTGTAAGACCTGCAAGATGGGTGGAACCCACAAACGTGCCCAGTGAGTGAGAACACAGGGTGTGTGTGTGTGTGTGTGTGTGTAGGGGGGGGGGCGGGGGGGTTCTGATAAAGTGGCCAGTGACTGGGAGCGAAGGTAATTAAGTGTCTGATGTAGTAACTTATCAGAAAAAAGTACTAAACGACTTAATATAAGGAAATCACCAGCCAACTTCTAGTACACAATCAGTTACAATACTTTACACCTAGTATCACTTATTCAAATGTTCTTCTCTCAATAGCCAAGTATTGTTTTATTTGAAAAAATTGCAAAATCAGACCAAATCCAAGTACCAAAGGGTTTTGATGTCTTCATGCTTCTCAGCGTGAAGAAACCAATGCAAGCAGTTTAACGTGGAAAGTTTTTACCCACCTTCACTCTCTCTCTCTCTCACACACACACACGCACGCACGCACACACACACACACACGCACACACACACACACACACACACTCCCCCCAACACTGAAAAAGAACAGAAATACACACTAACTGCAAAAAACCGAGCCATGCTCATTCCACTCATATTTCCTCTGATCCACATGAACATCCTAACTGTTCCTTTTAAATCTGAGTATCTTTTCCCTATTTGAGTATAAACTGAGTGTAAACGACTGAGACTTCGCACAGATGGCTTCACTTATATAATACAGCTTTAGCCAGAGTTAGCTACGGGGCTAATTACCGAACAAACCAGCTCGGAATAAGCCTTCTTATCACAACATCGGGGCTTCAGGTATACTTACTGCACATTCTGCTCCCCAGCAGAGACGTGGCGAGGCGAATCGGTCCGAAAACATGAAGTTTTAACGGAGATAAATCAACAGGAGCCGAGAGTTAAAAACCCCCTCTGCTCACTCTCAGCCCAGCCACCAGCAGAAAAAAACTTTCAACCCGGCCATCCTAACACCTCCCTGACGGTTCTAAAATAACATAGAACTTCTCAAGAGCAGCATCTCCGACCTCTTTGTCGATAGATCTGATGAGTTAAAAACCAAAAAAAACAAACCCCACTGTACTGAAGTTATACTCCTCCACTGACTCGTTCGGGATGTTATTTTTTTCCACGCCTGTTTTCTGCCTCGCCACGCCCCTTCTCCTCTGGGATTGGTCAGTTTTTTTTTCGACTCCTTGAGGCGGAGTCCGTAGGAGGAATGAACTCTTAGCCAATCACAGCAAAGCAGGGGCGGGGCACTCCGCAATACGGGTGTGTTAAAAAATAAATACAACGAAGTTGTTCTGAAAAAAAACATTTGCAATCAAAACATTTCCATCTATGTAAATATAAATTACAATTACATTACATTCATTTGGCAGACGTTTTTAAATAGATTTAGAGTCCAAAACTAGTTATTAACTTTTTGCGAGTAATTCATTGCAATAATGTATTCATTTTAGTCTATTTCCAGATATTCATTTGCAGCTCTTCCCATTACCTGCACCTTGTTTTGTATTACTTGCCCTGTGTTTTATCTGTATTTTTTGCCACTGCTGCTGCAAATGGAAAGATGTCACAAGAATTTCATTGTATGAAAGCATAATGACAATAACTTGCTTACTCTCTTACTTGCTACTTCTTACTTATTTAGCATTTAAATACTTTTTAAAGAACAGCACCATAGCGTAAGTTCAGAGTGACGGTGGATCATTTTATTATGGAGAAACAAAAACACGTTTTACTTTATTCATGAATCCAAACCTAAACTGGGTAAATATTAAGAGAGACTGGACGACAGATTGCTAATACACTGTATAAAGTAAAAAAAAGTTTCTTAAATATGGTCTTTTCTTGCCTGTTTTAAGCTCACGATGAATAAAAAAGATTTTAGGCAGTGTTTTGTCCATCTTACAACTATTTTCATAATAGCATCCAAAAAGACGATCTCACGGTCGTAAACATCCAGGCACAATGTTTTCAGCATTTATTACCAGCAACAATGTGGTTTAGTTCTTGTGATTATTTAAAACTAGAGGTAGTAGAGGGTTATTGTAACAACTATGAGCTTTGCCATTTACTGACTTATTAGTTGCTCTATATCAGCCTCTTGTGGTGACAAGGATTGACTCATATGTTGTAAGATCAAAATCTTTTGATTAGGGTGGCCACCATTAAAGTGCCCATATACATCATCTAAAAAAAAAATACGTATAAAAATCTTTTACATCATCATTTTTCAACCTCTCTGTATCCCTCAGAATTAAACAGTAAATGTGTTAGTGTGCCTTTAAAACTGATACATATAAAAGACTTGTGTTCTGTTTGGCAGGTGAAGATGTATGTACTTGGAATTGGTTTTGATGATTTCATAAAATCAGTTCATTTAAAACCTTGTGTTTTTGCAATGTCGTTTCCATATATGGAATGAGGAGTGGATGGTAGGTTCTGAACATGTAAGTGTTCAAATATTAAACTCTCATTTATAAAAGCCAACTTGGCAGATTTCGCCCTCTTCAAAGTAAACTCATTCAGGTTTTCAGTAAAAATGAAAAACAAGAAAAGAAAAAGAAAAAGAAAATACGTATATGTAAAAAAAAAAAAAAAAAAAAAAGACTTTATCTAGCTGGAATAAGACTTAACATTGACCTAATAATGGTTAACTATAAATACTTGTGTGTGGGTACCATAATAAACACATCCTCCCCAATATGAAATGCAGTCTTTCAAAAGGCGAACCCGTGTATGTTACAGATGAGTAGAATATTTATGATTAGAAGGGAAAATATGGGTGATATGTATCTTTATATTGTATCACTATCAAGAGTGGGTAATATGTTAAAGAAATGTTCACACTGTGAAAATATTTTAAGTGTATGTTGTGAACACGAAAATCTGTTTAAAAAAAAAAAAAAAAAACTGTAATGAGAATATCTGCAGGGATATTGCCTTATGTCTGGTTTTTTGGAGGTTTCGGAGACATTAACCTCTGATGGGTCTGGGCTATTTGTCTTATTCACTTCACGTATTTAAATAATATTCATGAAATCTTAGTGTTCACATAGTAATGATAAGATCTAAGTATCTGCCTGCAGGTCAGTTGTGATAAGGTTAGAATGTGACTGTGACCTTATTGTCCTATTTTATGTAAGATCTGGAAACACAGATGGGCTCAATGCTAGAATAAATCCAATTAATTAGCTGCTTCTGGTGTACCGACCATTTATTTGACAGTAGGATTATATAAATAGGTTTCTTGAACCTGAATTCTGATTTTTATTTGATTTTTTTTTTTCTTTTTTTTTCCCACCCAACTGCAGCAACCTTCTAAACTGGAGAGCTCGTTCTAAACGACAGTTATCATCCAAGAGACACAATTCACATGCAGAAGAGATTGTTTTTGGAAATTTGTGTTTATTGAAGTCTTTTAATAGTAGTAGTACAGTGGTGGAGACATAATGAGACGGTTTACATTGTAAAGCTGTTCAGTGGCCAAGCAGTACAAAAGCTTTTTGTCATCATATGTGTTTTTTTTTTTTTTTTTTCTTTTCTTTTTTCCACCAGGACAAAAAATAGAAACAACATAGACAGTTTCTTCAGCAAGGTAGAGAGATCCTAGGGATTGAGCAGTGTCTTATTGACTGAATCCTTACTCGGTTACCTGGTTGGGTAAGAGGAGTGTGGGGTTGCGACTGTGCAGAGTGTGCAATTCCATTTTACTATTCCAGCACTATGCAAACAGTCAAACTAAGATCTACTGGGGCCTGTTGGTGTTCAGACCACTGACATAATTTGCAGTCTCAGTAATTGTCACATACACAAACAAAGCCTTAGGATAAGAAGTAAAAAATAATTTACATTTATTGATGGTAAAAAAAAAAAAAAAGAAAGAAATACAAAACACCAAGACTAAATTGCATTAACACACATTTAGAAGCCCAGTGCAGTACCTTCATTGCTTACATTCTGTTGCTCTAATATTCAGTAATGTTAAGAGTATTGTGTTGTTGATGGCGTTCATTTTTTAGTCTCAGAAATGTCCAATCGCACTGTTAGAATTTAAATGCGAATCACAAGGATCTGTCTGTAAACCTATTTAATGCAACAGAGACAAAGTAGCTAGGGCTGGGCAACATGGCAGTATTGATCATAATCATGAGAAAGTGTTTAGATATTTTTGCCGAGCGTATGATATTGTGAGTGCTTGAAGAACACTCGCCGACTTCCATGTTTCATAGCAAGTCCTGCTTAATTTGATTTAGTACAGAGCAGTGTAAAATGCTAAATGTTTTTTTTTTTTGTTAATTTGGTTCTTTTTTGACTATTTAAACTTCAGTTGTCAAAAAAAAAAAAGGAAATGTGATGTATGTATTTTTTCCACATCGCTCGCCCCTACTAGTAGCTGTAGCGTGTTTTTCAGTCTCAGTAATTCAAAATTATTCATGATATTTATTGCCCCAAATACTTAGCAAACGTTCGTTCAAACTGCACATTCATGTTCTAGGCTTGTTTAGCATCCCTCTCATATTTAACCTGATCCTGTTGTAAATGAAATGATTAGGGCTAGGGAGGGAAAGGCTGAGGGTGAAGTGGAATGTCTTCTTTCTTATAATTAGAGATTCAATCTGAATCATTTAAGCCCGTTGCTGTAGAAACAAAAACATTGTCGCGAAGATGATCGTTATAGGCATAGGAAGTCTTGTAGCATATAAAGCTGAACTTCATGACTGACCTCTTCACAGTTTAGACTGTTGTTTTTCTATAAAGGATGCTTCTCACTAATGTGAAACTTGTTGGAAGACAATAAGGCAACCTGATCATGCACAAAGGGGCTTTTGTAGAGCCCATAGAAAAAAATACCGTTGGATTTATAAACGGAAAAATGTCCGCAGGTCCCATACCTGCCAGCTATTTGATCAACAGCCCCTCTGTGGGTGCCTGTTTTTCACAGTAAAAGAACATACAGTATATTACACTTCGTTTCGCAGAAGTGCTGGTAAGATTAGGTGTCCTCCGTTTAAGCATCTGCCTTCATTGCTGAAGATGATGGCTCTAATAAAGATTTCATAAAATATCTAAAACTTTCACTTGCACAGTTTATTGCTCACCTTGAAATGTGATAAATGTTTTAGGATACTTCACAAAAGCGTTTGTTAAAACATCTGAACAAAAACCAAACTGAATCGTAGGCCTGATTCATCACTGAAGCAAGAAAAAAAAAAAAAAAAAAAGAACTCTATTATCCTCTGTTAAGAATGGCGTTCCAAAATAGCATCTTCTTTAGAACATATCAGTTTCTTTATATTTGGACAGTTGCAATGAGATTTTGCTCTTAGAGCTGCAATTTGTTTTGTAAGACACAACAGGTAGGTCTAAGGACACAGTGGTTAGCTCTTGATTTCTGTATAAAACTCAAAAAAAAAAAAAAGTACTATACTAGGACAGTAATGACCTTCATGTTCTTGTGTGAGGATCTGCATCTTCTGAATCCTGTTCCTAAAAAAGGAATGTCTCATAAATATCTTCTGTATAAATATATCTATGAAATTGTCCAAATAAATACATCTGAGGAGTGAAGTCCTCAACCATACCAAATGGGTCACTTGTCGATAGTATTAAAAGTTAGAAAAAAAGATATTAAAAAAGTTATGAAATCCAAGGTATGGGGGGAAAGAAGTGAGGAAATATGTTTAATAATGTTTTTTAAAAATGTGTAATACATGTCTATAAAGCTTTGTGTAGTCATTCATGAAGGGAAGAAAATTCAGGCTGTCCTGGTTCTGACCTAAAGGCTGCTCCTGGCTCATTGCTGGAGTGGTAGTAAAGCTAGGAAGGATTGTTTGGTTTGTATGTGGACGATAAACTAAGACAGGCTTTCACATTCTAGTTAAAAGTCGTTGTAAGAAGTACAAGGAATCTCGACTGTCTAAATAAATTAAAACAATTAAATGGTCATGGGAATGGAAAATAGTCAAATGAATGCATAGACAATTACATGCTTTCCAAAACAAAATTATGCAAAGCAAAATGTGACAAAGTACTATACTACTCAAGGTGCAGTGTGAGCATTAATGGATATTTACAAAAGCACATTAGAATACATGTGACAATAATTTGATTTTAGTGAACACTTCAGAAGTGTTTCTCCACACCATGAATGTGCAGAAGGATTCAGCTTTCTATCGATATGGTTTAATATTTACAGATGGATTGCAAATGCTATTGAAGGCTATTATAGGTGTTATCTTTTCAAGGCAATTTGGATTGTAGGTTTTTTTTTTTTTTTTCCCCGTCTTGTTTCCAGTAATTATAAAACATTCTTTCCCAGAATACATTGTCCAAAGGATTTTCAAGTTTTGTTGGACCGCTGTCCATTGATGGACCATCTATTAAAAATAGTCATTGTTGAACCATAGGGAGGACATCATTTGTCATTAAGGCAACTTTGATTGTATCCTACTGACTCCCTGACAGTTGAATGGGTCAGTCCATAACCTTATGCTATCCTGCTGGTTGTGCGCTTACTGAAGGGGTGATCTCGTGGTGTATCTTTTTATGTGAAGTGCTTGGCGTTGCTGTGGCATAGTGATTTATTTATTTTTTTAATCTATCTAGCTGGCTTTCTTGCATGTTCGGAGGCCAACTTCACCAGTGCTCTAGATGCAGGTCCATGGCAGAGTTCAAGTTGATGTCCGTCACGTCCAGGAATTCTGTGTTGAAGATGCTGGGTCCGGCTGGAGGCATGCTGCCGTTGAATGCCGTGGCTGAGCTGGGCGGGGTCAGGTCGAGCCACTCCATGGTCTCCCACGGCGACTCTGAAAAATGCATCCCAAGCCCTTGGGTGTCAACTGGCACCGGGGAAACTTTGGTGGCCATGGGGGACAAAGGGGTGTCCATCATGTCACGGTTGCTTAACAGCTTGTCGTCATGGTGATGGCACGGGAAGCCCTCGCTCACCTCTTCCAGCTGGCCCTCCTCAGTGCCCATCTTCAGGGAGATGACCTCACCCTGCCGGCTCATAGGACTGCTTAACAGCACCTCCAGGTGGCAGTCCCCATGACCTGCAGCGGGGTCGTATGGCATCTGAGAGGGCGACATGTGGCTGTAGTGTCTGTGGAACTTTGGCACAGGCGCGACACCATTGCTGCTGGGCGAAACTGTAAGGTGAGGCACAACTTTGGTTACAGGGGACCTCTCCTCTTTGGCGTTAGCTGGCATTTCTTTGGAAAAAAGGGGAGGGGTTAAGGACGTCACTGCACTGAGTGATTTATCAGAAGAAAAGGACAGGCTAGACTGAACAAACACTCCAGCTTTTTTAAACCGAATCCCTCTGTCCCGTCTGTAGCATGCCGTGGATTACCACGGGCAATCATCTTGACAGTTCTCTATACTTCAGTAAAGCAGAATAAAAAAAAAAACCATTGATCCCAGAGGAAACTGCTTATGTTTCCACTGCACTGACACACGGAGACGAGAACAATATAAAATATCAAGTCTAAATAAATCCAATAAAAAGCCTGCAGAAAATATACAAAATACACTACGCTGTACGCAATATGCTGGGGAATTAATACTATAGAGAGAGAACTTACAGTTAACTGAATTACTAGAAACACAAATAGTGGTTAGGAGTATGCTATTGCATGTAATAGAGATCAGTAGTAGATCAGTAATATTGACATGAGTAGTGATATTTCACATGGTAAGACTGTTGTGCGTAGGAATAAGATACTGCACATAATGATGTAGTTTTAGTGCCCGATAAGAAAATGGCCCAATGTTGCACATGGTAAACTATTGCACATTATAATAAGATAGTAATGCACATAATGATAATGGTTTAAACCCAATAAGACATTTCACAACAAAGTGGCATCATGTTTTTGCACAGATTATTCTGTGGCTGTGTGATAGAGGGAGGAGTTATAGAGTCTGAAGGCATTAGGGAAAGAGAAATTTGAGAAACTTGTTAAAATGATGTTAAGATGTTGTAATCCACTGTATGCCCATTGGCTGATATGCCATATCAGTGCATTTTGAGTCAAGAAGTTTTTGGTACTTTTCAGAAAAAGACAGATAAATGATTGTAGTAATCCAGCATATTTCTACAGATGTTGCAGACAAAGACCAGGTTGAGAAAAGCTGAAGTAAAAGCTGAAGAAGGGCAATAAGGACTAACGAGACTAATGGGATTCCTTATGATTCTCAGTTACTGTGCAGCATGCAATGGACAAGTGCTGAAGGTGCAACCAGTTGAAATTATTGTAATTTATATACAGATGTTCATACTCACCTCCACTTTCAATCAGGACATCAAGAAGTTCATCCATTTGCTGGCTCCTGGCCATCTGCTGCAAAAAGAATCATGCAAGATGGTTTAGTGAATTCATCATCAGATTCTGTACTTTTACCTAATTGCTGAATTTGTGTGGCAGTTATTATAGATCTACAAATCGCCGCAGCCCCAGTTGGAAACAAAGGTTATTCTCTGGCACTGGAACTGTCAAATATCCTGTTTGTCTTCTATGGGCAGATTCTGCTAAGTGACCTCTGCAAGATTTTCCTTTTCACAGCACACTTCAGCTTATCCCACAGTATCAGTGCTGCCTCTTTAAAGGGGAATTCCACCCAAAAATAATTTTTAGTGTCTTCCACTAAAAAAACAAACAAATGTACAACTTTTATGTTTCATGGTCACAAATCAGGGCTTGAAGTAGATTCCATGGACAGGAAGTGCCCATTCTTGGAAAGTGTGGAAGTTTAGAACACTTTCTCATTATTTCTAACAAAAAAAGAAGTAGGTTTTTTTTTTGGGTGTAATTTCACTTCAGTGTACATTTTAGGCAAATATCACAGATAACGTTCAGGAATCTCTACCACAGCTGGCCATGTCTTAGGGGCTGACCATGCAGTGTGAAAGCAGGGGGGTGGGTGTGCATGGCAAGTGAGAGTGGAAGAGAGGAAGGAGTGTCTGTGTGCCTGCAAATAAGCCAGAATCTGGTGCTCGGGGAGGAAGGCACAGGGCTCAGCTGCGACTGGGGACTCTTTTACCTGCTTCACTGCATCCTCATAGCATGGGGGCTGTTTAAGGGCAGATGCAGAATCTGAGCTACAGAAGGCAGTGGTGGAGGAGGCACACTTTTGGCCAACGTGCCTGGGGGAGTGTGATTTTGCCATCTAAATGAGGAGATAGGGTGAAATGTTACACCTCAGACGAGGAGGAGGGATCAGAGAAAAGCTGAGAAGGTCTCGGAGGTCACAAGGGGTCACATTCATGTGAAGCAGGCACGGTGTATGTGTCTTGCCATGTGAAAGGGCAAAAAAGGATCAGCTGCTCTATTCCTTTATGCCTATTTGGCCTGGGATAATCTATAAACGCTGGTTAAATAATAACACATCGCCTAAAGATATCATGGCTCAAATCCTTCCATATGTTTTTGCATGTGATACGAACACATGACCCTAATCTTGCCCATCGAGAGACTTGTGACTTCTTCTAATGTTTATACAGTTCAGTGAATACTGGGCCGATGAATACATGTGACCAGAATTATTAGGGCGATGTTTACAAATGATTGAAGATAATTCGTTTTTGTGTAATCAAATAGTAAGGTAATCGTGGGAAATACTAATTGTGGAAGAAGGCACAACAAGAGGAAAATGTGGAAAAGGGTCAGCTGGTGTGTGACCGTTTCCCCAGCTAGAGTTTGTGCATGAATAAAGCTAAGAAGGTGGGGTAATTTGGACTAATCGCATCTATTCACCAACCTTTTGCTGCATGTTTGGGCTCTTGGCCTTAGAAGACCCTCTGGGGTTATTCTCGGCATTGCTTGGGTACACAGGCTGCATGCCTCTTTGGTCAGGTGCATAGGAACAGCTTACGGACTGAGCAACATTCTTCTGTGTATGCTGTGAGAGGGAGAGAGAGAGTGAGTTTCTTAGCTTTGAGTCAAAACATCATTGTTTCCCTTAACTGTATGCCACATGCCATCCTTGTTTCTTAATTAATGTGAAGCACTCTGTGGAACAGACATTTTCTTAACATTTATTTATTAATTTGCAACCAACTGTGACGACGTAGCTCATAAATAATCCCTTTAGTTGTTGCATTATTGTAAGAGCTGTATGGGTTCATGTTTACTAGTTGACTAGTTATTCAAAATAGTAGTTGACCTTAGTTGTCTGAAAATACATGCTTTGTTGATGTTCTAAGTGAAAATAAGAACCTATGTTCTACAGAGAACACATTTCTGCACATTAAAATGGTATATATATATTTATAGGTAAAGAAATTAAATAGAAGTACACTAAAATTTGCAGAAATTTCAGAGGACATCACTTATTTACATTTAGAAAGCCTTTAGAACTGCATATGACTGTTTACAAAAACCTGGAGTGTTCTGAATATCAATGAAAACTATTTCATCCATATATTTTTTTTTTAGCTTGCCTGTGTTCAACTAGTGGCTAGCAGCTTCCTTTTGGCATGCTTATATGAATGTAAGAATATACAATTATAATATGTAGAATGTAATAGGAATGTAAACTGCTTTCTGCATGCTGAGTCTGCAGCCACCAAAACCAGGCACGGCTGCCCACAGCCTTTGCAGCCCCAAATTTACATCCATATATGTTATATATACAGTATATGTCATGTACATCTCTGTGTGACACTGTGTACCTGCATAGGATGTGGCCTGCCTCCACTGTGAGGCAGAGGGTGTGAGCAGCTGTCCCTGCCCAGCGGCGGCGTGAGCAGGTACTGATGGTTGGGTGAAGAGGGCAGGCTGTTGGGCTGTGGGCTGTTGGAACTTTTGGTGACTGGCGAGTCTTGAGGGGAGCACTGAGGGCTCAGGTAGACTGACAGACCGGCGGGGCTCCTTGAAGAGGGCATGTCCATACTCCGGAGCCCACCACTCATTCCACAGTGACCCATGCCCTCCATGCAACTGCTGGGGGACCCAGTCTTGAGAGGCTTTGAAGACATCGGACAGCTGGAGCTTACATGTTCCTGCTTGACAGACACTCCTCCGAAGAAGTGCTGCTGTATCTGGCTTGGGGCCGGGAGGTGCATTGGATGTTGTGATGGAGGCAGAGGTCCACCCTGAGGGTCCTGCAGTCCATGGCTGTGCTTTCTCTTGTGCAGCTGCATCCTCAGCTCCTCCACATGCCGCTGCTCCTGGTGGAGTTTCCACGTCAGTTCGTCAATCACCTTCTGCTTCTCCACCAGCATCTTGTCCTTCTCGGCCTCCAGGCCTACTGGAACCTCCCCGCGTAGGCAGCCCCCAGTCAGCCCAGCAGCCAGATTCTGGCCCTCGTCGGCACTCAGCTGAGCCGGGGAAGGCTGGAGCCCAAACTGAGGTGAGGACATGGTGACATCACTGAAGCTGTCAGGCAGGGAGCCACTGACGGACAGCTCTGAGGATGCAGGAGAGATGGGTGGCGTGGAGCTGGTGCTACAGAAAGGGTAGTAGCCGCCCCCATGGGACATGGCACTAGAGGAGCTGGGAGACTGGTAGGAGGAGAGTGAACCTGTGGGGGTAACAGGGAAAGTCACGGTGGTGATGTCTCCAGAGCTGGAGGGAGAGCTGGAGCTGGGGTCTTTGTAGGGCCTCAATCTTTCTATGAGGGCTGTTTTAGTGCCAGACACTGGGAGACCTCGTATTCGCAGTTGCTGCCTGAGTTCAGACACCTGGTACAATAAAGCAGAGGAAAATTGCGGTTGGTGTGGATGCAAAATATTTGTTCCTCAGAATATTCATGTGAATTTCCTCACTACATATTCATGCCAGGCTTGAGTGGAAAAGGCTATTGTATCACACGGGCACAGCTACTGAATTGCAAAGGGATATACAGTATGAACCACATTCAAATTTCCAAGTTAGTTCGCTCCATACTTTTAGGTCATCTAGGTTAGCAGGCAGAGGCCCTGGTCTGACTGGAGTGATGTTGGATGGGCTGCAGTAAGTGGTCTTCACAGGAGATGAGGAACTGCTGCTGGCTGTGCTGGTGGCTCCGCTGGAACTGCATGGTGTGTGCATGGTGTTCACTTGTTCACTTGTTTGCCTGGTGCACATTCACACAGTCAGTTCAGAAATAAGAGTGGACAATATGGCAAGAACAACCTTAAAGTACAGAAATATACATGAAATAAACAAGAGTAGTGTCAGATTTAAAAAGGCTATGATAACTAAGAGTGCAGTCTTTTTTTTAATCAAATAGGTAAAAAAAAAAAAATTTAAAACGTAAGTGATCGAGACTCACTTGTTTGGGGGATGCTGGTGCAAGGGCTGGTAACTGAAACTCTGGCTCTGCGGGCACTGCGGCTGGTGGGAGTGTGTCTGCTGCTGGTGCTTCTGCTGGCTGAGGATCTGCAGCTGGAGGAAAAGCTGCTGTTGCTGCAGGAGCCGTGCATAAGCTGAGTCCATGGGAGGTGGAGACTTCTCCGCCTTCTGGTCCGGTGGAATATACTGGTGGTACTTCAGCTTCTTCACCTTCGGCTTGATGTCTTTGGGCTTCTTGTGGCGATTCTTGTCTGATGTTTTGGACTGCTTTGTGTTTAGAGGAGACAGAGAAAAAGTTCGGAACCCATTCTTCAGAATCAGAATTGGTTTGTAAGGAAGAAGTTCAAAAATAATAATGCAGAATATAGATTATCATGAGGATTTACGCTCCTGATTATAAAACGACTCTGTTCTATGTACCAAAACATACTGAGCAGCATGAACAAACCGAGCAATATTGTAAATGTGGTTTGACAATAGATGGTTCACAGTAAGTGCAGGAAATGGCAAATTTTCTAAGCATGTATATTTGCCGACTGTATCTGAAGAAGCCGTTTCTCATACCTTAATGATTGCAGGGACTGGGATGGGCGGAGCTGCCTGGCTGTTTGTAGTTTGGCTGCTTTCTTCTTGGTTTTGAGCAGTAGGTTCTCTTGCTTGTGAGCCCTTAACAATACAGTTTGATAACTTAGTAAGAGAACTTAGCAAGAAAATCGTAAGCTTTCTGACTTTTAACAGAAGTTTTCCAATTGTTTCCAGTGCAGCCAAGCATTAATAATGTATCATGTAATAAATATATAAGGTGGTGATTTAAAAAGGACTGGCCCAGTGTTAAATATAACTGTGCAGCCTTGTGCGTGCCTCTGCTGCACGTGAGCTCGGTAACGTTTAATGGGTTCATGCCAGACCTCCTGTCAGCAGGGACAGTTGTTTTTAATGCCTAGAGTTTGAGAATAGGCAACACACAGAGCTTTGAGCCGTACTGGAAAAAAAAAATACAAAACCCATCATATCCTTTGCACTTTGTAAGAAGCACACTGGCATACAGAGTCAGGCCCAAAGCCAAAGACCTGTCATACACTAGTAACGGTCTCTGGAGAGCTTAAGCAGGATCCTGCAGTTCAGACCATCGCCACAGGGGGCACACTTCTCAAAGCTTTTTCACCCCTGCTCTCAAATCCAAGAGTCAATCTCGACATATTCAGCTAGGGATAATGTGCTGAATAGTTCAGGGCTGTCATGATTGCTTGAAATGTTAACAAACATAAATAACTAAATAAATAAATTAAATGTACCTTCTTCACAAATTGATAATGATTAGCTGCCAGTCTGCTCCCACTGTTCTGTAAAAGTTAGAAACGGGTCCTGACACACCCCCTTTTACATTTCTGCCACATAGTGATTAAATGGTCATTATAAAGTCTTTCCAAAGGCTTCATTGTATGTTTTTTCAATAAAGTGTCTATGCATCTTTGAGAATCTCTACATGGTTTGTTACTGTTTATTTGAGCTTTTTTGTTTGGTCTTGGAAAATGAAAAAAAAAAAAAACTCAATTAATCATCCAAATAAACAGCCGTGACAGCCCTAAAACAGTCACTGATCTGACTAAACAGTGAAGAATTTAGGAAATATTGCTTTTGCGGTGTGAGCAAAATTGTATTGATCCCTGGGGAAACTCACTTCACATCAGAACAGCCACCACTATATGACCCCACTCAAGCAAGTCAGACCTAATAACTGTGTAATTTATTCAGTGCAGAGACAGTGGCTCCTACTGCAGCAGGGTTAGTGTGGTTGTTCACCTGCGCAGGGCTGGTCAGTGAGGGGGAGGGGACGCTGGCCTTGGTTTCTGGTAAGGGTCCGGCTGAGCTCTGGGACTCGTCACTGAGAGGCTGCTCCGGAGACAAACTCTCACTGCTGCTGTCCTCTTCAAATGCATATGAATCCTCCTGCTTGGGAAACTTCCCGTGATTCACTGGGGAGATAACAAAAGGGCAAAACTGTAACGAAGATACAGAGACTCTGAGGCATTAAGATAAGGCTGTGGATTGAGTCAAACCCACAACAAAGCAAAATAAAACAAAGCAGAGAGGGAGGGGGGGGAAAGGCTAAGAGCCTGAGACTGTAGTTGTAGCGAAAGTAAAACAAAGCTGATTAACATCTTCACTCAGTGCAGAGGAAAGGAGAATTACATGGGCTCCAAAGTGTGTGTCTGTATAAATATTTGAGGAACCATCTCTTTGCATTTGCACGTGCCTGATGTGCATCTGATTGTGTGCACACGCACAGACTGGGAGGCTTCACTGTGAGTGTGTGCTGGAATACTGCTTAGGGTTGTGTTAGTAGGCAGAGTTTAATGACACCAGTTATGAAAAAGAGTGTGTTTTTATGATGGATGTGTTCATTTAAAAGTCAGAAGATTCTGTAAATTGCTCTTTCATGTTCATAGCAAGAATAATATATGCAGTCAGTCCCTCAGATTGCAATAAACCCCCAGGGAACTTGGGGGTGATTCTGTTTAATTTTTGGACCATAAAAGAATAAATTAGACCTGTAACGATGGCACTGGCAAAGAAAGACCTTAAGACCCTGAATGTTCTCCTGTATTTCAGGATAACCAAAAGAGCTTGAGTTTTTCTACCCACAGTAAAAAAAAAAAAGGCCGTGGGGTAGTGTAGCTTGTTGAAATGGAAAGGGAAGGTAAAATGTATGTTAATGTTATAGGATTTTGTTCTAAGCTGTTGTCAACCTTTTATATTGGTTCATTCATCTTGAAAGGTTCAAACAATGTAAAAAGCCGGTATTTTGTCAAAAGAAATGACTTTTATATGCATAGTACACATGGTATTTTACATGCAACATGTCTTCTGCTAGTTCGATTAGATGGTTGATTGAAAATTTCTCAAGAGATCAGCAAATTACAGAACATAGAGAAAGAATTCTTTTAGAAATGATCAATGTTTGAAGTCCTAATGGGTTTTTTGCTGCAGTTTGGATCCGGATTGTTATTGAACAGTGCTGTTTGTCACTTGCACCTAGCCCAAGCACTTGGTGGCGTTATGTAGTGGAGAGAGACTGACAGCCCCACTTCATCCTACAGGAGCCATGATAATACTGTCCTATCAGCAGAGGTCAGACTAGGGGTTACGAGAGAGACTGTGTGTAGTGTATGTGCGTGTGTGCGTGTGTGCGTGCGTGTGTGTGTGTGCGTGCGCTTTTGGAGAAGGAATTTGTGTGTGTGTGTGTGTGTGTGTGTGTGTGTGTGTGTGTGTGCGCGCGCGCTTTTGGAGAAGGAATTGTGTGTGTGTGTGTGTGTGTATGTGTATGAGTGAGACTTGTTCAGTATCTGAGCATGTGACCTGCCAAGATTGTGGGCCCTGGTTTCAATCATGACAGACACACTCCCCCGTCAGTGTGCTGGGCATGGCACATGCTGCGTCCCCTGAGCCCAGCTGTTGTCCAGCAACAGCCCAGAACAACGTTCAGTGTGCGTGTGTGTGTGTTTTGTCCACCTGTTGATGTTGGGCTGGGCTATAAACTGTAACCAGGCCCTCAAGACACCTGACTCCTAACAGGTCGTCCCATATCAACTGATTTGATTAATGGTTAAAAACCCGTCGGGTTTAAAATCAGCACTAAGAAATAGGTCCCAGCTGTATATATGTACCAGTCTTGACAGACGTTTTCTGGAGTCCATCAAGGCATATGTTAATGGATCAGTATCAGCTATATTAAGCTTGTTCTGATTTAGTTTATTAAGAGCATTTCACTCCACTATGTTCTGTATAAACAGCGAGTTAACAAGCAAATTATTCTGGTGAAAAAGGACTTTTAGTTTTTTGTTAAAGCTTGCTTAACTAAAAATCCGAGTAGTGGTTGAGTTAGCACGCTTAGCAGTAATGGTGTGTTCAAATCTGAGAGAAATGTTAGATGAATATTTACTCATATTAGACCTGAAATACAGAAGTACAGTGTAAAATGTCTAATTTCATATAGCTGTTTTCCATCCCCTCTTTTCTCCTTGTTTTCCATGATCTGGGCCCTTTAATGTACTTGACTTATATCTATAAAAATAAAAAATAAAAAAAAAATACCAGTAGCTTAGTAGTATTCTTTAACAGCAGACCCTCATAATTAGATGACTCTGACAGGAATGGGGCAAAAAAAATGAGTGGAACATCTGTAATAAAAACAGATTACTCAAAAAATGACACAAAACGCACTAGCGCTGAGGGTATGTACACAGATACAGAAGGCTTTTCAGATTACGGAGGCTTTGCTATTCCCTTCAAAGAAAGTTGTAAAATCTCAGAGCCCTTTGCTTATTTAAAACCCCACAGGTCTAATAATCAAACCCAGAGAGCAGGTCATGGGAGCGTCAGGGGATGGGGGTCTCCCAGGGCTGTAGACAGCTGCGGAGCGGCCCGGTCCCCTCAGACACCTTTGTAGGTGGCTCGGCGGAGCCACATAAATCACGAGGAGTCAAAACAGAGCAGCGAGGGGCGACGTTCATTTGATCTCCGGAGAAAAGGGTGGGTCCAAATACAGCTGCTGTTTGTCTCAATAAAACATGCCTCTTTTTCCAGCAGAGGTAATGTAAACTGATGTCTGTGGCCTTATGGCCAGCTTATGCAATACATTTACAGACATCTCTAGGGAAAAAACAGAATGTTTACTCTCGAGCAAGTCCAAACACATAGGCTGTAGTGGGGATCTGTAGGGACAACACAACGCGGTTCCACATTGCGGCATAGTAAACACATTGCAAGTTAATGCCCGTGAGCAAGGGCCTCTCAAATCAATCTGTGTTTGTTGAGGCAGAAGTTGGGAGGATTGTCAGGAATCTTGCTAAACATTGCTAGCTTGGGAGATCTTGAAGAACAGTCGTCTTTGGGGCCTGAAATGATTTCCTCCACGTTTACGTTTTGATTTGTCATGATTTTGAATACATTTTAGTTAGTTTTGCAAAAAAAAAAAAAAAAAGAATTTCTAGCATAAACAGTTAGCGTTATGCGAACAGTATGCCTGCACTCAGCCACCCTGATTCCATGTGATTTGTGATTCTGAGTTCACAAATTAATACATTTTGAAGAAGATGTGAGTGAAGAAAAATGCTAGGAGGCATGGGGAGTCCTGACGGATTGTGCTGGAGGGCCTTCATTCAGTACACTTGCATTAGACGGTGAAATCAATAGTATGTCTATTTGCCACGATGCACATTGTCTCTTTGGCATTGCATTATCTCAATATCCCAATGCACTGTTATGAAATAGATTTGTTTGTGGTTTGGCATTATTAACATACTGTTATCTATAATGGACATATGATGCATAAATAAAGCATTAATGAGAGCCATGTTTTTTAGGAAAACTTTGAATACTGGACATGTCTTGGGTGACCCACTACTTTCGAAGTAAGGGAGAAACTGTGTACATGTCTGCCCCCGCCCCCCCCCCCCGCCCCCGCGACTATCGCCTTAAGTGCAGTAGCAGTGTATAGCAAGCCACAGAACCACCCCAGCTCTTCACTGGTACCTTTCAGAGCAGCCTCTTTAACAGTGGAATCAACAGGAATGATGTTCTTCTCAACCAGCTCCAAAGGGCCTGGTCTCAGGGAGATTTTTTCGTTAAGGTCGTCAGCAAGCCTGGCGCGCTTCAGTTTGGTCTGTGGGTCTCGAGCGGAGCCTTCGCTGGCTGAGTCTGCACGGTAAACACAGCGATAATAAGCAACATTAATCCAGCACTGCTGCCTTCCACTCGCACGCATGCATGATGCAGCAACCAAGTCATTTCTAGCGTAAACAGTTATTGTGTGAGCGTCCAAGTCGGGACACGCCCAAAGTGCTCATCACTCAGAGCGGATCATGCATGGCTTACACTGAAGTGTCAAAATGTGCTTTGTGTAAACTGCCTTGCTGTACAGGCTGCTGCCAAAAACAACATGCAGTTTGTTTTCTCCACGGCAGCTACATGAGGGAACCTTCGCCTCTGATGTTGCCGAGATTTACTAAAGATCCGCAGCAGATGAGGAGGCCTCGTGGCTGGGCACTTGCAGATGATGTGATGTCATTTGTATGAAGTACTTGCTAAGTGCTGACCTTTCCTGATGTTTGGTAAGCACTGAATTTCATACCTTGGAGAATACGCATGTTGACCAGCTCTGACTTCTCCGGCCTACTTCTGATTTTATGCTTTAAATAATCTCCAGTCTGCAAAACAACAACCGGTCAGTTGTTAACTAACACAATAACAAACAGTTTGTAGATTTGTGTTTAAAGGCTGACACAGAATCCAAAAATAATACAGATTTAGTGTTTCACCATGAAAGGCATAATTAATACTGGGGAGGACTAAAGCATGGTGTAATTTGATGTTGATTTCTGAGTGAAACAAGCAAATTCTGTTGAAAGTGTGGTTTCGAATCTTTGTATTTCTGAGTAGAAGAGAGACAGTCGTGTGCAAAAGTTTGGGCGCCCCTGGTCAAATGACGTTTCGTTGATTTTCTGAATGAAAGTACATTCCAGATTTCAAGTCTTATTCTATATATTCGTTATATATACATTCATTATATACATATATATAATGAATATACATTATATATATATATATATATATATATATATATATGAAAGAAACGCTTTATTTAAGTTTGAATGCTGTATAGGACGTACTTATATTGAGCCAAACAAATCATTTGAGCAGGGTTATCCAAACGTTTGCATACAACTGTATTCTCCTTTGACTTCTTTGATCTGAATTGATGAAAAGCAGTACACACAGAAAAAACAACCCTTAGAGTTTTGTCGCGTTTTTCACATTTCTTGACAACGAAAGAGAACAAAGTTGCAAGTGTTTACAAATTTGTCTCTGCCAAATATGAACTTAATAGAAGTGTAATACATTTTCTGAGTTACTGTATAATTAAATATGCAATTTCAAAATTGGAACAGAAAAACTAAAGTAATAACTCAGGACTTAGGTTTAATTGGTGTGAAATCAAATTTACTGAGGTTTTGGAGAATTCTCATTTTATTTTTGCACGGGATCAGATCCTTTCTCGATTACCCACAGTTACTCCCCACATAAAGTTTCCAACTTTCACTTCCTCTAGGCAGACATGGCACGTGCCACATGCCCATGTTTGCTTTTGCCAGCTTCAGAAAGATAACACTGCATATGACTCTGACCTTGGATCGTTCGAGACTTTTCCTCTGCTCGTGGAATGCAGCCGGACTCTTCAGGGCTGGAAAAATAAATGAAAAGGAGCTAAATAAATGGGATGCATTCCTATCAGCAAGGCTGTCTGCGTGCTCCTTGTCAACAAATCCTACATAAATAATCTTTGGCAGCACCTGCGCTGGCCTGAGTTGGGCTGTGTTGGACTGTGCTGGCCCGAATTGGAGCCTGATTGAATAGTTAGCCTGATTGCTACAATAAACGAGGGTGCAGCACTGCATTGGTCACATATTTGGTTTGTTGACAAAGTCATAGCTGGGAAAAATGAGTTAAAAAAAAAAAAGAAGAAAAGAAATAAAACACTGACATTTACTGGTTGAAACCAATAGGTGGCCTTGATGTGTGAATAAAGCATGGCTTAAACCTTTTTTGCATTATACAGATTGTGTTTAAGGACGTTCATCATAAATGTCGTTTATTGTTACTGTTGCAGTCATTTGTCTTGCTCTGTGCTTCAGGCTAATGTACAACTTTTGGTATGATTTCTGACGTTTTTCCCGCAAGATCCATTTCTAGTTGTCCTCTCTGGAGAAAAATGCATTACAGGTGTAGTTCCAGTATAAGAGTGTTGTTTCCCACTCATGGTGTCTAATGGATGTTCTCTTCAGCACCTGTGCTGATAAGCAGAATGCAGTGAAAGTGTTCAGACCTATTCCTGGAGCCCTGCCTGATTAAGTAGCACTAACGATGTTGATTAGATTACATGTTACTTTTTTTCTACGCCTTGACCTGAGACGACATCCAGACCTCTTAGCTTCTCTCTTAGCTGTTTTCTCGACAAATTTAGATCATTTTTATGCAACTTGTGTGTGTGTGTGTGTATATATATATATATGTAGACACACTACCAGTGAAAACATTTTCTACATTGGCATGTTACTTAATATTTGCTAAAAATAGAAAATACACACAGTTTTCTTTGCTGACAAATAAATTTATACTATGTTCACCATTTAAGTACCTTTATAAGCCAGAAATAGTCATTTTTTATTCATCACTACTGACTTATAAAATGCCACCTAATATAAGTATATTGTGGATCACAAGGCAACTGTTGGATATTTTAAGGTATTAAGTGACTGGCATATGACGGTTAACGAGTGCATTTAAAGTGAAAGGATAATCTAGAATTTGACTCACTCTGCATCACCACACAACCAGTTAATAGTTATTTTATTATAAAATAAAATAAGTGGATGATGTGAAAACCGGTGATGTGACTGGTAGTATCTCTCTCTCTCTCTTTCACACACACACACACATATATATATATATGTATGTATATATAAATAATGGCCAAGTTCTTGTTTTGCACATTGTTTTTCCTCACAACAAGGGCAATTACATGCTGTACCTTCTGCTGTCTTTAGGAGAAAAAATAGAAGAAGGGAGACTTTGCGGAGAGTCAGACAGTAGTAGGGCTACTAATCTTTACTACAAAAGTAGGAGAGCTTTGAGTCAGACAGTACTTAGTTGTATGTGAAGGCACGTTCCAGTGGGACGTAAGACACTATTCATCAGCTGTAAAAGACACTTTGAGTGGATTCTGAATGGTTTGGAAAGATGGAGTGAAATAGTGCTGATGACCAAGGCCAGACACATGCTAGTGTCCATTCTGCTAGCTCCTCCCCGGCCACACGCCAAACAGCCCTGAGAGGCCTGCCTGCTGCTTTCAAGTGCCTAATAAACACCAGATGTTCCAGAGGAAATGTATACACAGGGCATACATGCTGGCCATCCTGCACCCAGACAAAAGAAGATAGACTGAAATATTCTGTCCATAAAAGAATGTAACGGATTGCATAATTCCTCGCCTCGTGCGGCCCCTTTGAAACACAAGGTGCATCTTGACAGAGAGGGGCTAGATTGCACAGGAACTTGCATCAGTGCTGGGTTCAGACAGACGCCGCTGTAGAGCAGTCTCAGGCCCACATAAATAAAACAAACACGAGGACAAAAGAAACAAAAGCACTCAAAATGTAAGAAGGGGATTTTTCAATGAGGAACTGTTCTGGACCAACGTCACAGAGGCTCCTCAGCCAGATGTGGAGACTGGAACGGTTGCAAAGATTATACATCTGTCACTAATGAAGTTAGTGATGTCGTACTACTGAACACCATCCAGAAGCACTAGTCTACAAAGCGCAAGAGCACAAAAAAGATCTCCTGGCAATTGAAAGCATCCTAAATGTATGCAATATATCTCATGTTTTTCATTATGAAGCTACCGAAATATTTTTAAACCTAGACATTTTTATATGTATGTTTTTGCTTATTTTATGTAATGTCTTATGTAATTGTATCAGGCGTTTTTTTTTTAACTAGACCGAAATGATCTGAGATGTATTTTTGATCATTGCCACTTGGTCACTTTATTTAAGTGAAAATGTCTAGACGTGTTTAGCAGTCTTACAGAGTGGGAATTATCAGATGTATTTCCTACGTTAAAGATGTTTTCACTTGCCCAGAGACCCTAGCTGTGGTTGTGTACCTGTTGAAGGCTAATGAACGACAGCTATTTTCAACCTTATAGACCTCTATATCTAACTCTGTCCACCTCTCGTCTGTAATCAATAGATAAACAGCCATTGAAAATTCTTTTAAAGGGCTACAGACCGGCCAGTCCTGTTTTTGGGGCCCTTTATCTTTGGCAGACCCTCAGAGATTGATAGGACTGGACAGACTTCTGGATTCTTTTCCTCTGTTCACACCAGTTATTATCTGACCACTGCTGCTTTTCTGCTGGAAGACCAGCTATTACCATTATAGCAGGCAATGAATGTACTTAGTCACAGGCAAAATACACTGTGGTAATGCTCTAAAATGGTGCTGCATCCAGTATTCAGAGTGTGTGTGTGTGTAGTTCTAATGAGCAGGACATTGAGTGTGACTGCAGAAATGGGATATGTTTCAGCCGCTCATTTGGCAAGGGCTGTATTTTCTTTAATTACTTTACTTGTCTATTTGGGATCGTCCTGGGACTGTCAATATCCTTTCATGTTAAAAACACCTGAATACCTTCTGTGAAAAAGAAAATCTATCCAGAATGACTGACTATTTTGCTAAGCCAAAGATTGATTTCGTTGCTGTTTGTTTACTCAAACAGAATGTAATGAAACCTATATATGTGAAACTTTACAGGAGAAACAATGAAAATTAGTATAAAGATATTTTGTTCCAGGGCATTTTGGAACATAGCAAGTCCATTTGTCAAGAAACGTTCACATTACGTAAAGAACAGCTGAAGTTTTTTTTTTTTTAATAGCTTGGAAAAAAAGAAATGAGATTTTGATGTGATAGTGAGATGAATGTTAGCAGGCCTAATGATTACCAAGTCCTCCATGATCTTTAAGGGCTAAATGCATAGGTGGCAGACTGGAGACAAATAATCGCAGTCCTTCAAAGAGTGTGCTGGTGTTGGGGGAGCATGATGCAGTTGGCTTGCCCGGGACCGAGAGCACCTCTTCAGTACAAGAGCATTCCAGCGAGGTCAGCTTGTGTGCTGTCTGACGCTGCCTGGCTGACACCACCATAGAACATGCATGGAGGAGACTGATTTAAAGCAACACGCTGTGGATCGGCTTACACTAGGAGTTGCAAAATAGTGTTCCAGACATCAACAAAAAGTATTTTACTAGTCGCTTGGCGGCAGATTTTGATGTGGTTATGCAAATCAAAAGAATTTTTGCTGTGTTTCAGAGTGCACATTTGGTTCCTTTAAGATGCAGAGGATGCCCACCCTGTTATTATGTCTTCCCCTTCACCTGTGGTGAGAATTACAAAGCTGTGACTTGGACTATGATAGAGAAGGACATATTTTTAAAGTTTTCTTTCTTTTTTTCCTAGAATTTTATAGCCAAGCCAAGAACCATTTACAAAGGTATAAAGGAACTTTTTTTAATCTGAAAAACTGATAATGACAAAATGAGCAATAAATACTTCTATAATCAGCCTAAAACATTTTTTAACGTACTGTTCTTGATGCCGTTTTCCCTGTTTAGCCTGTTGTGTCCCCTCATGGGGCTGCCCCGTGTGTGAAAGCTCACGCTTATGAAAAGAAATAAAACAAACAAACAAAAGTAAATTCATGGCTGTTATTGATAATTACTGATAAATCAATAAATGACCCAGACCTATTTAATCTTTTGTGAGGTATTTCCACATTGGTAAACTAGGCTTTGCTGCTTATTAGACCCTCGTCCTCAGTCCTATACTTGGCAGCCTCAATAATACAACCTGTGACTTATACATGTCTTTGCTTTCACTGCTTTATCATAGTGTGACTGTTGGGGCCTGCTCTGCTGGACTTGCCAGGTCTGATGCTTCTGGGCAGGCTCATTCTTTTTTTCAGTTCTCCAAAAGTGACACATCACTAAAGTGGCACTCGGTGGAATGGTGGGGCGCAGGCAGGGGCATGGTGACGTGTATGAAATGCTAAAGAAAAAGAGGCGTTACTCACGAGGCATGATGCCCTGGTCTGCTAACTGCTCTCGTGTCCTCCTCTGCTGGAGCCTCAACTGTAGGACTGCAAGTGGATGAAGAAGAGAGAGAGAGAAAGAGCGACTCATCATAAGTGAAACTAGAGAATGAACTGTAAATCTGTGTCTAGTGAGGGAACACATCATCCCCTATCAGAGATAGCAAAACGCAAACGTCTTCTGCATGAAGAGCAGAATCACACACGTACACAAACCAGTGCCGGCGAACTGACCGGCTCTTGCTTTTATGACCCCCAGCCCCCCTCCATTACCCCCCACGCCCACGAAAGACCACACACTGCAGGGAGATTTGTTTAAAAGCCAGGAGCCGTGTTTATCATAGACCTACATCCTGTTTTAAGAAATATTTGCGGGCCTGTTGCTTTCTTTGTTTTGGGTGGCGTGTCTCTCATCAGAATAGCAGTGATGTCCAGTGATCATCACAGTGTGTACCTCTATCTAGAGAACTACCGGTCACGTCAATGAAAAGCCAGATGAATCATTAGGTAGTTTATTACTGTAGAATGTGGTTTATGCGCATGGCCCACTCCTCTACTGCACTTTCCAGCACCGAGTTCTTTACTGCACGTTCCAGTTGAGGCTTACTGATTGCAGAGGACATGCAAACAGTGGAAGGTGTCTGCCCTCACACTTCAGATACACAAAAGCAGTCTTCATGCCGCACATCTGCTTCTCCTCAGAAAACACTTTGGGCAAGCAACCTGAACCTGAGTGCCCAGTGCCAAGCATGGAGGCGTGGACTGTTAATGGGTAAATAGGTGGGCAGCACAGCAGATTTTTGGCACCTGGAGGGAAAGCTCTCGCACAAACAGTCCTGGCAGCTCTCACAACCCATCATTGCCATTACCTGGAAGTGGGTTTGGACAATTTAGGAGCTTATTTTACATGGCCGAAGGAAAGGAGAAACTGGAGTCGTTCAAACTGAACTGGTCAGACTCAGACGTTTCAGTTTGAACGACCTCAGACGTTTCAGACCTCTTCTAATCAATCAGCTTTTCCCCCCAGACTTTTCCCCAGTCGTTTTAAGAGGTGCACATAAAGCGGGGAAGTATTCGCAGCCCAGCAACAGGTGAATTAATAAAAGCTGAAAGTGGAAAAATGCTTTAAGCATGGATCGGAGCTGGCCTCCTGGCAGCAACAGCACCATTTACCCAAGCTCGTGGGGTGGGGTGGGGTGGGGAGGGGGAGGGTGATAAAGAACGCCAAACCCCATGATTGCCCTCAATAATTGCCCTCAATAAGAACGATCACAGCTTCGCAGACACTCTGGATCAAGTAACCCTCCCAGCAATAAGAAACAGATGAGCTGACTTAATGGCCTAAAATAGCTGCACCAGTTGTCTTGGGGGCATATACCTGCAAAAACAACTTACCCCTACCCCAGTGGCCTGATTGAGGGCAGTTTTGCATTTCATGGCCTTCGTCAGAGTGTTCACCCCCGGGCTTTCGAATACCATGCTACTCTGAGGAATAGTTTATGTGTTGCGGACAAATTCGAAATTCATTTCTGCAGCACCGGAACATCGCAGCCTTTTATCAGCAAGAGCACAGGAACAAACAAGCAACTCCAGACTTTGATGTGCGAATGTGCTTGCGAATAGCAAAAAGGCAGTAATCTTGACATGGTTCAGCCGGCTCAGAGATATTTGTATCCATATGAACGATCTGCTTCTGTAGAAAGTGATTCATCCCAGCCAGAATGTAAAGTTCATGACTCCAGCAACTGTGAAACTGACTGCAGGCAGACGCAGCTGTTCAGCTTTGTGTCTAATGAGGGTCACTTCTGGAGTCTTGTGCGCCTGTGTCCACTCTTATCATTGTAATAGAGAGAGCATGTCTGTACTCACTGTGTGATCAAGATAAAACTTGAGAGGAGACACTGCGTAATAATGTAATAACATATTATTAATGCTCTAATAATGAGGCATATAATAAAGCAATAAGTCATGGGGGTGTGCATTACAGTGATGTTATCATGGTTATGGACTGTTATTAGGAAGGGCATGAAAGAGTAACAAAGAATGCTAAACTTACACCAAAGTTCAATAAATAATAATGTATTTTCGTTAATAACAGTCATCATAAACAATTCTTAAATAAGGCAATGTAGTTTGTAAATACAAACAGTGGACTATAGTTGCCAAGTAACATACTGGCCAAAGATTATTATAAATAATAATACAATATTTACAAAACATTGATGTATTTAAGCATTTTGTTACTGTTAACAAACTATAAGCCAAATTGCTTTGTGGAAGAAAAGCTTATTATTATTATTAATGTTGGTGTTCGTGTTGTTGTTTGGTTATTATTCATTATTTGTTTATTATTATTATTATTATTATTATTATTATTATTATTATTATATATTGCTTCCACAATGCAACATAGTTAACAGTAATAGTAGGCTATGGTTGAGTGGCAACATAACTGTCAAAGATGACTTCATTAACAGCCTAATATTTTTTAATAACTGGCAGCTTTTAGCATTCAGTTGAAGTGTGCTCACATGTTTGCATATCAGGTATTTTACAGTGGCTTTGGACGTGGCTCAGATGATCAGATTTAGAACCAAAGTGTTCAATTCCATAACATAATGTAATGCAGTAGTTTGTGTCATTTCTGCAGTCATGTTTATTCATGTGGTCTTCATAACACAGTGTTTCGTTGCTAGTTTGGGGGGAAAAGATCACAAAGGTAGGACAAAATAAACTCACCCAGACCCAGCAGAGGGCTCACCGTCTTATTAAGCTGTCAGAAATTTGAGCCTAGCGGCCACCCCCCTGCTGTTGAACACAGTGAGCAAACACAGCCGAACACAGAGGTTCTCAGTCCAGTCCTTGGGGACATTCACACGGTGTGCAACTGTTGTAGCGTTCCAACTCCTAACACACCTGATCCAAATAATCAGCCCTTGATTACCTGGCTCACTTCTGCTCGGACCTGGAATTAAACCAGAATGTTGACTGGCCAGGGGTCCACAAGACCAGTTGGCTACCAAATCCCATGTCCATTGGAGTAATTTGAAAGAGAAACCCATAATATAAATCAACCTACTTAAAAATAGGTCCATTAATAAAACAAACATCTTTGTGGAGCTCCATTTAGAAGGAAGATCAAATTCCAGATAGAGCTTGATAAAGAAATGCATGTAAATAAAGGTCCTACATGGTTCTTGGATTGAATGTATGGTTCTAAGACTTACATAGGAATAGAACCAAATGGCATCTGTGTTTTAACACTAGACAGAAAACACAAAATAAAACAAAACACATCAAGAGTTATAAGTGTTTTGCCTTTAGTACTTTGAATCCCCCCAGAAAAAGGTATAAATCACTCAGCCGCCTGTGTGACTGCAGAAATTACATGGCTTCAACCGCATAGTATGCCAAAGAACCAGCACGCACCTTTAATTGTCCGAATGTTTGGTAGCATGGGAGCATAGTTATGTAATCTTTGGGCAGTAGTGGGAGTGAGCCACCCATGCCCTCCAGCCCCTAATGAAGTTCCTCAATGATTCAAACACGTCCACAAGGGACACGCTGGCAGATCCTTATCAGCCTTGCTCTACACACATTCATAGGCAAATAGCCTCAGCCAGCAGCCATACAGAACCAAAATGTGTACATCTATGTGTAAACAGTCCCACATCTGTGCAGTATTAGCGCGCTAATGTGCGCTGGTCAAAACAAGCAGTCTTTTAAGCACTCCTCACTGTACCACTCTCTGGACCAGAGGCGTTACATCTTCCCTTCCTCTGGGTGCAGGGGTCATTTCCCCTTGCATTGCTCCTCTAAACAACAGGAGGGAAAAGCTCAATTTTGCCTGTAATTTCTGGAAAGCGATTAGTCTAGCGAGAAAGAAAAAAAAAAGGAGTACAAACTGAAAAGAGCACAATTGTAAAAGCAAATAAATTCTTTGAAAGCAAACTAGATTTGTCCCTTTGCTTTTTAGGCACATTAAGCTCATTTGTTAACTGTCAGCCGTTTGTCTTCTTAAACAAGGCCAGCCACTGATGCTTTAATTTCTCCTGTGGGGCAGGCACCCCTGGCTCTGTCAGTAAGGCTTCTGTCAGAGAGGTGGCAGTATTGTTCACAATGCATAAATGTCCATACTGTGCTTGAGGAAGGACTGCGAATGTATATCTGTAGGAGAACAGAAGACAGGCTTTTCCGTAAGTGAGAGGAAAAGAGAGAGACGGGAAATTAGGAAGAGAAATGAGAGCAGGAGATAAGACACTCTGACATAAAGAATGGGTACATGAAGAGGGTTTTAAACAGCACTCCCACCGGCACTTGAAACTGGTAAGGTCACAGAAAAAGCAAAAGATAAAAACACTGCTTTTCTGCGTCCGATAACCTCTGACCTCTGTCTCAAATCAGCTCTGGCTATTAGGGGCAGACGCTTGACTGAGTACCCATACACACAAAGGAGAACAGGTGCCAAATGCCCAGAGCTCATAACAGATGAGAGCAGTTCCAGAAACAGCATGTACATGGTCATTATAACTCAGCTTAACTTTGCAGAGTGATACACTGTCCAGGCGAGTTTTCTTTGTCTTCTTTGGTTATTCTGTCCACCTAAAATCCAAATAAGTTTGCCACCTAAAATCCAAATAAGTTTGCCACCTAAAATCCAAATAAGTTTGCCATGTATATTTCATTTGAACTGTAAAAAAATCACAAATGTGACAGCTGTCAAAACTGAAACGCAGAAACATTCGATAGCTTTCTCTACTAAGCAACTTACCTGATCTAAACTTGCTGCGAATCAGTACAGAGTGTTCGGATCCCAGCAGAGTCATTCTGTTGTAGGGTAAGGTTCCAGTGTCAGCGCATTAACAAAGTGGTTACTTTTAAAGCCCACTCGCTTCAATCCAGCCTGGTAGAGGGAATGTCATGGACAGTGTGGGCCCGAGAGAGTGATGGCGAAAACTTATCCCGTTATACATCTAAATGCTGGGAGTGGGAAGGGTCTCCCTGGGAAGAGTCAAACAGAAGAGTCAGCCAACCTCCTGAGAGAAGCTTTGGTCCAGTGTAGCAGTGGGGGCTCCACTCCATGAGAGAGAAACTGATAGGGCTGTGCTGCGGGGTGGGACTTAAAGTGGAGGAGCCGGCGCTGAGCCCTCCCTCCAGCTCACTAGTGAACTCTCCCTCAGCATGGGAGAGGGGCTGCCCCTGCTGTCCGCCTGCACGCGAGCCCACTGCAAACAGCACACCCACACACACACACACACACATACACAAAGGATCCGCAACTGGGCGCAAGAGTCAAATCCGAGAATTAAGACTCTCTATTTCCCCAACAAATGCCATGGAACGAAATCTGCCTCCTCAAATCCACATCTGGTCTGCGTGCAGGTTGGTGAGAGGCGCATGCCATCCTCCTGAGCTAGATAAATCTTCATTTCAAGTATGTCCATTTTTCATACTTCACATACGTTCCTTCAGGCATCAGGCAGTAACCTGCAGTGTAGTATTTCAAATGATTCGGCCTGCGCAAGTGTGCTATCTTATCTTAAGAGCAGGAATCTCCACTCAGAAATGACAGCCTTTCCTCCAGCTCCCACAGTCCATCACAACAATTGTCGGGAGTGGGATGAGGAGAAGGCTGGGGGGGGGGTTAGCTTGGACTCCTGCTGCAAGACTGCAGCCTTGCGGTCAAAGCACCACTCCAACTGTCCCTGTGGGCCTGCCTGTTTACTCCAAACAAGCCTATTATACACAACAACACCTCCACTCATTGAGTAAAGAAGGACTGTAGCCAGGACCAAAATTCTTAGGAATAAGCAAAGATTCAAGGACTACAAATAGAGAAACTGCCCAATGCTACCACTGTTTACACAACAGCTCATTTAAACAATGGGCCTGAATGTGCACTCATACAAAGTGACAATGGAAGGCATGCTCACATACACCAATCAGCCGCAAAATAGAAAAGTAAATGACATTGATTGATCTTGTTAAAATGGCACCTGTCAAGAGGTGGGATCTATTAGGCATCAAGTGAACAGTTAGTTCTTGAAGTTGACATGTTAGAAACGATTTGGTCCAAACATCTTTAAAACAGCAGGTCTTGTGGGGTGTTCCCAGTAAAAAGTGGTTAGTGCCTACCAAAATGGTCCATGGAAAAACAACCGGAGAACCTGCAATAGGCTCATGGGCAACCAAGGCTCACTAATGCATGTGGAAAACAAAGGCTAGCCTGTCTGGTCCAGTCCCACACAAGAGCTACAGTAGCACATAGTGCTGAAAAAGTTAATGTGGGCTAAAATAGAAAAGTGTTAGAAAACACAGTGCATCTCAGCTTGCTTTGCACGGGGCTACAAAGGTCGGAGTACCCATGCTGATGTCTGTCCGCCACCAAAAATGTCTGCAATGGAACCATGAGCATCAGAACTGGACCATGGAGCAATAAAAGGAGGTGGCCTTGTATGACGAATCACATTTTCTTTTACATCATGTAAAAGAGGCAGCGTGATGCTCTGGGCAATGTTCTGCTAGGAAATGCTGGGTCCTGGCACTCATACGGATGTTACTTTAACATGTTCCACCAACCTAAACACTGTTGCAGACCAAGTAGACCCTTTCATAGCAATGGTATGTCCTCATGGCAGCTACCCCTTTCAGGATTACTCAGCCTGCCACACTGCAAAAATTGTTCAAGAATGGTTTGAGGAGCATTGCAAAGAGTTTGAGGTGTTGACTTTGTCTCCAAATGACCCAGATCACACCTGTGGGATGTGCTGGACAAACTAGTCTGATCCATGGAGGTCCCTTTGAAGAACAGTTGAAGAAGTGCCATGTGTTCACGCTCGAAAAATGTGACAGGGTGTCGTGGACTGTTAAAATGTTTATTATTATAGAACATACACATGTACATTTCCTAAATTAAAAAAATATGAATTTGATGCCTTAATCCAACAAAAAACTGTATTTATAAGCAACATTATTTGTGTTAGGGTCTTTATGATGTGCAGCCAAGAATTTTGAAATGTTATGATGGTAAAGAAGCAAATTATGCTGTTACCAAGTGTAGCTAATTACTAACTTTGGCACAATTCAATGACATGAGGGTTGTGATTTTTAGAGTTATGGCATGGCAGGCACAAATTCCGCTGTAGAACCAATCTGTAAGAAGCAATCTGTGTAGTATATGAGAACTCTGTAGAATTTCAACTCTCCTAACATAAAATGTCAAAAATCAAATTTAATCTTGACCTTAGAATCAAAAAATCTCTTGAATCTAAAAAACATGTGTATCATTACACCCCTTTTCACCAAGCACAGAAGTGCTATCTGGAGCAGTAAGGGTTAGATGCCTTGCGCAAGGGTACAACAGTGTTCTGATTATATCCAACCTGGAATACCCAGTCAGTCCTTTTACCACTAGGCTCCCAGCGAAATCATAGCCTTTGTAAGTAAGCATTAGTAAGTAAAGATTGAGACACAGGGCAAAAGTAGTCCAGAACCATGGTTGGGAATCACTAGCATAGGTGTAACCATTCCAGGACCCTTCCTTCTCTCCTGGGACACCCCTACCACTCTCTGCCTTCCTTCCCAGAGGCTGCGTTGGTGCTTGGTCTGCTGTTTTGAAGCACTTTAGGTGGATTTTAAATGAATCCAAGGACTTAAACTCGCTAATGGCACCAAACAATCTGTCCACTCCCTTCGCCACGCGTAGCAGTCCATGGTCCAATATACAAGCTCAGTCAAATATTTACATTAGGACATCTTGAGTTGCGAGCAGCCCATTTTTCGGGGGAAAAGAGCGCCTGGCCGCACACAGTTCCCCTTGACTGGAGTTTGGAAGGCTTAATTAGCAGGTGAAAGTGCTTAAAGGGAGGTTGTTGCGGCGGCCGAGTCTGACAAGCGAACACAGAGCATCCTTGTGAAATTCCTCAGAGGGTCACTGAGTCCCGTCCTAATCCCTCCCTTTAATTGGACCCTGCGTCTCCAGAGGAGACATGTTTCATCTGGGCAGACTCCGAAGAATAGTGTGACGCCTCAAGACATGAATCACGCCCCTGGGTTAATGATAAACGAGTGTATACAGTCATATAGTATCGAGACGGCTGGACGCACACATGTCCTGCAGCGCAGAGTTCATCTTTAATGTTATGGTGGAGCTGTACCATAACTTTACAGCCTTTGGAGCTCGAGGAACGTGCCTCTCAGAATCTAGCATAAAACACCATGCTGAATTCATCAGTAATGTTAATATCTTTCAAGATGTGTTTATTGGCATGCTGAAAGGAGGTTTTATTAAAACTTACACTAAAAGAGGACTGTTAACATTCACACTTGAATTTTAGCTTAACGATATTGTGGGGTGTGTATAATCCAGGGCGGTAAGAAATTGAAACTATCATTTCAACAGTTTCCAATGAAAACACTTTTTGAAGTTGAATGAATCTATAAATCTGTTGGCTGTGTTTTTTCATCTGGGGTCCACTTTAAAGCGTTATTAGACAAGAAGCTTCCAAAACTAAGCGAGTCTACACGATAAGTCATTCCTGTCTTAGCTTTGTTTCAGTGCACAGTTGGGTTAAAAAAAGGCTGAACGCTGACAGACATGTCGCCCAACGGATCTATACATATCAGCTGCTATTTTTCTATTGTCCACAGACGGCTGGGTGGAGGGCCGGTCACGAATCAGCACGTTCTCATTGTTTCATGAAGCTGGAAGAGGTGAGTGATCGTTTATGACTACGAACAGACATCCACCTGTTTTATATTCTCCAACGTTTGTGATCAGTGTAATAAGTTGGTACGAGGAGAAACTGTATTTTTTTTTTTTTTAATAAATGTCCATTTTTGTATATCGGAGTAACAATGGAACTTTCTCTGTCACAAGTGTTTTTGGACAGCTTGACAGTCGAAAAAAAAAAGGAGCAGAGGAGTGGAGCTCGTCATGCTCTTGGCTATATCTCTGAACACATCGGACAGACAGGGTCTTGCTCGCAGACAGCCTGGGGAGGAGCTGCAGCCTGCCGGGGTCCTGAGTGGAGCCAGTGGGGCTGCAGAGAGGGAGCGAGGGAGAGATTAGAGACAGAGAGGGAGAGACAGAGAGAGAGAGAGAAAGAGACATAGAAAGGGGACAGAATGCAGGAGCAAGGAGAAAGACATAAAGAACTAGAGTGGGGATAAAGACAATTAAGCCTTGGAGTTAATAGTGTTAATAATTCAATTCATATAATTAATGTATGCAAATTACATCATCAATATAATTATATAGCTGCATAATTAAATAGTTACAAAATGAATTTACATTTAAATTACATTTTGTCTCTACAGGTTGGAGTCTGCACTTCTGACTTTTTTGCATATATTTAAATCATAATAAAATCCCTTCTCTTCTCCTGACAGACACAAATGTGGTATCAAATTGAAGTTCGGAATCTATGAAAGTTTTGAAGTTCTCAAGTTCTTCAGTGAACCTGTGAGTGAGTCAAATGAATCAAAATGTAAGAAGAGGTATTCTAAGGTGTATTTGTCTTGGGGGGGGACCTCTGAGTGTTAATGGAAGTGAGAGATAGATTGAAGGAGACAGAAGAGATGAGTAAGAGACATGAAGGCAAGTGATGGCATTTGTTGGCTGCAGCAGAGGCTGTGGGCCTGAAGCAGCAGCAACAGCTGGCTCTTATCTGTCTGAAGCCCATTGGTCTCAGTTACAGCACTGCTTTAATGACTGTCCTCTGCTTACTGTCGCTGCAGCCTCGGGCCTCGAGAGATGACCACAGACACAGGTAAACACTCCCAAATGGAGCGCCGCGAGAATCTGTCTCCTGAGAAAAAGCCAAAAGATCAGGAGATTGGTCCACTTTCTAGTGAGCAAGAACCTGATTTTTTTTCTTTTTTTTTTGTCTCGCCTTTGCCTAACCCTAGACTTTTGTTTAGACCCTCGACATTCTTTTGGATCGCTATTTTTCAAAAAGTCTTGTTGAGAGCCTTTATCGTTCATGTGATTGGTGAAACGTTTTGAACATTTCTCACAATGAAATGTTGACAGAACAGAAAATCCAGACGCCACTGCATGTGAGCCATTGGTTTTTATCAGCCCAAATAAAATGTTGCCAGAGAAACTAGTGCTTTCTCACACATTGGATCTCCTTCGAAGAACTCATATTTTACTTTTAGGAGGGGGGGGGGGGCTGGCCAGAGGCTATCAGGGCCACACTGGGATTTCATTAGACGGTGCTGTGGAATAGGTGAAGTTCAAATCAAAAGTGGCAAGAGGAGGCCCCTGGGCCAAAGCCTCCCAAGTTTGAAAAGATGGAGGGGAACGTTTTATTTTGGTGTGAAGGAGTGAGATTTCCTTTGAGCTGGCAGGAGGCAATGGGGCCTGGAATCCAAAACACAACAAGAGCGCTAGAGCAGAGGTTCAGCCGTCCATATTGAATCAGGATCGCGGCTAGGCTCGGCGCAAGCCAGTTGTTTGGTGTGCCTTTGTGCTTGTTTGCCTTTCGGGAATTGACTTTGCCTCCGCTTTTGTCTGAAAAAGCTGGATCCTGGCCACCACGAGGAAAGAGAAATATACATGAATGATTACAGCACAAGGGCATGTGGAGCCTCTGCATCACCTCAGCTTTATGCTAACTCCCTGTTATTAACTGAACTTAGGATGGGCTTTCTATGGTATTCTTAAAACCTCAGCACACTTAAAATTCAATAACCTGTGCAAGAATCAATTTCACGTAATATGAGGCTATGACTAATACGTAGATAAAAGCACTCTGGAATCAAGAGCAGGTATCAAAAACAACATTTGAGGGACTAGAGCGAGCTCTTTTCCTTCACTGCGGAGGAACAAAATTGATTAGTTTCTGTCAGGTAAACCGGGATCTGTTTTCCTCCTTTGATTTATGTATGGAAAGAAATGTTTGTGTATGTTTTGATCAAATGTCTCTGAACTACACGTAACACTCATCAGTGTTTAGTCTAAGGACTACTGTATATGCTGAGGAGTGTGTTTGGCATATAAGTCATTGTCATTTTAGTCTCGTGAGCCCCAAGTGATGCACTTCACCCGCAACCTTTTAAGAGCGTCTTATGACATTCTATCCCATGGTCTATGCGGGACATGGAAGTTCAAGTATTGTGAAAATGTCAAAGAGACACTGAACAGCGAAGCAGCGGTCGCAATTTTGGTTTTATTCTGCTCAGAAGTAATATTCACAGTACCTAGTACAACACAGATGTTGCATAAGTCTGGTTTGAACCCCAGCTGTAGGATACACCTCCTATATTATAGTGTCACAACAAAACCTCATATATGAGAAATAAACTTTCTAAGAGCAAAAAAAATCCTTAACTTCATTGTGCATCAGTGTAACGAGATTCTGGACCATTAATTGTGAACCATCTCTACAAGACAATAAGAGTTCTGAGGTTTTAGTACAACGACAATGACATGTAACTGAGTGCCATCAGAATCTTTTTAGCCTGAAAAAAAATCACTTTGAAGGACCTACATATAATGCAATGGTGTCTTTTTTTTTATCAAAATAGAGGTTCTTCCAAGAACCTTTGCTTTGCGTAAAGGTTCGTTAAAAAGGTTCTTCACACTCACACTTCTCATTTACAAAAAAGGTTCTTCTAGAACCGTCCACTTAAAGCTTCTTTAGAGAATGGTTCTTCTGTGGCGTCATGCAAAGAACCCTTTCTAGCACCCTACCTCAGGGGGATCTATCTGTTTTCAACACAATGCATTGGAATGGCATGGGTGATTATAATTTGAAATGAAAAAATAGTGGAAATTGCTTGTGTACACAACTGTTTCATGTCTGCACCATCTGCGTTAGATGATACAGACGTGAAACTTGGATGAGCTCTATCGTCTCATCCTTCCCCATATGGATATCAGCCAAACGGCTCCTCACCTAGAGATAACCTTTTGTAGAGTTCCCTGGGAGGCAGAACAGTAGGAGCAATCCTACAGTCCTTTGACTTACGCACACTGTTCTCCAGTTGAGGGATAGGCAGCTGTGTCAACTTGGAACTACTCGTTTCACCTTTGGCCTTTTGTCTGAGAAGCCATACGGAAGCGTCAGTCTTCTGCCACCTCTTTCTCAACCTACCAGGCACAGAAGGGGAGGGGGCTCTGTACTCTCACTATGCTACCAATGCATCAAATGGGATAGTTTTCGATTCGTGCAAATATTTGCCTTGACGTGTCTCAGACTGAACCAAACACTTTCGAACTGCCTGGCTGAAATGTGCTGTCAAGCAGCACATTTTTCTTCTGGACGGGGAAAGA
Source organism: Brycinus macrolepidotus (assembly GCA_037974445.1). Taxonomy (NCBI): domain Eukaryota; kingdom Metazoa; phylum Chordata; class Actinopteri; order Characiformes; family Alestidae; genus Brycinus; species Brycinus macrolepidotus. The sequence continues at coordinate 32,714,771 of JBBPCZ010000115.1, read as the reverse complement.
CCAAGTCCGTGTTTTTGTTGGTGTAGGCCAGTTCCCATTAGCCCGCATGTCATAATGCGCCCCAGGTTTGCGTGAAGGAGACAAATTGGGTACATTGCATCTTATCAGGTTCCTCCCTGGATAATTGGGATTTATCTAAAGGGACTAGAAGGTCCCACTTGACCTCACAGAGAAAAACAATTCAAAAGCATTCAGCGTATTTATCAGAAAATGGCAGGTTCTGCCAGTCTGTGTTCAAACTAAACATACACATGTTATCTCCACAGCAGGGACGTTGAGTAAGTTGACAGCCTGTCCGTAGAAATTCATGCCATCGTCACTCCGCGGTGCTGATCCGCTACATTACGTCTGCAGTATTTCTGCAGTGATAGGTGATTCGATCTGGACAGCCGTGCTTTCTTTACCAACCCGAAACCTGAATAAACACTTTGCGGCAAATGCTTAATATTTAGCACCTGTGAGAAAATGACCAGTGAACACAAGAGTGAACACATATGACCCTGATCCTAAACCACATACACTGCTTTACTCTGTTGGTACTCTTTGCCACTCTGTCTTTAATTGTTAATATTAAATCTTAATGTTTAAATTTCATTTTATTGGGTTTATTTTGAGAAGAATGATCCAAGAAGGTCCTGTCTGACCATCACAATAGCAGAGGTCTGCAGTGGCAGCAGTTCCAAGTTATTGTTAATGATCTTTGGAGGAACATGCTGTAGTGGAGTGGTCTAGCTCTTGATTCAGTCTGACCTGCCAGTGGAGGTCAGGCTGACTCTCCAGGCCAGTTAAGCACTGACTCACTGCAAGCGCTGGAGTGATAGACTGGATTACATTGACCAGAAGTGTCACTTTTGGATGCATAGGGCTCAAGAGACAGCCTGGAGTTATCAAAGGCTTGAGCACTGAGTCACAGAAGAGAAGTGTTTAAAGCCCTAACGCCCCTTAAGCAGGCAAAGGTTTTTGCTTGATTCTGGAAACACACCTAAACCAGGTAAACCAGACCTGCAGAGTTCCTATCTGGCTATCTGGCTCACATGTCTTGGGAGCTGGATTGGGAAAAATAGACAGTGCTCTATTCATTAGGTCTGCACAATTTTATATGGGACAAAATCATTTAAAAAAGCCATTAACAAATCTTGGTATAGACTAACTCAGTGGTCAGTGGTTCTTTGGTATCCACAAGCATAAAGACAGCCACAAATTTTACCAAATATTTTGGGATTCTTGTTTGTTGTAAACCAGTTGTCCCTGTATTCTCTCATCTGCCCTAATTTCCAACAAACATTGCCATAGGCCAAAATCATCCATTTGTTGTCATGTTTGTTAAATGGGACAGTCACATTCGAGTTCCATGCTCAGGCATGGTTAACAGTCACACTGGATGTGCACCATTCCTGAGCCCAACTTAACCCTGTTAGGGCTCACCTCCTCCTCAAGTGTACTCTGGCATAGTATGCTGAACAGAATGTGAGTAGAGAGCAATCACACTACTTAAATGAACTGAACTTTGGGGGTTTAACATGCTCAGCCTTGTGTGAGTACAAAGCCTGTTAAGTTTTGTGTTCCATAATTATTTGGTTTCATTTTAAATGACATGCTTGTTTACACTGTAAACATATAATGAAACAAAAGTAGCACATCCACACTCACAGTGTTGACTTTTCTTTTCACGGTGGAAAGGCAAAAATGTCTGAGGGAAGAGTGGAGCTTGATTTTCTCCTCTCCCTCAAAGAAAAGTGCTGTTTATCTGAAGGTGGCAGTTTTGGTAGTCTACCAGGTATTGCACGGTTGTTAAGAGTCCCATTTTCTTTCTGTATCCTTTAATCATTTTTAACTGCAGTTTTGGAAACTGCAGTTTCACTTATTTTCTTTTGACATTCCTCTTCCTTATATAAGTGGATGATCTTATCTACTCTCCTCAGAAATATTCCCTTTAACCCTATGAGAAAAAAGTTAGCAAGGCAGCTAAGGTGTGTGTGGGAAACTGCTTGTGTGAAAGTGTCTCTTTGAACAGGAAGGCAAGGTCAGTGGGAGCTTTGGGAGCAGCTTTTGTTTGGGGGACACAGCTGTAACTGGTTGGGTTTGAGATTAGGAGGATGGATGAGTTAAAGTGGCACTAGGTGCATGAAAGTAAAGAGTGGACAAATTAAAACCTGATTGATTTTATGTACTTAGTGTTGGAGGTTTTTGTACTTAATTGCTAGTTTGAGCGAAAATGAAAACAATGAAAAGGTTGACTTTTACTGACCAGTACTGAACAGTGATTCACTTCTTTGCAGTAATGTATTTATTACTTGCAAAAATTATGAATTATTTTCTTACAGTGTAAATGAATGGATTTCATATTAGTGTTTAGTAATAAGGATCATATTGCTATAGAAGATAACAGCCTGAATATTCTTAGTCTTAAAGTCCAGAACTTCTGAGAATATGCAGACTGTGGGCCTGGCCCATTGATGCAGACAGTCCAGAATAAGATATTCAGAGGTGTTTGTTTAGAGACATGTTATAACAAGAAGTCATTTCTTAATGGCCTATATTAGGCTTAATAAGTTTAACCATACCTCCGTTCCAGCAAAACAAACAGAACTCAGACTACAAATTATCATATTGTATGTATCCACAAATCCAAATATTTGGCAGGAGGGTGTGGTTCTAGACTGGTCCGGGATATGAATATTCTTTCATAGGACCCAAATGTAATGGACCCAGATGTCTTAGCACTGGTTCAAGATGATATGTCTTGGGGAAAAATGGCCAGACAAGCTTATGGTTTGTGACCACTACAACAAGGCTTGGCTCAGCAATTAGGATGATCACCAGCATGCAGTCATTCATATCGTGACTTCCACGGTAGAGTACAAATCACCTTCAGGGCATCCTGAGTGGAATGCTCTGGAAGGAGATGCTTTTGGCAGGCAGAAAGACTCTGGTTGGGAGCCTCTTGGTTTTAATCAGGCAGCCAGGAGGCTATGAATTACAGTGTAATGAAAACATTACTGCGGCACACCTGCCGGTAAGGTACTGAAGTTTTTTGGCAAAGTAATTCCACAAATTACGCTCACTGACTGGGATCTGAGACCAAATCAATGGTCTTCATCGTCTGTCTTTTCAGTTCTCTGTACTGGGCTTTAGATATGCACATGTAGACACATGAAGTCTACAACTTTGACTCAGCTGGAGTCTAGTTGGGGTGTAACAATACACATATTTTATTTGAAGTTTAATGTGATTTGCTGGTCAGAATTTGATTTGAAGTTTTACAGAGCTCTTAATAAATGTTCTAAAGCAGAACTTTATCATCACCTGTCAAAATAGCCTCTTACAAAATAAACCCAAACATTTGCAACCACTACAATTTACTTCAGGAAAAAAAAGCCTAGCCATTTGAGAGCGAGTGAAGGGTGTACCATTTGAGACGGCCTACTTTATTCTGATACAGGACACACCCAGACGGTTTTCATCATTAACAGTAGTTCCAATGAAATGTACAAATGACAGACACTTGGACAAACCCAGCTTTGCATTTTGATGCACTTTTAAATTCGAGTCCACCAACCTTAGCTCTTCTGACTGATACAGGGTCTCAAAAAGACTTAGTAAAGTCCTGGCCTTTGTGAAATATCAGTTTGAAATTGTTTGTATTTTAGCTGATTCCCACAGCTGCTGGTATGTCAGCTGAAACCTTTAAAAAAATATGAACCCATCCACAGTGTTTAACTTGGCTTTTGGGATAGACAGCTTTCAGAAGAAATTTAGAACAGCGTTTGATTGATTCTCTGTATTAGAGTTTAATGAATAACACATCTAGCGCAGGGTACACAGCAACCTGCTCATCTAATGACTTCATGCTCTGGTTGAGTTGACGGAGATTGCTTCTTGGGCTTCAGCAGTTGGACTGAATGATCCAGAACAACATCCAATCTGTGCTCAAACAGCTTTAAAGGTGGTGCATATATAAAATCTTATATAAAATCCAATTCTGTTGTTTTAATCACAGTCTGGCAACAGTTTTTGGTTTCCTGGAGCATTACTATTGATTGTGAGAAATTGTGATATGGTGAGGAATCAGAGACGTGAAGGACTGAAAATAACTACTATAAAAACAAAAACAAGCCATGGCATAAAATATCAGTAAGTGCCTTGTATGTGGTCTCTGGAACCAAGGCTGGGAACCTGTAAATTAAACCTATTATGCAAAATACAGTGGGCCTCAAATATTTACTTTCTATATTTGTTATGAAGAGTTAAAACTGCAGTCAGTAATTAACATTTAGGTTTTATTTAAAGGACATATTGTCGAAAACATACTGATGCGTGCTGTTAATGAAACAGCTATTTTATAAAAGTGATGCTTTAGATACTCTCGTAGTCTAAATATTTATTTAACTGCGATAGATGTAAAGTGAACATAATAAAGTATGTCTCCACTGAACCTGGCTATAGTGCATGTATTCTAATTTATCATCATAAATATTATGTTGCTGCCACATTCTCCATTAATATACAGTGTTACTAATAGTTAGGGGACGTTGTAGTGTTATATGAAACAGATACTCAGAGAGTAATCAGGCATTAATCAGGAATTTCAGTAGCTCCTAACCCTTAAAAATAACCTCAAGATCAAAATCATTATTTCACGAATGCAGATCCATATGCTTCACCTGCTTTCAAAAAAGAAAGGAGTTCTAACAATCTAAGCTAACCTGATCGTACCTTTGATAAGACACACATTACCTTCGCGTGCACATTATAAGCATTCGTAAATACTTACATCACCCAGAAAGTTCACTAGAAATACCGATCCATAAGCCAACCAAAACCATGTCATGACATACCACATGCATTACACACTATTGGTATTTATGGCCGCTGACTTAAATATGCTGTTTATCGGGGGTGTTGTGAAGTGCTTATGATAGGCTTTCATAGCTCATGTGAGAGAGGTCTTCAAATGAAGCATTACCAAATTATTCTCTCAATAAATCTAGGCATTTTAACTCACGCTGGGGGAAAAAAAAAAGCCTTGCCTGGCAGTTACTACTGCACTTAATTAATCCAAGCATCACCTACAACGCCTGAAGACGAACCAAAGCCGGGAAAATGAAGACAACGTATGCTTACTCGTTGGGGAGGAAATTGTAAAAAGGATTATATTGTTCTTTTATGGAATAATAAAGTCCCCTATTGTGTTTGAGACCGTGTGAGCTGGCAGCACAGATGAATTACAATGTAATAACTCTTTAAGTGTTGCTCTGAAGCACATGGTACTCTCAGGCCTGTGTATTGATGTGGACCTGTTCCACATTATTGTGCTTTTCTGCCTTCTTTAAATGAGTATGTTTTCCTAGCTGCCTGTGTTCAGTGCATTCCTATCATCAACAGCATGCCTCTAATCATAGCCAGGTGCTGCTCTATGAAAATTAACATATGGTTCTAACTTACCTCTGCTGCAGAATGATACATACCTGGGTCGCTGGTGAGAACAACCTCGAATGAATTCTAATTTTGTTTTGTTCCTCAGAACATGCGAAAGGTTGGGGGAGGTCGCCATCGGAAAGCAAGTGATTTCACCAGAAATGCGGCCCTTTTCCCTGCCAGATAGTCAAGATAGTCTCAGCGGTTCCTATTTCAGGCATACAGTATTAAACATCAACGGTCCTAAGGCTCCCGGCTTGAACATTTCGTATAATTGGTGCAGAACGTATGCTCTACAGTTCTTCACACTGAATGCCTCATTTGCACTTCTAATGGAAGTGGCTCTTCCAATACCACTGAAAACCACAAAAGTAGTTCTTTTATGGCATCATTTTTATGTTTAAAAGTGCACTTTATTACCTGTTGCCAACCAAACCCTTTTTGGGATTTTTCCTAATTTTCTGCCAAATTTCGTCTCCAGTTCCACAAACTGACTGGGACTCCTCCTATCATGTGACACCATCAACACTGGGAGGTTGAAGGCTAGCATGTTCTTTCTCCAAGCCACGTGAAGCTCCACTGCATCTTTTCGAACTGCCACTAACACAAAATAATTGGACAGCATAATGCTCTTGGAGAAGAGCACTAACCATCAATTCTGTAATGTCAGTTAACAGATGCCCCTGCTGGCTAGCATTGCACTGATTGATGGGGGAAAGGGGGGCCATCCTACCCACCCAGAGAGAGGAAAGCCAATTGTGCTTTCTTGGACTTGTGGCCACATTGGCTGCAGCAGCACTAGGGATTGAATTCATTTTCCTAACGTAGGAACTAAATCCTTTTTTTGAGCACTTCAAGAAATGTTAATCGTCTGTAATGGCTCTTTTGCTCTCATTTTGTTGAAATCAGAATCTTCATTCTGACCCTCTTAAGCTGGTGGCCTAGTGGTTAGGGAGTTGCCCCTGCGATCAGAAAGTTGTGGGTTTGAATCCCAGGACTGCAAGTGGCACCACTGAGGTACCCTTGAGCAAGGTACCGTCCCCACACACTGCTCCCCTGGCGCCCCCTGTTGGTGGCAGCCCGCCGCTTCACTTGGTGAATGGGTTAAAAGCAGAGAAAGAATTTCACACTGTTCACTTTGTGTGCTGTGCTGTGGTGTGTTCACATGTGACTATAAGGGGCCACTTTACTTTACTTTACTTTAACAAAGAATAGGTCTCTCTGTCAGCATGAGGTGCAGTGGAGAACCAAAACACCTTTTCGTCTAGAACAAAATCTTGCTAACATGTAACTAAAACATAGACATGTGTGATTGGTTTTGGTTTTGTTTCAATTTACAAACCCTGTGATATTTTTAGCTAATCTGAAATAAACCAAACTCAATACCCACGAGGCAAATGCAGAAGTTGGAAATACTCTTAAAGGCTGAAAAATTCAGAATCACTTTTTGAAGTATAGGAATGTTCAGTGGCTTCTTCATTTCTCAGCTGAACTGGATCAGGCCTGTATTTTGTGTTACTGTTTTCATTTCCAAGGAAAGGATTTCGTCCTTGGTAAAATTCACAACCCAAATCTCTTGTATCCACAATACAACACCTGGAAAAAGAAACTGTTCATTAATCTTTGCCGCCCTGAAATCCACGGTTTTAAGTCCTTTACTCCCTGACCATATGCATCCCCGAGCAGCCAGGGCCCTCTAAAACCGCAGCTCTTTGTTTTAGAATAACCTTGTGGGTTGTTTTCGGGTCATTGTGGCCGAGTGGTTTCTTAATTGACTTTCTGAATGCTTTGTATAATGTGCCCCCGTTAAACGGCTATAAATAGACCCCTGGATGTGATGACTTCATCTTTTCCGGTTCCACTGCTCGGAGTCGGAGTAATGTTTTATAGCCAGCATGTCTTATCATCTAGTGTCGCGGGTGATGAATGAATTAATAGATGACGTTACAGTTTGAGGTGGATTTGGTCAATTTAAAGTAAATATTGTCCCTCAAATGGCTGGCGTCATAGTTTTAAAGGGATGCTTCAAAGTATGCAAACTAAACAGAGCTTCATGCTGGTCGGAAAGTGCTAAATGAGTTAGAGTGTATATGCAAGGATGAAGATGTTGGAAAATGTTAATACTGTGACGGTGTTGGGACAAATTTCTTTTAAGGTCTTCTTCTTAACAATTACTGAACTAAGTAAGCAATTAGTCATGCCTTAGTAAATAAAAACACTGGTAAGCAAGCTTAGAAATATAGTATAGATGTATTTACAAGATATGTTAATAAGGTTCCTTGTAAATAAGTTATTATTTCTTGCGTAATTAGTTAAAAGTTAATTATTATTATAATCTTTTTATAGCCTTGATTTTTTTTTCCTGTTATTCAGGGAGTATGACTATACCTGTGTCTGACTTTACAATGACTATACATATATTGAATATGTTTGCATGTTAATCAGAACTCATAAACTGAGGACTTATGTTACACTGATTACTAGACCACTGTGTTTGAAATACAGTGGTCTAGTTATTGATAATAAAGTGCTGATGTTTGAAACACATGCAGAAGGTATTTAAAAGCAAGTCTGCTGAGCTGAGAACTAAATGGTACTGAAGAAGGCGTTCATCAGCTTTGGACAATGTTGGTGATGAGTTCATGTCATTCAGTCAAAATGTGATCTACATCAGTGTGATCCTTCTGATGGTTGAGAGAGGAGCTTACATATGTTTACTAATTACTTAAAAATGATAAAATACATGTAGAATAGCTTTTTTAAAGTAAAGCTGAGGTGTGTCACGCTTAATTATCAATGTCATACTATTAGGAAATGTTTCCATAGAACTAGCTACATTCATTTCATGTCTGAAATGAAGCGTCATTCATTCTTCATAACACTGCCTTACCTTTAGTAAGTGGTTACAAGTAATATTTCCAGTTGCTAAACTGTTAAAAGTGGATATTAGCTGCCAGACTTTATAGTACAATACAACAAATAGCCGTAAATTTAGAAAAAAAGTAAAGTAAAGTGGCCCCTTATAGTCACACGTGAACACACCACAGCACACAGTGTGAAATTCTTTCTCTGCATTTAACCCATTCACCAAGTGAAGCAGTGGGTTGACACTAATGAGGGGCGCCCGGGGAGCAGTGTATGGGGACGATACCTTGCTCCAGGGTACTTCAGTGGTGTCACTAGCAGTCCAGGGATTCGAACCCACAGCCTTCTGATCTCAGGGTAAACTCCCGAACCACTAGGCCACCAGCTACCCCCATAATTTGACAAAGATGGGACATTGTTATCGTAAATTGCAAGTTGTATTGTAGTTCTATCTGCAATTTCAGGCCTTTAGTAGCATGATCATTTCAGGATTTCAAGTATGCTTTCATCTTAAAGGTTACAATTCATTTACGTTTAACTCATTAGTCAAAAAACAGTTTAATTTATGGAAGGCCTTATAATAACATCTTATAAATATATTTCTGCCACATTTCTTAGCTTGTTTCCAAATGATGTTTCTGTTTATTAGGGCATTATCAACTGCTTTCTAATAGTCATTTTTTAAGAAGCAGACATTTAAATAAAGTGTTTGCTTTTAAAAGAGGAAAATTGCTTTTAAAAAAGGAAAAAAAAAAAGTTTTTGACCTCTGGGGTAAGGCCAGGGTTGGGTTAGATGTAACACAGTGACACAGTCATATAGATACCCCACAAAGGCAGGAATACATGCCTGTGTGCATGAGTATGTGTGCTTTAATGGCATATTAAGGATTTAGCATGGACAGCCAGGAGTTTTAAAAATGGAGTGCACTTTAAACACCCCTTTAAAATAGGTTCAGTCTGTCAGATAAGCCAATAATAAACCATTTGTTTTAATAAACCAGTTAAAGGAGCTCTTAGGTTCATGTCAGCAGTATGATGTCATCTCCTTATGTGTAAACCCAATTTCAAGCTTAAGTTAATTAACGTTTGAGTGAGTAGAAAAGTGTAGCGGAGGCCTGCCATGACTTTATAACATACCAGCAATGCCCTTTATTTCTATTAGCTGCAAACCAGTTTCAACTGTACATTCCAGATAGGTGAACAACTCTTGGCTGCGGGAATGGATTTTTCAAAGCTTACAACAAAATCAACTATCAATGTCCAGTCAAGTGAACACATGCCATATGTGCAAAACACTGCTGCAACAAAAGTAATGATGCCTTATTTATGCTTATGAGCTCCAGATCAGGTATAGTTTTCAATACTGTTTTACTATAATATGACCCAATGTGATACCAATTACAAAGTTCCCAGGAGGCACCAGAAACACGGCTTTCAAATATTTTTCACCCGCTTTTAAAAATTTAAAGTTTATTTTTTCCTCTCCATCTCATTTCATTCCTCAATCTTCTGGACCATAAATACCTGTTTAGATTTATGGACACGAGGGCCAGGCCTGGATGGCCAGAAACGCATTATCCGTCAACTAATCCTCATTACCAGGTCCCTTCAAAGCTCGAATCAAATGATGGATGTACATGTGAGTAATTTCATGGATGAACTGGAGCCGCGGAACAACAGCAGGCATAATACATTGCTGCACATTCCACCTGTTCCTTAATGAGAAAGCACTGGGCCCTAGATTTTGTTTTTATTTTGCGCTGATCGTATCAGCGGCGTGCTTTGGCACAGTATTGCTAACATTTTCTCTCTCTTTTTTTTTTTTTTTTTTGGTATTTTCTTAGCTGATAAATGATGTGAGACCTTTCGGAGTAAACAAAGTCGTTTTGGACGAGAAGCTGAATTCGATGCGAGGTTCAGCAACATATCGGGTATCAGCTCCAAACGTTAGAAATTGTTATTACTAAACAGATCAAAAGAGCCATATTATGGTTTTCACCCGCGGTTAAACACTGTTATTTGCTGAAATGCAATGAGAAAAAACGTCTCGCTTTCCTGGCCTCACGTCCAACTGACGCTAATGACTTTGCCCTATTTTGTCACAGTTGCTTCGGTCAGTATCTTCATGTAATTCTGGATTTACATACTTAGGAACTCAAGTGATCCTTCTTCACTTGCCTCGCTGGGCAATTTCAAACAGATGGGTGTAATCTCTCACCCATAGTCGCCACAGAACCAGCATGGAATTCACATGAAAGAATCCTAGCACACCATTCAGCTTTGCCCAGACTGTAACAATAATGCAGGTGTTGGTCTGAACATGAGAGCCAAAAATTGTTTTGTCAGAGCCTCCTTCCTCCCCCAATTTCACTTTCAAGATAGGATCAGGTGAAATTTTGGTTCACATGAAATGGCCACGAAACAGAGGAAAAAAAGTAAAGGCATGGCTATTGTGTGGAAGCTCCCTCATTATTATTAAAGCAGCTAAACAATCATGATCTTTGATGCTGGGCCAGGGCTATTGATTGTAGGTTCCTGAGAATTCATTCTTGAGTGTTTATGCCTTTTTAATTTCTGACATAATGGAATGCTTCAAAAGAATCCTGCTTGCTTTTACCGTTTCTACCGAATTCAGTTTCCATAATCATGTTTGCAAAAAAGCAAAACAACAGTATCTCAACCTCAAAATCTGAGTGAAAGCTGGTGACAAGTTCATTCTCCGCACAGCATTCTGATACATCTTTACTGGAATATTGGATTATCTCATTAGCTCTGTTTACATACCAGTGTTTCCTCTACTGTTGAATAGGCTGCTTGGTCAAACTTACATACCGGCCAACTTGGATGAGATATGGACCTTAGGATGTGCCCGGAAGGTTAAAGTTTGCATCCTAGCATCCAGTTATTATGTGATATCCACTCATTTTTTGCCAAAAACAAAAAATCTGTACATAGTTTATCTAGAAATATAAAGAACCACTAAATTGCCTTTTAGTTTTTTAGCATTAAGTCACAGTGGGCTTTCATCACAGAAAGTTTTTCTGCAAACTGAGATATTAGTTCTGAGTGGTTTTAGTGAAATATGATGTGGTACCATAACGAGTACACCAGCAGGAGTTCCTCCTTCTTGGTGCTGACAGATATCTACTTCCTATAGCATTCTTCAAGCCCTAATAATCAAAAGCAGATCACTAATAAACTTCTTGAAAATAAATGTCCAGGGAATGCAAAACATGACATTTTCACATATTACTTTTCTTTATTATCAATGCTGCATGATGATTCTACTTGGAACCTGCACGTTCTTGATGGCATCATATATCAAGTCAAATAGGGTTACATAGCCATTATATAGTCATATATACAGTATAATGTAAAATGAAACAACATTCCTCCACGATCATGGTGCAACACAAAGAACAAAAAACAGAAACAACACAAGTCTATATAAGTACAGGTAGGACAGGACCTCACAGAGTGCAAAGAGAGCAAGGAAAACAAAAGAGCAAGAGTACAGTATTGGACAACATACAATGCAGTTGACAAAATACATTTGAGAATGAATACAGTATGATGGCAGATACTGTATTTTAGCAGTTGTTAAGTGTGCAAAATGCAAATATTGTAAGTAGATTCAAATAAAATAATTGTGCAAGCAATACAGCAGCAGCAAGTACATGACAGGTTGGTTGGATTTGAAACATCTTTTTATCTAAAAAAAAAAGAAAAATCTAAAGGAAACACTGCATGCACACCAATCATTTGATGTTAGCCTAAGTAAGAATGATTGTGTTAAAAGCATAGTTTGATTGTCATAGTCCAACTAAGGTCTTGTCTTCTTGTGACTTGATGTGGTTTAGGGCGCAGTATGACTTACTGTGAGCTATAAAAATAAACAAAAAAGGTCACAAACCACACCGACAAGCCTTAGTGAATGCCTTCATAAAGAGCTGGAGAAGTTTTTGTGATGTATTAGTAAAAATAATTTGGGTGACTATTGACTTCTAGTGTTTGTTAGTAACATTAGCCTCGTAGCTCCAGTAAACCAAAGAAGCAAAATTTGAACTAAAACATGTTTTGGCTGATCAGGGGTAAGCCAAAATTTGGGTAAATTAGATTTTTTGCCAAATTGTTCTTTTAAAAATAAAGGTGCCTAAAAGGCTTCCTTGAAGTGATGCCATAGAAGAACTTTTTGTGATGTGTGAGTATGAAGACCCTTTTGAAGTTTAAAGAACCTCCACATAACAAAACGATTCCTTACCAGTTTTTTTTCACTAGGCTTTTACAAGCCAAGAATCATTTAGGAAGCGTTATTTCTGACAGTGTAAATTGAATCAGACCATACTGGTGTGCATGTAAACAGGACTATACATGAACTAGTTCTTTACACAGCTCATGTATATGTCTTGGCCCAGTTTTTCCCGATGAACTAATTACTTAGATGGGCTATTTTGTTCATGTAAATGTAACTAATGGTTTTTGTACTGTACAACTCAAGTGCTTGTTGAAGCCCACTTGTAAACTTGTCCTGCTTGTCTCTTAACGGCACTCTTAACTGTTCTGCTTTGGGACAATTGAGATGTAACTGAATTGAATTAAACAGAACTGAATGGAACAGACAAAAACCACATAACACTTAGTGCTCTTATCTGGAGCACTGAAAGGAGCCTCATTATTTCCTTTTTGATGAGGAAATCACTCACCCTGTCTCTCGACAGATGGACAGAGTGAAGGAGATGACATTAAAACCTCACAAGAAGCCAACATTCCTAACAGTCTTTTCCTAGTTTGGTTTACAGTCTCTTGACAACATATTATCTCACTGACAACTGAGCTAACAAAAAATGAGTTCTGTTGGACAAAAATCCTGTTTGGTAAACAGTAGCACATCAGAAGACAGGGGCACTTTGTTCTGATCTGAAACACATGTTCAGTGTCCACTGACTAAACATGACGAAAGCAGACGAGAGGCTTCCTCACGTCTGCACTGGAGAGAAGTGCGTATAATAAGGCTGAGATGTGCCAGTCAGTCAGTAGTAGGTGTTTACACTGCAGAGAACTGAAGCTGTTCTTGTGTAGCATGATGACTGTCATACACAAGCACGAGTGAAGGTGTCTGAGGCTTCTTTTATGAGAATGATGCCATCATGTGGACTCTCTCAACACATCAGACCACCAGGCGTCTGTATCATACGACCAATTAATACATTCATTTCATTATGTCTTCGCACGTTTGTACTGCATACACAATTATAAGTGGATGGGCAGTTTGTTCATGACTTCTTCAGTCAAAGATTTTTGTAACTTGAGCTGTAAATCTGCATAGTTTGTTCTTTCAGGTATGGAACTTTCCAGAAGGGAAAATTTGTGGTGATTCATTACTAGTGTAGTGGTATGAATTTTCTTACAGGCTCCACCTAGTTGTGCATGGATACCAGAAAACTTTAGGTCAAAGCAAAAGTTACCGAAGCTAATTTTATCCAGTGTTTCTCCAGAATTTAACAGTTGCAAAGAACTTCCTAAGAACAGCTTTGGTCAGCACTGGTCTGTCTCATCCTAAAAACCATATTAAGTTTAACAGCTTTGAAGTCGCATTACATAGTCATGAATTTCAAGTACTTATTTGCTGGATATTGTCCGCGGGGATACAGATGCAGCGGATAGATATTAGATTGAAAAATGCCTGCTGCAGTGTTGATCTGCTGTGAGGTCCTACAGTCTTGACTGTTATAGAGGGTTGTGGATAACCTCTT
>JBBPCZ010000115.1:32656669-32679446 GCA_037974445.1 Brycinus macrolepidotus | reverse complement strand
CGTGGTGGCGTGGGTTTCCTCCGGGGTCTCCGGTTTCTCCCACAGTCCAAAGACATGCGCGTCAGATGAACTGGGGACTCTAAATTGAGCGTAGGTGTGAGTGTGTGAGTGAATGGGGTGTGTGTGTGCGCCCTGTGCTGGGCTGGCTCCCCACCCAGGGTGAGTCCCTGCCTCGTGCCCGTAGACCCCGGGATAGGCTCCGGGACCCTGCGACCGTAGTAAGGATTAAGCGGTTACGGAAAATGAATGAATGAATGAATGAGTGTAGGATGCTGCTTTGGGAACCTATGTTAAGAAACAGTCCTGACCTTTTGCCATATAAAATGTTGTCTTTCGAGGTTTGCTAAACAGCACACTAACAATTCAGAAGACTAACTGTCGCTCACATGACTGGCTAAACCGGCTAAATCTAGACTTAAGACATACACTCTTAAAATAAATGAGTCAAAAGGATTCTTTAGAGTCAAGTCACAAAAGAACACAGAAAGAACCCATTTTTCCTTCTCTAGGGAGCCTTTCAATGGACTCTTTTTTTCAATAACAGTTTTAAAGGAAATATTCTAAGGAGACGAGGTCCTACTACCACTGTGAGTGTGTGTGTTTATAAATATGTGTGTGTGTGATGAAGTTGTATACACAGACACTTTCCATGAGCAGAGTAATTAGCTGGATGAAGCCTGTAGCCCACAGTGAGGAACAACATGCTTCAGATGACCTTTCACAAGCAGAGAAAATGGAAAAGCGCAGGCAATGCAGTGATGCACAGCAGCGCATTCCAACAGACAAACATTTATATGACACATTACAGGAGTGTCTTTCTGAAGACCTAAGCTGAGCCCCTGACGAGGACCATGACTGGAAAGGTCCACGAAATTTCACTATCAGCCTTCCCTTATAAATATCAATAACTGCCGGGAATGAATGTGAACAGAAAGAATAAAGGAACCGCTGACCTTTGAAGAGCCTCGAGATTTGTCATTCTTGTTGGCTCAGGGATTCGTTTCAGCCTTTTGTCATGAACAGGCTTCTCTCAGTCGAGGATTTAGTGGCACTTGCATTTAGGACTGGGTCTAATGATAACATCAGCTCTAGGGATACACGGAAAAGGAAACTGTGGGCCGAGGCTTTTCATGTACATACACCATTCAGCCACAACATTAAAACCAAAAAAATTACACGTGAATAACATTGATTATCTTGTTATAGGGGCACCTGCCAATGGGTGGGATATATTAGGCAGCAAGTGAAAAGTCAGTTCTTGAAGTCGATGTTTTGGAAGCAAGAAAAATGGGTAAACGTAAGTATCTGAGAGACTTTGATAAGGGCCAAATGGTGAAGGCTAGACGACTGGGTCAGAGCATCTCCAAAACAGCAGAAGTTTTCCCAGTATGCCATGGTTAGTACCTACCAAAAGTAATCAAAGGAAGGACAGCTGGTGGTTCAGGTTGTTGACTTGCCCACTAATCTCAAACCATATGAGCATATGAGGGATGTGCTGGACCAACTAGTTTGATCCATGGAGGCTCAACTTCGCACCTTACAGGACTTTAAAGATCTGCTGCTAAGATCTTGGTGCCAGATACCACAGCACACCTTTAGAGGTCTTGTGGCATGAGGGAGACTTACCCAGTATTAGGCAGTTTTGCTTCTTTAGTTTACCTACTAGGCTAATGTTAGTAACAAACAATACAAGCCAATGGTCACTCAAATTGTTTCTATTAAGTTACAAACCACTTGGGCTCTTTGGGTGATTGAGTTCAAGTGTTTGTTAGCAAGTTTAGACTCACAGTTCCAGTTCTAAACTAAAGAAGCACAGTTTGGACTTCACATTTGTCTTGTCTGATCAACTACATTTAAGGTAAATGGAAAAATGGTGTAACTTAATTTTTTTGCCAACCTGTTACTTTTACTGACCGTATTAAACGGTGGAAATGCTAATGGCACTGTTTTCCCCGTGCAAGAGGCAGTGTTTATTTTTACAGCATATCTTACACACATCTACACACTTAAGTGAGACATTTTTCATCCGTGTTTCCTTATGTTACATTCATGGGCTAACAACAGGCTTGATGTTTGTTGGACAACGTCGACAAGTATGCCATCATCCTAAGCTCTATTCCCACAAGCCTTTGGAGTGGTTTAGAAATGTCACCCTCACTTTGTCCCCACTTTACGCCTGCATTTCCAACCACATTCAGCCCAACATTTCTTATGGCTGTCCAGAGATGCTCTCATTAGGAGATCATATCTGGTCCCTCAAGACATCAGGCCCAGCTCATTCACATGCTTTGACACACATATATGACATTTTCCATGAAATTCCATTTCAGCGTGATTCAGATCGCACAGGACGAAAGACAGCTATATACACATAGCCTGTTCAAAGCCTTATTATGACATTTGCTGTTTTTTAACACAGCTCTAAAAGGGAATCTCTCTCTCTGTTAGCTTTTAAACGTTGTTTCGTCATAGTCCTCGTTTTCGCTGATTACTCATGGAATGTTTTGATTGTGCACTGATAGCCCTCAGTGAACTTTGCACAAGTGATGTAATGATAATTTGAGCATGCTGTTTCAAGGGAATCACACTTCAACAGAATAGGCCCACATTGCAAGGAAACGATTTATACGTGTAAATTTAGAAAGGCCTAAATACCTCGGGACTAATATGGTGAGTTTGTTTGTCTAATTGGCAAAAGGCTGTGATTAGTAAACAGTAAAAAATGTGGCGTTCCAGAAAGGAACAAGCAACAGCAAGGTCACCATCATTGGTCTTATTTTGTGGAGCACTGCAATGTTCTCACTGAAGTAGCTCTGAAGCTAGATTGCTCTGCTCTGTTTGTTTGATA
Source organism: Brycinus macrolepidotus (assembly GCA_037974445.1). Classification (NCBI taxonomy): domain Eukaryota; kingdom Metazoa; phylum Chordata; class Actinopteri; order Characiformes; family Alestidae; genus Brycinus; species Brycinus macrolepidotus. Next base: position 32,676,598 of record JBBPCZ010000115.1, on the reverse strand, counting down.
GCAAGCAGGCTAGCCCCCCACCAACACTCTTGAAGGAGCACTTCCTTATAAGCATAAAGCCTTATAGATTCTTCAGTTGCTGTATGCTTCTTATCACTTCAGTTGAGTCAAACAAACAAAGAACACACAGTCCAAGAGTGACCTCTGAAACACGATTCAGACTGTATTTTGGGGGTAGATGTGTGTACACACACACTCACGCACACACACACACACACACACACACACGCACAGGCCAATAAAAAATGGCTGTCACACATGTTTAACAGTCTCTGTGTGGAAATAAAAGAACATTCTGACGTGTGTAGAGCCATCTTATCTGTGCTGCTCTTTTCACTTGATTTGTGTTCGACCTCCAACACAAGCAAAGCTCATGCCAGTGGAATTCAATCGAACTTGGTATCACCGGGGATTCAGCACCCTCGAACCCCTCACAGCTTTCATAGCTGGAGTGCTCCATGTGCGGATTGAGAACAAAACGATCTGGAAAAAACCCCCAAAACAAGTAGTTCTGCTGAGCCAACATACCTCCCTGGCAAACACAGCAGTCTGACTAGCATGCTAGCTTGCTGCTAGTCTTGTTTAACATGGTAAAAGTGCAATAAGGCCTTGGCTGAATCTCATATGACTCCCTACTCCCTAGTGCACTACATAGGTCACAAAAGTATAACTTTTGTATCAAATAGTGCATGAGATGTCCAAATGTCCAAAATGTGGGTGATATGGTAAAAGCATGATACCATGATCATTTAAGAAATGAGAATATGTCACGATATTAATTTTTTTCTCATATCTGATAAGTTGGACAAAAAGAACAAACGGTGCCATGTTTAATACAATCAAAACCTATGAGAAAAGATGGATTTTTCCAACATTCACACACTGCATTAAAGGCAGTCAAACAGGACTAATGATTCTGTTTATAATGAAACATTCAACTGGTCTGTTGGTACTGATGATATCACAATATGCTCCAAAAAAGCATATTGAAACATATTCTAACATAATTTATCACAATAACGATAAATATTGTCAATTTGCCAAGCTCTTTGCACAGCCATTGACTGAATTATGCACTATTTGGGTCTAGAAACCATAATCTACGCAGTGTATTATGTAGGGAGTAGGGAGCCATTTGAGATTCAGCCCTTGTTCATACCATGCTTTGGCATGTTTTGGGTACTTCCTCTCTAGCTGGTGGCCTTGTCATATAAAACATCCTGATGCGCATTCCAGCACTTGATAAAAAAGCTTTTAACTGCTTAATAGAATGTCTTACATGTCATGTTTGCAGTACTATGTCACTGAGTTCCACAGTCCTACTGTAGGTAACAGACACTCCGTTTGTGCAATTGTGCCAGATTGAACACAACGGCACTGATGGGTACCTTGGAGTAAGCAGGCTTTGACTGTATGACTGAGGCTCAGCCTTGGGCTTGTTATTGTCTATTGCCTATTATTATTTTTACATCACATTACGAATGTCCGTAGAACATCTGCTTGACATCTTCATGCATAATCACTGAAACTATGGTTCACTCCATAATATTTGACAATTGGTATGAGTACAAAAAACATAAAATATGTCTTTGTGGTTCATTTAATTAAGTTCATGCTGAAAAAAATGAGAATAAATCGAACCTTCAATTGAAGCAAATTGAGTCGAATCATTCATTTTTAAAATCATTAAAAAAAACATGCAACAAAGTACTGCATTTAGTACTTTGTGCATCCTCCTTTGCCCATATGACATGAACAGGTCTTCTTATAATGCTTGAAGAGACCAGGCATTCTGAGACCCCTTCAAAATGGAATCTCTGCAGATCCTCCAAGGTCCTTGGTCCTCTCTTTTGGACTCCCATCTTCAGTTTACCACACAGGTATACAGAGATTTATGAGAATGGTATGATAAATTTCAACATAACAAGCATGGGAGCGCGACTGCCAGCACAGAGCAAAGCCTGGATTTGAGGCAGGTGGTGCAACTGAGCCAGTGTCACCCTCTAAAATGAGCGTGTGTCATGTGCTGCCCAGCTGTGTGTGTGCAGGGTCAGGGCCACTGTTCCGCATCACACACACAGACACAAGCGAGAGGCCTACACACTGACCATGCCCTCAGGCACAAAATAAACAGGCATAGGTTTCGGACAGAAAACGTGACCTTCTTAATGAAGAACAAGCACCGGATTCTCTTCTGACTGGGATATTCACTTCACAGTGGACTTCACTATGCTGGATTACATGAACTTTAGTATACACTATAATGTACAAGGCACGAAAACAATACACATTGTGCTAAAGTATTCAGATGCCCCTTATAACTTTTTAACTCAGCTGCAAACACATAGCTTGTATAATTTCCTCTGAAACTTTTCTCTGGACCAGCCAGAAAAGAGCCATGGTCAGTGTGTCCAAGCATCGACTAAAGGAGTATGAAGTTCTCCAGCATTGGGCATACTTTGGAACTCCATTCTCCAGAGTGATGGAGATCCACCCACTGCCTCTGGAATGAGTTGGAGTGTTGTTTGTGATCCAGAACTAATCACCCAACCTGCCCCCCCCCAAGCTCTTATCAGAAGAGGAGAAGCTGTTACTGCAGAAAAAAAGGTGTGTGTCTGGGGTCACTATAAAGTTTATAAAGGACTGCTGGGTGAGCATGTGTCTACACACTTTTGGATATATAGTGTATGAAGTCAGACTCAGGTCCTCTTGTCATGAAACCTTTCTAATGGACAAAACACATCTGGTGAAAAAGGCCTGTGTGGCTAAGGATGAAAGGTCAAATTAACACCATCCAGTCAACACAAAGTTCCGTATTAACACAACACCTAATACAACAAGCCACAGAATCTGTTTAAATATGGTACAAAAGGGCCCACTGCTTTTGTGTGGCCAAGCAGAGGTTTATACAGGGCACATAATTTAAACAAATGAAAGACCCAGAAGGATCATTATTTTCAGTTGGATCACTCATGGCGAACTTGTTAAGTAAGATGTGGTGGATTTTACAGGGTTTCTTTTAGTGTGAGCTAAAAGGCCAGCGCGAGGCCGCTCCTCACACTGATTTATTTCATTATTCCACATTCAACAAACAGAGGAGGTGAAAGCTGACCTACAATGTCTTCCTGACGGCCCCTATCAAAGTCTGTTTTCATTAAAAGTTTCATTTTTCTACACCGTTTCGTGTTATGACTTTAACAGCCGGGCTTTACCGTGTAAATTAATCATTAAAGTGATTTTTTTTTTCTCTTTTTACATTTCTTGACGTTCAGTGATCGAACTGGAGAACAGCTTGATTTATAAACATTACTTAGTCTTTTCCTTTGAATCTCTAAGTAAGTCATTCAGGTTTACATGAATTGCTGAAGCCCATATAAGCATTCCCACACCAGGAGTATTTTATTTTACATCATGCAAGGAGGAAATAGCTATGTAATAACCAGTTTTTCATACTTCAAAGCATTATTTTTCTGTGGTCTACTGAAGTGAGCTTAATGTATAAATAAATCATCAATTAAACCTGTTTTTGTAATTGGAAAATGGTTTATTATTCTAGCACTTGTGCTATTTTTTAAGTCATTTGTTTTGTATGTGAGGTATAGTGCGGTATAATCTATATGACAGTATAGTATGTGTGTACATGTTTTTACAGAATTACAGAATCTGCAGAATTACAGAATACCGGTGATATGAAAGGGTGTACTTGGTCTGCAACAATATTTACGTTTTTAGGTGGTACGTGTCAAAGTAACATCCACATGATGTGCCGGGACCAAAGTCTCCCAAAAGAACATTGTCTCCTTCCTTCTTCATCACACCAGGCCTCCTTCTTCTATAGCTTCTTGAGTCGGCTCTGATGTTCACATCATTTTTGTAGGCACTTTCAACAGTGGACAGGGGTCAGCATGGGCACTCTGACTGGTCTACACAGCCTCATTCACAGCATGTACAATGCAAGGCACCCTGTATTCTGACACCTTTCTAACATTTTCAGCAATTTGTGCTACAGTAGCTCTTCTGTGGATCGAACTACTCCCCTCACACATCAGTAAGCCTTGGGCACCCACAACCCTGTCACCAGTTCACTGGTTGTTATTCCATGTACCACTTTTGGTAGATACTAACCATTGACTTCCAGGAACACCCCACAAGACCCATTGTTTTGAAGATGCTCTGATCCAGTCGTCTAGCTATCAGAATTTGAACCTTGTAAATGTAAATGTCGCAAAGAACCTTACGTTTGCCCATTTTGTCCTTCTTCCACTGACTCATTGCTTTCTGCCTAATATATCCCACCTCTTGACAGGTGTCATTGTAATCTAACAACTGCTTAAAAAGTATGCTTCTGATACGCTTACAGAGTTCTCTCTGTTTCACCCATATAAAACCCCGAAAGCTCAGGGAAGAAAGCTAAGACTGAGGTCCTGTATCGTGATGTCAGTGCTTTAAAAAAGCATGACTCATCCCAGCTCTTCTGACAGCTTGAGAGCGTCCACTCAACAAAGACCTCAGAGGCTTCACATGAGTGTAAGCTGTACGCACGACATGCTGGCAGGCTGAGGGGACGCCTGCACTGCTTATTTTTCCCAGCCCGCGGTGAAAACTTTACTACACATTCCTAAGAGTTCTTGTAAAAAACACTACAACAGTGAAGGTGAAGTCTCTATGTTCTCACTGGGTAATGTGAACTCAGAACTGAAACATTATGTGTAAAATATAACAGGTCTGCAGTTGATTCCTTAAGCCATGCAAATCTGAAAACTCTCCTTATTTTTGCAGCCAACCAGTCAACTTAAAGCGATAGCTGAATTAAAATGTTTACTTTTTTCTTTTTCAAAAATGCACATCGTCTTTATTTTTGCACTGGAACTATGTGGTTTATATAGTACTGCAGTCTTATACCTCTCTTGCAATGTCCATCCATAATGGACTTGCAATGTTCATTTTTATACATTGATATCTATACCAAGTAAATAATGATGAAAAGCATTCAAACATTAAGAATCGTGAAGTTAAGGCCTCAGAAAGGAATACTGGCTTCAAAACAAAGGCGGCACACGCACAGTGGGGGGATATTTATTATTTCTGTACTGTGTGTTGTCCCCTTCATTATAAAGCAAGACTGTCGTGTTTTGACGACTTCACTGATGGCTGCTGCCTTATAATCTCTGACTTCCTACATGGCTTTGCCGAGGCCTTTGACTAATAGCTTTCTTTTCAAATGACCGCTTTGGTACTCGACTTCAGAGGAGAGGCCCATGCATGAAATTCAATTATGCAGCACACGCTGAGCAGGCCAGGCCAGAACCTGTTCGTGTTAATCCTCTCCATGCCCCCGGGATTTTCAACAGACCCCTCGGCCACCCACCCCCACCCCGAACGGAGGCCCCAGGCAATAGATGGGTGAGCTGTTTTCACCCTGGAGGGGATGGACAAGCAAATTGCTCATCTTTCCGTGGCCAGCAGAGAGGCATACATGTCCATCATGAAAACACAACTATGCCATTGTTATAAATGGCTCTAAGGGCAGGGTAGGTTCACATGCTATATGATACAGAGTGGAAAGCCCATTCTGTTCAAACTCTAACCCTAACCCTATTAAGCGTTATTTTACTTTAATAAACTATTTTACCAAATTGTTTGTTGAAGAGCCCATATCATGTAAAACCAACACGTACTTGTTTAAAACAAAGAAGCCTGATGATTTCATACCATTCTAAAAGAAGGTGCCACTTAAGCTACAAAAAAACAGATCATTTTCAATTCACTGTTTCTGTGATTCACAAAAATCAACATATTTACATATATCCACCTATTACATTTACCCATCTTCTCACAATCTATGATAAAGTTATAAAGAGTATTTCAGGCTACTGCATTCTAAATTAATCTCATTAAATGGCAGGCAATCCAAACAGAGGTCATTTACATGTATGTCATTCTTAAGCCATTCAATCTCATCAGTCACAATAATGACGTTTTCATTTATAAAGCTCAAAAAATGTTACTGAATGACATATCAATACATTTCCAGCAAATACTGAAATTATAAAGGGTCTCAAAATACGTGCCACATGTTTAGTGTAAATTATCAAATGACTAGGGTTTCACCATGTTAAGAGGATGGCTGTATAGAAACTCTTAGAAGTTAACATAAAGGTTGGACAAAGATTTTTTATACATCATCTGCAATGTGTCTAGACTGATATATGCATTTGTAGTTACTCAGCTGTGTTCAGTGTGGTTATAGAATGAGTAAACGTTGGTGGCAACAACAGTGACTGGAAGGATAACAGAGTGCATCTAGATTTGCACATACTTATACACAAGTTATGTTGATGGTTGTTTTTTGTCTTTGCTCTCAGTATTTATGTTGTATTCCTTTTTTAAGGTATACTAGAATGTGACAGAACATTCCGGGACAGAAATGGGAACTGCCAGTGACAGAGTTTTAAATGTGTTGATAACTGGGCTGGGGTATGTAAAATTTCAATGAACTGGAGAAATATGTTAATTCAGTTTACATACTTTTCCACGAAATTTTCAAAAAATCATTTTGGGTATTTGGATATTTTCATGTTATGGGAAAAAACTGGGATTAAATGGGTTTAAGGCACTGTGACAAAAGCAGTCTGTTTAATTCTAAGGGATAAAATGAGGCTGGATAATGATAATGTAAAATAAAAACATATGGCCGATTTTGGTAAATAAAATAATTTCATAAGTAGGGCAAAATTAAAATGCGATAAAAATCTAGTATACAGGCCTTTAATACTTTTAGAATTCTGTAGGTTGTCTACGAAAAAAGAAAGATTCCTCAATTGTCCTTGGCTTGAACATACAGTTTTAGGGAAACCCTTTTAATGGTATAGATCCTTTAGATTATGTCATGTAATTTACAGAATGGGTCTTTAAAGTAGTGGTCCTCAAAGCAGTCCCCAGGGCCCCCACACAGTCATCTTTTTTCTTCTACGCTTATAAGTTGAGAGTTGGTTCTTCAGGAAACCAAAAGGAGTTTTTATGTGAAACAGCTCCTAAAAACCTTCTGCTACCTTTATTTCTTAGGGTGTATAGAGGATTTTCCAAATGAAGTGGGACTATTTTATTCGTTAAGCGTAAAGGACACTCTGTTCTCTTTTGCCTGGAGAAATCTAATCCACCTTCTGACTAAAGCCTAGCAACTGTGTGAAATCTCAGCCTCATGATCATCAGTGCACAGGGACCTTTCAGATGGATGAGTGCTGGCCATCTTCCCTTCACGCTGGTAATTGGCCTGTGGTGATTGCTGTTTCAGTCATACAGAGCGAAAACACTGTCTAGGCCAGTCCCAGCTGATGGAGCCTAGCTGTGTCCTTTGCGCTGCGGGGGTCAACAGGCCGACAAGAAATGCAGGGGAGGCTTCCTGCCCGGATCCAGAGTGGGAACACGCTCTCCTGTTCTCTTCCACAGGCCTCTGAGATGAATGACTCTGCGTTCCATACCCACATACCTCCGCCTGCCGCATCCAGCCTGGAACCACTAAGCGTCCTGGGCAAAGCGGAATTTGTGGTCAGATTCTGGGAGTCTGGCTTGTCGTTGAGTAAGTGATTGTTATGACTTGATGAGCCATTGCTGGAGATTTATGTCACGGTCTCCGTCAGTAATGACATGCTTCTGGGTTACTCTTAACTGTTCTCAGCTTCCTGGATGTAGAAGGATCCATTGGGATTGTATTCATGGCCATATCTTGTTGCCCATCTGTGGTCAACTCTTCATGTAAGGTAAAAAAAATCCTTAGGAAGCATCTTTTTTTTTCAATATTATATACAAATGCCTTCATCGCCCGAGAAATATTTGGGAAACATGGACACGCTTCTGGTATATAGGCTATTCCGTAATGTCTTATCAGCCTTTAAGAGGACTTTTCTGAATGGATGGATATTCTCATCATTATTCTCAATGGCGAGGACAATTCCACAAAGACTTCCACAAATGCAAAGCGCTGACAAATCAATGCTTTATGTATAGAATTTGAATCAGTCTCTCTTGAAACTCGATTCAGTGTGGTCCTTCACACTGCGTAATGACCTCTTCTTTTTAGCTGCCTTGAAAAGAAGGATGGCAGAAAAAACGGCAAAAACAAATGGCCCCTGGCAGCAGGCCAGGCTGGTCCTCAGGGGACGGAAGCAGAGGGGAAACCCCTTTAGGTTGAGCACAGGACTGAGCGGTAAAGGGCAGTAGTAGTGCAGAGAGATGGTCAGCGAGATGGTGGCTGGGAAACAAGCAGGACAAGCGTTCTCTGGTCGTCCTGTGGGAGCTCAGGCCCAGATGGGCCATTTCAGAGAGGGACCATGCCAGAATGCCAGAATGCTAGAATGCCAGGGCTGGTGCAACAGATCAACCCTCAGAGAGTGCAGGAGACAGTATGAGTATGGCCCAGTAGAAATCCACCACTTTATCAATCCACCAGATCTAGCTAGCGTAAGAGGGAACCAGAATTAGAGTGATATTTACAGTCTCGAGGGGAAGATAAATCTGGTTTCACACATCCACATTCTCATGAAAATGACAAACCCTGTTTCCTGTTTTGTGCAAATGTCATTTTGAGGGGAATGACTTGTAAAAGAGGTGTGTTTTTGGACTTGAAATTTCACTAAAACACCACAGTGAAAAAAAATTATATAATGAATTAGCTGATTATTGATTATTTCCACATGCAGTAGTTACATTACTTCAACATAATTTTATCTTTCAGTTTTCCTTGGACAATGATTATCTTGATATTGTCACTGTTGACTAAAACGTAACACACAGGTTTTCTTTCCAACCTTTGAAATTGACAGCTGCTGATAACACTGTGTAAAGATTTCATTATAAACCGATCGGTAGAAATGATTGAGAATCTGCATTTCAGTGCATTTTCTCTCCACTTTAGTCATGTCTAATTCCTATCCCACTAGCTAGGACCCATCCATTCACAAGACACCACCAACCACCAAGACTGAAGGCGAGCTTATGCTTCCTTCAAGGAACCACCTCATCTTTTTGAACTGCTGTTAACATAACGTCACTGGACAGCACTAAATGCCAATTATTTTACAACAGATGTCCACTTTCTGCTGGCTTGCGTCTCACTGAGTGATAGAGGGAGATGGAGGACCACCCTACTCTTTTTGTTTGTTAAGCTACACAGTGACCTACGTATGAATCATTCAAGCATAACAAAGCCATCTATATTTAGGCATGAACCAGTGAAGAAATATTTGCAGATGATTCCAGATGATCAGGCCAGTGATCAGTATACTGGTGGTGCTGAATGCTGAGTGGTTAAGCACCTTGTATCTTCAGGCTCTAAGGCCTGGTACGGAATCAGAGGTGGAGTCCCAGTCAGGCACTACTGAACAGCCCTCTCCAGATCTCCACTCCAGAATTTCACACAGGCCCATAAGGCGGAGATCAGGATCACCTGAGTACTAGGTTCCCAGGTAGTATATATAGACTTTCAGGACTACCTGTGCGAAGTATACTCTGCCTAGTCTAGTTACTGAGCGTTTTGTTATTTGACCTTACTGTGTTTTCTGCCCCGTGTCTCTGGATTCCGGATTTCTCTTCTTGCCCTGTGGATTTGGATTTAATTTCTTCATATTGGATTTACTGGTTTTTGGACTGTTTCTTGAACTTTGGATTCTGCTATTGAACTCTGAGAACTGTGTCCCTTATTAAACTCCTTTTCCTTTTGTATTCTGCATTTGGGTCCATATCTATGCTCATTACTCAGGCGCTCTGTAGCCTGTTGCAGTAAAGCATTTGTTCCCCTTTTTGTTCAATTTAATTCAGTCAATATGCCAAAGATAAGACAGTTTGACAGGCATAAAATAGAATTTTCCAAGTTGATTCAAAGCAAAATATAATTTTCAAAAACAATTATGGGTGGCTAAAAACATACCGTACATTAAAAAATGTCCTTCTCCTGTACCGTTTATTTGTATGGAAATGATGTCCATGCTTGAATCAAGTAAAATGTATCAATCTGTCATGTATTTCTTTCACTGCGTGAGAGTATTTTAGGGCACTCGTCTCCTCTCGACAGCTCTCTGAAATGCAGCCTCCGGTAGGCCATTTGGAGCAGCCTGCTATAAAGTTTATTGGGACATTTGTTCTGGTACAATGTGATGTTTAGGTAACCTTTTCTACATCTTGTAATATTTGCCACGGAAGACTGCTAACCTTATAAGCAAAAATGTTGCCCTAGTCTGAACTATAAATCAAAACCTTAGACAAGTATTAATTTGAAAACAAAACCCCTTCGTTTCTGAAAGTGCTGCAGCTGAGATTAAGCCCCTATCATGTCAGTTTGTGTGGGAAAAACAAAAAGGGGCAGGGAGTGTCACATGGGTCGGCCAGCTCCCAGAGACTCTACCCACTCATTCACTCACCCAGTCTATCTTTCCCTCTCTCTCTCTCTCCCTCCCTCTCTCCCCTCACCACTTAGTCTGTCAGGGGCATCAAACATGAGCCGTGGCATGTTTTGCTGAAAAAAGCGAAAGTTGTTCTTGAGGAATCTATAGGTAATACTACAGACACGTAAGTTGGATACACACAAAGATATGGTGGTATTGCTGCAGTCAGCAGCTGAGCACACACACATCACACACTAGAAAAGGGCAGATTTTTTGCATGACTAGATTGTGTATGTGCTCTGAAATGTGGTATAATTGAATGAGAGTGTGATGGCATGCAGGCTGATTTATGTCCACCAGGTTTCTGCAGGGTTCTCAAACGTGTGGGGTAGAAACCACATAGACATCCTCCTGACGACGCTGGTATTTCTCTGTTTACAATTCCAGAGTGTGCCGGACTGTCCTCTAAGGCCCTAGCGTACTACAAGGGTCACCGGGCTGCGATGTCCACCATTTCTGCGCTGTACTTGACAACAACTGACCAAGGATTTCCAGTCTTGAAAAATTATATCAGTTTGTCACCTGTGTTATAGACACTATAGATCATTTGCATCAGATGAAAATCGCAGTAAGATAACATCAGAAGTCTCTGTTACGAGCGAAGCCTCAAAAAGTGAAAGAAAAACCTGATTTTTCCAAACACCCCATAACTTAAATAGTTCTTTCTATGTAATCCATTTTGATGTGTGTTTACTTAATGAGCTATTTTCGGTTCATTGTGACCATTGCACCTGTTAATAAACAACTGTGTTTTCAGTGTCAGAGGAACAAGGCCAGAAATAGCTTTCCCATGAGTTTAGGGTTTAAAATAAAGAACTGGCAGGACACGCCCAGACTGCTGGAATGGCTCAGTCATGGGAACCTTTTCAAACTGTCTGTATGGATTTAACTTCGAAAAAAGAAAGAAAAAAAAAAAAATCAAACACGTGTAAATATCTATTTTGTCTGTGCTTGTAATAGCAACCCTGCTCTTTTGGGACTCCACGTTTTACGGCATGAACTGAAATGTGCTTTAGTTACGCTACCTCTAAATGTTCAAAAACACAAGTGAAAAGTTCGAGCGGACACTATAAACAAGGAAGAAAGAGGCAAGGCTACTAGATAGGGTCCTTTAGAGTGATGCCATAGAAGAACAACTTTTGCTTCCCTGATATTCAGTGGGCTTTTCCTTAAACAAGCACTTTTGGATCCCTAAAGCCTTTGTTTTCAAAGTTCTTGACATATAGTGGGGTCCTGATTTAATGTATTATTTTTTAAATGATATAACATGGGTGGGGACTTCTGCCACGTTGCATTCCAAATAAATATTCCCGCTTGACCACAGATTCCCACTAGCCATCATTCCCGCCTGATTTTTTTAAAGTCATTCCACTCTTCTGTTTCAGAATTAGAATGGGCTGGCAGTTAAGTTAGCCTTAGACAAACGGAGACACTGGCTGGAGGGGTCTGGTGTGGATGGAAAATAAGAACCAAGCGTCTTAATTTTCGCCAGGCCATATGGGCACTGTTCCGCAGTAGGTTTGATTTTGTACCAGTTTTTGATGTTGGGAGAATGTTTTGAGTTTATCCTTTTTCTTCCCTTCTAATCTTAGCTTGAGCCCCATGGCCTTTCTGTTAGTTGTAATATTAATTTATCCTCAGTTCAGCTCCACGCCTCTGCCTATCTCTGTCCCTGGTTGGTGGTGTGCCTTGTGGTTTCTTGGCTTCTGGCGTTAGAGCCCAAGGTTCGATTCCTGCAGGGGGGTCAGCCAGCCACCCTGCTAGAAAACTGCTGTAGGCTTAAGAGATGGATATTTATAAATATGCTTGTTCTTGTGACATCACATAAACAGTCAGTTCAAAACAGGCTATTTTTGCAGCTAAATTTGCATGGGAGTAAATGGGAGTTTGCATGGGAGTAAATGGTAGGTTTAAACTTTAACAGAATTTATCTCCTACATCAACCTCTTTTATTTCACAAAAAATAAGTTGAAAAAGTAAAAAATTGGTTTATATGGACCCCTTAAAGAACCGCTTTTGTGAATTGTGCGAAGAACCTTTTTAAAGCTTTAAGAAATTCCACATAATAGAAGCGTGAGAGGATTTTCAAGAACTATACATCAAGGCCAATAAAGAATTCAGATCCATCATTTTACAGTAATGTACAGTTGTAATGTACAGAGAATCCCCTTCATTTTTAAGACTATTCATGCAAATAAAGACATATAGACACTGTAAAATTCATTCCACAGATGCTGTCAGGTAAAAAAAAAAAAGAGTGTAGGCCATGTGGGATGATCATGCTCAGCTGTTTTGATAAGGAAAGACCTCAGCCTGATAAACACACCTTCTGAAATGAAGAAAAATATATATTTGGCCTGTTTTGGGAGAGCAAATGTATTTTAATTTCAGGGCGATATGGCACCAAACGCTCAGCAACAAACACCTGATAAACATTAGGCCTGGGTTCACCTTGGTGTGTATTTGAAAGCGAGGCTCTCTTGCGGAGAAGGGGATGTATCAGTTGGCTAAAAGTTCCTTTTTCCACTGCGGAGTTAGTTATTCATAATCGCCCAATAATTCATTGTTGTGCTGTGCATGTGGATTCTAAATTTGTGGGCTTAAGAAGTGAATGGTTAAGGCATCTGGAGTAATAATAAGTTTCCATGCTTCCCCAGAAAGGGAGTGTATTTACTTTGAGGTCGCTCAAGATATGCTGGAGAGACAAGAGTCCCAGATTGTCATAGCTTGCAAGGCAACTTGGGTGGGCAGGTCTTGCCCAGATACATTGAGGCTTACTAGAGAGAGGCCTGATAAAATGGAAAAAATTGACAGAATTTATGCCAAATCTACTCTTTAATGGCCAAGCATGCTTTTAACCATGCTGGGTCACGTATTTATTCCTTTTTATGGAAGATCAGAATTGAAAAATGAAGGTAGAGTAGATAACATAAGATATGATAAAACAATACAAATACTAAAAACAAAGCCATGGAAAAAACTCCAGAGGTCTATGGTACAAACAGTTTCCTCTATAATCAAACGGTACTCTAACACAGGCTGTTCTGCACGTTGGCGATGAACTGAACCAAAGGATCTGTGCTTTCAAGTCTTCTTTAGCAGGTTTCAATAGATATTTAGCATTCAAATGCTGAATTTCGCAAAAGTGTAACATTAATAACATTATAACATTTCTAAAAACAAGTTCCATTCCTGACAAAAAGGTGCCACTAAAAGTTATATATAGAAGAACCAATTTACTAAAGACCTATTTAAGAACCATCTAACAAAGGGTTCTTTAGGGAAGCAAAAATGGTTCTCCCATGGCATCAGGCAAAGAGCCCTTTCTACACTACAGAGACCCAAACTACAGGAGAAATTACTAATTTTGGCTAATTGGTCATTTAGGTGTCCTGATTTCAGTATAATATTAATTGATAAGCTTCCCATCCTGTGGTGTAGGGTGTGTAATCTCAAATCCTCTGATCTACTCACAGTGCAACCAGAGCCACCCCAATGTCAAATTGTGAATATTAACTATGTTTAGTATTTGCATGAGAAGAGTTTAATTCCAAATTTTCATATGTAACAATTTTGGACATAGCAAGCTTTTGAAAAGAATAACAATGAATGTATAATAGAAAACACATAAGGCTGATACTAATCATACATCACACCAATATTCTTGTATGTGTGAAGCCCACTCCCAGTAATGTGCACTGAGAAAAAAAAAAGAAAATTATATGAAAGTGTAATATGTACTATAATGCACTTTGGAATAAAGCATACACTTATGCAATTGGAAGACCATCTTATCTAGAGCAACTGTAGAAAACAACAAAACTTTCACTTTTTTGCTGCAAAATGAACCTACAGAGCCAAACTATCACAGTAATCGGTGTATTACTGTCAGCCATATTTGTTTTAATCTTAAGTTTGTTCACGAGAAATTCTGTTTCAGACTTTTTGTAGGGCAGCATTCATAACACTACATGTCACCTATATAAGCCTTTCATGACAACTGACATAAACCTACTTAAATATTTACAAAGCCTTTTTACAACACATGTCTGCTGTTACACGTTTTGGGGTGAAAATGACTGAGGCAGCTTTTATGACAATGGATGTTTGATGAAATAAGCCTTTATAAATGTTTACGTTGGTTTCTGTCAGTTGCTGTAAATATATGTGTCATGTTGCCTTTAAGTGTTACCACTGCAAGTTCCCTGGTCAACTGGGACTCTGGTTTAGGAGCCTAATCTGAAAATGTGTGGTGTTTTATTCTGGGCAAATGTTGTAGTGTGGGGGCTTTGATGATTAAAGGACAAAAAACTCCAGAATATGTGCGTGGGATCTCTTGCATTTTCAACCCTGATTTTATAAACCCTGTAGCGTGGGCCCTACATTAGGAAAGGAATGTCATGAAGCATTTTTTCAGATTTTTTTTTTTTTTGACAATTTCATTTCATGAACTTCTTTTGTAAGTTTTCTTTTTCTTTGAGAGCTTTTGTGAATCCCGTGCTCTTTTGTTCTCCAAGAGCCTTTTGCAGGTAACCGCGTTTGTTGATTTATGGCCCGCCATCTTTGTTCAGATTTGTGTTACAGTTCAGTACATGCCGTGTCTCCTTCCTCCTGTCAGGCTCTTTCCCATGGATCTGAGCTGGAGCTCCAAGCTTCTAGCCCCACCTGAAGCGCATTACTCTTCTCAAGCACTTGTTGATGAACCTCTGAACCTTGTTTTTGATGCTGTTCCATGATACAGGCATCACGTTGAGTGGTGAGACAGAGTCCAACACTCAATAACTTTGAGAGGCATTGTTGGGTCATCTCCATAGCTTCTATGTCTTCAACCTGTCATTAGATGACTATGGGATTTTACATCACTGATTTGGTGAACCACTTTATCGAAAGAGATGGAGAACATGACCGACCGAACTGGTTAGGATCGCCACTGCAGAAACTCCAATCCGCATCAAAGCGCCTCAAAGCCACAAATCACCTTCCTGTTAAATCCAGTGCAGACATTACCTGACACGTCCAAAGACACTCTCTGTCTTCAGCTAAGCAGGGAGGAATGTTCCACCAGCTTATTCTGTTTCTCTTACTATAAACCATAGCAGAGGAATGGTTTTCTTCTCTGGACAACAAAGCTGAATATTGTACACTGTGTATGTGTGTTTACATTACTGTCAGGCTCTTTATGATCACTGGAAAGAGGAAAGTTTCTACATTCTAAACTTGTTTTCTCTGTCTGCGATGCGGCTATCTCGTCTTTGTACCTTTGGCCGATGATAAGAAATGTGTAATGTGGAATGGATTTAATGTGGAAATTCTCATTCTTCCACAGATACTGGACAGTGTTTCTCGGAGACATACATTAAAAAATGGTTCCCAGAGTTCTTATTGAAGATTTTTAAGCCTTTCAACGGTAGCACCTATTAATGCGATGCCTTAGTCCTAGGTATGCAGTCTTTTACACCAACCAATGAAAGAGTTCTAAAAGGCATTAATGAACCCAGGATGCTGCAAGGCCCCAATGTTTTTCAGCATTGATCTGACATTAGTGGGACACAAAGCACAATGAGAACATTCAAAAAATGGCAGGAGTCATTGCATTAGAGCAGAGTTTGGTAGTAATTGCTTAAATTTACTCACTTACATGTACTTAATATGTTAATGTCAGCAGTTTTGCTTCTGCTCAAATATATTTGTGAAAACTACTTTTTCACTCACTAGTGTGTATTTCAGTCTGTTCTGTTGTTCAGCATGTGTGGTGCATTCCTGTGTTATTTTAGACCAGAGGGATCGCAAAAAGTGTAGCATAGCACCTACCAAACTGTAGTTCAAAGGCTAACAGATACTGGATGTACTAAGACTTTCCTTTGTAGTTCTGTAGAGAAATCAGTACTTGAGGTGTTTTTCTGACCTGATATTTTTTAGGTGTGTAATATCAAAACATATGAAAAAGAAGCATTTAAAATAGTATTTTGAAATTTGTAATTGTATCACTGACACGTGCCTCATTCTCTGTACCATTTTCATGAAAAATACTGTTATTGATTTAAGTTACACAACTGGGTGTCTATTGGAGCGAGGAGGAGGCGAGGTTTATGTTACGAGCTTCATAAATTCTAGGGGTTGTGATTTTGTGGATTATTTTGTCAAAATGGAACTGAAAGTCAGCTTCAAAATTGAAAGCTATCATTAGACCTCTATTTGTTTTTTACTCATCTTGTTCTTTTTCTAGGCTATTTTTACTTTAACTAACATTACTTTCACATGACTAAGGGTTTAGACTGCCTGCCTCTGCATGAGACTCACTGACTGATGTCCACTGTGGCTGCTGTTGTTTCTAAAGCAGTTTTTCCAAGTTCCTTTCCTTGGTTCATGTCAGGTCAAACTCAGAAAAAAGCTTCAAAAACAGAATGAAATGATAAAACCACTCTTATAACACATGAGTAAATAAGATAAAGAGTTCCTGACTTGTTCTTAGTTTCTATTAAAACACTTTTGTTGGTACAGAACCTTTATTAGAGGAAGGTTCTTCAAAGGTTATTCACACAAATCTGATTTACTAAGAGATTCATTAAAGAAAAGTTCTGCAGGAAACCAAAAATGGATCTTCTAGCAAATGTTAGAGTAGCATTTTGGCAGCCTGATTTTGAAGTTTCATAGCTCTCTCACATCTACCCATATTGTCCTGCAAAAAGGTTCCTCTGCTTAACCCTTTTAAACACATTTCATGTGGAGGAAGACTTAACTCTACATGTTCTACAGCGCTCAGTCTGATGTTAATAGCTAAGGAGCGGTTTCAGTGCAGGGAATCTGAGAAATGCAAACAAAAACAGACGTGAAGAAACCGGGGGGGGGGAGATGTTTTAGTGGGTCTGGACCAGTCTTATGGGTCTCCTGATGCCGAGCGCTTTAAAAACACGACCGCTGCTTGAGCTTAGACACGGCAAAAGTCGCCTGACCCTGACGAGGGATCGAGAGACGAACATTAATCTGAGAAATCAGACTGGAAAGCTGAAATGCAAAACGCCATTTTTCATAGCTTCTGTTTTGACATAAAAATCACACAAAGACGGAAGCAGGCAATTAGAAAGATCAGTGAAAAAAACAATTACAAGGTTGACTTGAACATGTAAGACAAGAAACGGGGTCTGTCAGGTCTAATCGGCTTTGTTTCTCTAATTCTACTTGTAGCCATGGGCGTGCACATATCTATGGAAAAACAAATAATTAATGAGAATGCTGTGATTAAGATAATTCACTATGATAAGAATGTTCACACAGCTAATATGAGAGTGTAATCGCCATCAATCAACAGATGTGCCAGCACAAACATCTGACTCTTCAGTAAACTGGAAGGGGAGGAATGGGGGTCGCCCACAGCTCAGTGGAGCCACGGTTTAGCACTGGAAACCACAAAGCCCGGGTACGTTATGCAACGCGAGAGCTTATTTTGACATTATGAAAATGAAGCTTCTGAAATAGCGGGTAGGAAATGAAGTAAAACCTCGCCAGCTTCGAAGCTGTCACTTGCTGTAATGATCTGAGTTCAGCTCGGCCAGTTCATGGCCGTTTGTGTATTTAACACTTGAGCTAAGCATTTGATTCCACGCAGTATTTCCAACATTTTATCATGTTAAAAGACTGAGATAAGAGGCTTTCTTTAAAACATCTTGTTTCATTCATCTCTTGAGTGTTGCGTGATAACAGGCTCATGGAAGAGCACTTGAAATTCCTGTCAAGGTCAGAAGGAGGTGTGCATATAGTACAAAATAGAAGTATATATATATTGGGCTGTTTTGGCTGACTGTGGTCCTATTTTCTATAAGACACTCTCTCCCGAGGTGCTCCACATTATAGCATTGACAAGTGAGGCCGAAATGTGGAAATGATATTTTTGCCTTCCTGGACTGATATAATCTGATAAGCACCCTTGTTCCCATGTGATAAGGGCTCCTTAAAAACAATTTATGGGAAACTGATTGCAAAGTGGTCCAGTGACATTGTTTTGCTAAACTGTTTTCTGATGACAGCATTTGTTTACTAAAGCTACGAAGTTGGGGGTGGTAGTGGTGGTCACCGCTGAAGCCGTGATGATAAATGTAGTTCACAAAGCTTAGAGGTCTAAAACTGCAAGAAGGTCACCAAAGGTCGATTCCGCAGAAATGACCAACAGAGCCTTTCAGCTAACCAAATACAAATGATTATTTATTTATTTTTTTATTGAATACCAATTTCACAAAACGATCTACACTCCAAAAAAGGACACTGCCATTGATGAACCACTTTTGGTTCCCAAAAGAACCTTATTTAAAAAGAGATATGTGAGTGTGAAGAACTTTTGCATATTGTAAAGGTTCTACCTGTGTGAAATTCTGGAGTGGAGATCTGGAGAGGGCTGTCCGGTAGTGCCTGACTGGGACTCCACCTCTGATTCCGTACCAGGCCTCACACTACCCCAATTTACAGGTTCTTCATATGATGTGGGATTTCACATTCAAAGACTCTTCACATTCTCCATGACCAGTGTTGGGAACTGATTTCAGGAATGATCCTCTGAAAGGTTTTTGGGTTAACCAAAAAAGATTTTTCTGGGGCCTTTTTTGACACCTTTAGTTTTAAGAGTGAAGCTGGTGCTGCTCCGCAGTCCATAAGTAACTGGACAGTGATGTTTATTGGTTTATCTCGGTACTCTAAGTAAAAAAAGAGCTTGTTGAATGTCAGCTTTAATTTGAAGGTATTTATATCTATACTGGATGAATCACACAGGATCCATGTACCCAGGGGCATGACTATTTGGCGGTAGCCCTGAACATTTTTTACCAGTCCTGGATCTTTTCAAAGATTAAAGATTGGTATTCATATTTGGTATGCCTTCTATAAATGCAGTATAAAAGGCTACCACACCCCTAACTCAAAATACATTCCTGCATCTATGGAAGGCCTCAGACCCTGTTAGTGGTAGACTTCACATGATAACTTCAACAAACGGATTTTGGCAAAATGAAAGAAATTCTCGCACTCTCTGCTACTGTTTACTGTTTTAAGGCTTGAGGTGGGCTTGCTTACTTGGTTTACTTTACAAAGTCTATACACCGATCAGCCATAACATTAAAACCACCAACCTAATAATGTGTAGGTCACCAAAACAGCTCTG
This sequence comes from Brycinus macrolepidotus, assembly GCA_037974445.1. Lineage (NCBI taxonomy): Eukaryota > Metazoa > Chordata > Actinopteri > Characiformes > Alestidae > Brycinus > Brycinus macrolepidotus. The sequence continues at coordinate 32,657,011 of JBBPCZ010000115.1, read as the reverse complement.
ACCTGTGGACTTCACCTCTGAAGGTGTGCTGTGGTATCTGGCACCAAGAAGTTAGCAGCAGATCTTTTAAGTCCTGTACGTTGTGAGATGGCGCCTCCATGGATCAGACTAATTTGTGCGGCGCATCCCTCAGATGCTCGATCAGAATGAGATCTGAGGAATTTGCAACACTTTAAACCATTCCTGAACCATGTTTGCAGTGTTACAGGACCAGGGGCGGATCTAGAAAAATAATTATGTGGTGGCAAGAGGGGGGCAGGAAGTTTTGAGGGGTGGCAACGTATGGCAGACGTTTATATACTGAATTTAATCACAGTTATCACCATGGCTCCCAACTTTTCC
>JBBPCZ010000115.1:32624898-32639558 GCA_037974445.1 Brycinus macrolepidotus | reverse complement strand
ATATATATATATATTTCTTTATTATTTTGTTTTGTTATTGTAAATTTCATGCCGGACCTGGGGAGAGGAAAAAAAAAAAGGGGGGGACACAAAACAACAAGGGATAAAGCACAATAAAAAAAAACAATAAAAAAAAAAAGACAAAGTATTGCCAACTTCTGCACCTACAAACAAAAGACCAAAAAACAGCAGAAAAAAAAAAAGGCACAGAGACACCAAAAAAAAAAAAAAAAAAAAAAAAAAACACCAATCAATAAAAATACAATTTTACAAACAAGATAGTATATTTAATGTCGTTTCTGAAATGTGCTTTATTGTTTGTTGAAATCTTGTTTCAGCCTGTTAGTATTTGTGTTACTACCAATTTTTCCGACTCATTCAGCCCAGAATAAAGACTATCAAGTGATCATCCAGATAAATCTGTGTGCAAGTGAAACTAGCTATATACTAAGTGTATGTGTGAGTGTGTATGTGTATGTGTGTGTGTGTGTGTGTGTGTTTGAGTGTGTGTGTGTGTGTGTGTGTGCGTGCGTGTGTCTCCATGGTCAGCTGACACACTGCACATCATGGCAGAAAGCTACAGTGCAAATGCTGCTACATATTTAAACTCACTTGTATTTACTATCAACAGCATCCATAAATGAATTGAAGTAACCGATCAGTGATTGCATTAGCTAGTGAAGTTTCAGCTGGTCCAAAAATGAAAGAGGGAATCAAGTGACATGAGATGAAAGTGAAGAAAGGAGGTTGTCTTCAGCAGGCTAACCAACTGGCATAGCCGAGAGAATAGTGAAATATTATTACTTATTTAAAAATGATAACATATACATTTAAATGGTTCAGAAATACAATAACTGATGTGTTAAATATCCTGCAGTGGAAATCTTTAAAAACAATGTTCTTTTTTCTTTATTCACAGGTAGTCGACTTCACACAACATGTTTTCTGATCATAAATATTCCTAAAAGTTGTTTGAGAGTTATCTTTAAACTTGTAAATCCCCTAAATTTCCCCATGTGAAGGGTTTCTGCAGAATCCAGAGCGTGCATACCAGAAAACATTTAGATAAGCAAATGTACATGGTTGTTTTCTTTGTCTTGCTGTGCTACATTCTTCAGTAACCTTAACCCTTGTCCTAAACCTAACCCTGAGCCAAATCCCAATATAACCCCAACCCTAACCCTAATGTAGTTATCTAAAAGTTTTTTGGAATGCCTGATCTGGATTCTGCAGAAACCCTTCACATATTAAAATCTGGGCTTTTTTTGGTCAGGGTAAGGTGGCCAAAACAGCAGCATGTGTAGAACAACAGAATGCGATTTTAACGTATGACAACAACACTAAGACGGTCTTACACAATTGTGTATGTTTACTAAACCAGAGATCCCCAACCACCGGGCCGCAAACTGGTACCGGCCCATGAGTCATTTGGTACCGGGCCGCACAGAAAGACAGAATAAAAATATTTCATTGATTATCAGAGTCTGAAAGATCTTTTATTTTGAAAAAACGCTCGTCTCGGTCCACGGCTCGTAGCAGGGAAACATGCGCAGGGCTCCCACTTATTCAGCGGAATGGTGAGTTGTATTTTTATGCACTTTGTTTTTAGTTGTATCTATACCGGTCCGTATTGTTTAACATGATACTGGTCTGTGGTGCAAAAAAGGTTGGGGACCGCTGTACTAAACTACTAAGTATAAAACATCACAATGCAATTAAAACATTTCTTTCGCCACCAAAAAAGTATCCTAGAAACAAGAGCAAACACACTTTGTGACCATAAAATACCTGTTTATGATTAAAGCATTTGCACTTCATGGTACAGTTGTCCTGTTGGATTTAAAATTTGATTTATGTTTCCATGACTGTGTTTCTGAAATTGTAAGTTTAAAATTTTCTCTATTGTGTTACTATGTGCGCTATCCCAATACAGTGTTACCAAAAATCATTGCATATAGCTCCCTTTCCCAAACTTAGGGTCGCAGCTCCTGTTTTTGGACCTGTTTGGACTTTTTTTTATTGGGTCACCAGATGGCACAGTAATATGCGTGACAGTGTTATGATCTGCGAATTCATTCTTCTGATTTAAATAGAAAAAGAGGGCTCTCTCTCTTCTCGCAGCCCTGATCTCAGCTTGTGGCTGAGGGAACGTTGAGTGAGCAGTAGAGATTTAAGTGGTGGTTTCACTGGGTGGAAGCGGAGTTGTTCAGTTGAAACCACATGGACTGATGTATCGCGGCACAGTTTCAAAAGCAATCTTTTTCATCTTTTTTTTTTTTTTTTTTTTTTACTTTCTGAGGAGGTGACTGTATGAACATGAAACAATGTCGTACTCACGAGTACACCATCTGTGGAAAGTGACTGTGTCCCAGTGTTTCTCCTGAAATCACCAGATGGCACAGAGCCAGACCCGTGCCGATATAACTGTGGTGCCCTCACTGTCTGTCGCATGCATTCAGCCTATCATTCAGATTTTAGCACTTAGAACTCCCTTCTGGTTCTAACCCTGTTCCGAAACTTGAATTTTTACTCATATTGTATATCGCTTCTGATAAAAGTGTCAGCCAAATGAATGTAATGTAATGATGTCCAAACGAAAATACAAGAATGTTGGCTACACCGAAGCCTTTTGAAATGGAGAATAGAAGCCTCAGTGTGTTTTGTGTAGAGAGGTGCTGAGTAACAAAAGCTTAAAAACTAACAAATTGGACAGACGTCTCCAAAATAAGCTCAGTTTTGGGACAAGTCCAAATGATTTTTCTTGTGCAAAGAAGATTTTTCTTGTGCATATAGCATTTCATGTGTTAGTTGGGAACCAGCACATTGCTAGTTAGCTAACATTAGCTAACATTAGCCGTGACTGATGCTGCATTCAAGACAAGAGTAAACCCAGTTTGGAGACTTCCAGCTTGTGAAAAATGTGTGTTTACATGAAGAACTCAGATCTTCACTCTTTGTTGATGTCTTTACAAGTTCTTGCAGCTGCTTTACATTAGTATTTTGTTGGTTTAAATAGCCAATCATGTCTGTATCAGTGAAGCTGGGTAGACTAGTGGTTTAATATTGGTTATTACAAACGGCTCTGAAAAAATGTTGTAATGCTGCAACTTCACTAATGTATTAACAATGTAAACATATCACGAGCAAAAATTAATTACTTGTTAAAAGTAATTAAACAGAGTCATTACTGTATCTTCAGTCATGATTGCAGCTGTCATGACATCAAGTTAGGTAAATTTTTTTGGATAAAACGTTTTTGTGTGGAGTTCTCCCCATGTCTGCGTGGGTTTCCGCTCGGTACTTCGGTTTCCTCCTACAGTCCAAAGACATGCACGTCAGTTGATTTGAAGATGCCTCATTGTCCATCGGTGTGAGCGTGTGTCTGTTTGTCTGTGTGTCTGTCCTGAGATTCTCCACCTTGCGCTCTGTGGTCGCTGGGATAGGCTCCGGCATCCCCTGTGACCCTGGTTAAGGATAAATCACTCAGATAATGGATGGATGGATGGAGTTTGTTATTTCCCAATGTCCAATATGTCATGAACGCAGCATGACATGCGATATTCCTTCCCAATTCGCTGCCTTGTTCCTAATGTGGATTTGGCAGCAAAGTGCATTTATTCGACAATAAAGCTCAAAAGATGAAATTCTTGTCAATTTGCGGTGCATTGATGTTAGTTTGGATTTCTTCTAATGTTGTGTTTTTTTTCAAGCCAAAAATCTTTGACACATATTGTACAGATAAACAATTCAAACAATTTGCTTAGGTACCTAGAACTATTTATGTACATTTGCATTAACATATTTAATATGTTAATGCAAATGCAAATGTACTATTAAAGTAATAAGATTTTATGATGACTTTTTGGACTATATCACTCCATTCATCTTGACATTTTGACACAGCTGGTATTATGTAATTATGTACAATTCTGAAAAATGGAAAATGGAGATATACAAGTTTGAGATATAAAAACACAGATGACACAAACATATACACACATACGTATGAACTTGTTTACGTTCAAAACCAGTAAGAAAGCCAGTGAGTGAGGTGTTTCCCGCTCATTAGGGTGACAGTCAGATTGTTCTTCAAAGCAGTAGCACTGTTGAACAGCATGTGTAACCCAAATTCGATGAACATGCATTCAGGATCTGATTTGTTACAAGATATTACATCTGTTCCCTCAGCACAAATCGTCCAAAATAATTTTCCCTACACAGTGTGTAGGGAAACACACTATATAATGAAAACAAAGTTGATTAATCACCAGCACAGTAAATGCCCACCACCGGTTACAATTTCCGATAGAGGCTAATTATAGTGCATATTCTATGCATGTCATATCACATCTGACCACTGCATGATTGCAGGTTTGTTTTCATCTCTGTAATGGGGTGGCTGATTTTGGGAATATGTGAAAAGAGCGGCCAACACTGCTAATAGTGCACATGTTTTTACTCCAGCGCCACGGAACTTCAACTCTCTATGAAGCCTAATTATGAACAAAAAATATAAGACCTGTTTATGCAAATGCAATTAGTAAACTAATGTCTCTCGCAACAGAACAGGAACATCTGTTAGCAAATCAAACAAAGAATGTGGGTTTTTTCTAGACAAAAATGAAAAAAGGGCACATATGCATAAAACAATCATCTGCTTGAATAGTGTGTATGAAGAGCAAAAACGTAACTTTTACTGTTGTGTGATGCAAATGCATGAGGAAAAACGTTTTTTTGCACGAAGAACTTCCTTTTTGCATTCTTTATCCACACGTAAACACACTATCGTGCACTAACTGATGCTGATGTTGTCTTTAGTGTATTCTTTCATCAAAATATTTATCACATTTCTGGAGGTAGCAAAGTTGCAGTCTGACCACAAACAAATGTTTAATGAGTTTACTGCGAACCTAAGCCAACGATTTCAGACCACAAAGAGAAAATACTTATTTGTCACGCTAACAACCATGTCAAACACTACGAATCACATTTGCATACGTGGAGGGCTGGCCGGGTTCCACACACTAGAAGCCGAGGAATGACCCTTCTAAAAACCCAACTGACGGTCAGCTGAAAGGAGCTGATGTGGCGTCGAGAGACTGTTGTGAGACCGCATTCAGCCAAGCAAGTGTAAAATGCTCCGAAGTATTTCTTTACAAAGGTGAAATTATTCAATATGAACGTAATCCCTCCTAATCCCTGTCATAAAACCAACTGTCAAGCAGAATCTATAACGTCATCTTAAAGCATTACGTGCACAGTAGCAGAATAAACTTATTACACTGAGCTGAGGGTTGGTAGGCTTGGCTTCCTCTCGCCTCTTCCCTTTGATGCTGCATTCTAGATTTTCCACCCACAAAATACTTGCACCTCTGACAAGGTAGATGTCCTTATGAGGAGAAGGTTTTTTGTTGATAAAAAATCTTATCAAATGAAACAGCGTGGTCATAATCAGGTGACATCAAAACAGAGCATTTCAACACTATCTCTAGAAGGCCTCAATACAAATGCACTCACAGTGCCAGTCAAAGGTTTGGGACACTCTCTAAAAGTGATCTTCCTTTATTGCACAATGCTCCACAATGTAGAAAAAGAAAGTAAAGACATAAAAGCTATAAAATAACACATGTATGGCATGATGTAGTGACCAACCCATTAAACAGTTTAATATTTTAGGTTCTTAAAAAGTAGCCCCTCTTCAGCTTGGTGCAGCTTTGCTCACTCTTGGCATTTTTTTCAATGAACTGGAAGGCATTTTATTTATTTATTTATTAAAATTTGTTTTGGGAAATAAATGCCATACATAGGCATCAGCTTGAATTTTGATATTTGTCGTAATCCTCTTTCAAAACCCCAGAAATTCTAAGAAAATGTTGTGTTATTTCCAGAAGCCCTTAAACAATATTTTACAAGGAATGAATGAATAGCCAACAGTTCCTGTATTCCTGAATCTTGGACACACAAGTGTTGTCAAAAATATCAATATGTCAATACTGAACATTCTGAAATGATACAATGCTTGTTTCCTGCAGTATTGATACTGTACATAACACGCTTTCCTTTTGATGCACCTAGGCTTCTGATGCACCACTACTGAAGCTCCTACAAGATACCACATATAGCAGGAAAACAGCTGTATGATTAACAATGTATGCTCAACCTTATTGTCTACATGAACACAAAACATCACGTCTTAGTTGATACAGCTTAGTTGAGACAATTAGACCTCTGTAGATCATTATTTAACCATCTAACTTCTTTCGCAATAATCAGAAAGTAAAAACACAAAGCTTTTTTTCTGGTCACTTCATATTTGTCATATTTGCACAGAAGCAGTCATGCATGAGTGCACAGGAGTACACTCCCGTGATGTTTTCAGCCACAAACTGAACTAAAATACAAAAAAAAAAAAACCTACCAAAAACCTAAACTTAAAAACTTTTTGCTGGCTGTAATCTAAATATCCATGTCCATTTCCCAGACTTTGACTTTGGCTTGCGATTAGGCTTAACCCTTTATGTTAAATATCTAACATGAATAACCTTCAGTCAGGTGTTTATTCTGAACACTTAACCACAGGTCTGAGATGATCTTAAAGAAGTAAATGGAAGAGGATCAAAAAATGAGGCTACATGTCATACCTGGGAAGTTTCATGGAAACCTGTGCTGAGGTGGGTGGTCAGGCAGCCGGTGGGTGTGTGTTGCTCTTCAGTTTAGGGTAAGGATGCAGTCTGAGTCCAATATGACAAAGCCTTTCTGCTCTGACTCGTCTTTCACCCAAAACGTTGCTCTTGAGGTTGTCAGCTATCCGCAGACATGTCAGCTCACCAATTTGTTTCTTGGAAGGACTGCAGCCATGTCCACATATATCCTTCATTATCAAGGAGAGGCGGTCTGGGAAAGGATCATAATGGATGAAGAAGAATTTCTGCAGAGCTGTAATAGAAAAAAGAAAAAAGGACATTTGTTACACCAGAAACTGAATACGAAATACTTCACCTGGTGTCAAAAATATCAGTTTTCGATATTGATACCAATACTCATTTTCTACTCCATCGATTCAACCCATAGAAGGCTTTCTTGCTGTATAGGGCTTTCTTGCTGTTTTGTTCGAAAATGAGTTAAGGCACCCAGTCTACCAGACGCTACAAGTCATGTAATGTATTGTCTGGTTTTGTGATATATCTGTCTTACAAGCCTTACATGCTAAGTGACCTTTTGCAGTCCGCATGGCTTAAATCAACAAAGCCCCACACGATACACATTAAACCTCAACATTGTCACAACAGATGTTCTGCCATTTTGCATAAGTGAACCACATTCTTCAACTTTATCATGGTGTACGAGAGAGGAATGATATAATACATTATTATCACAAAGCCGAGGGGCAAAGCAGATCTTTCCGAACATTATTTAAAAAAATGCGCAAGGCTGATTGACCACTGATAAATCTCTAACAGATAAAAAAACAAACTGCAGCGTGCAACTCACAGCTGAAACCTTGCTGGCCGAAAAGGACGGCACTTTGCTGAGCTATGTTAGCTTGTCTACTAGCCTATAGGCACACATTCGTGCAGTGTGTGTGTGCATGTGTCTGTGTGCGTGTGACTGCATTTAGAGAGAATGACAAAGAGGAAATGTCAGTGCTGTGTTTGACAGTGTGCAGAGGGAAGTGGTAAAGTAACAATCGCTTCATCATTGTCAGAGTACACACATATTTCACCACTCCATGTAAACAAACAAACAAAAAGAAACAAATGCTAGGGTTGTATTAGTCAAAAAAGTCCTTAGGTTTGTCTTATTTGTCTTGATTTTTGTACAATTTGGTTGGATTTTTGACTTTATTACTTTCGTTTCTAATACTTTCACTCAGCAAAAGTAATTATCGTGTGAACATAAGATGACAAAGTGTCTCTCTAAAACAGTAACTTTAAAGGAAAAGGACAAAACCATAATTCTTATCGTAATTTTATTCCATGTTCATTGCATTTTGCACCATTTCTACTAGTCAATCATAAAATGTTCACACAATGTAAAGGGCAACTGTACTTTGCAAATAATGTAAGAAAACAAAAAAAAGACAAAAACTGAGATTTTATTTGTCCAGAAAGTGATGAAATGCTTAAATAAATGGATACATATGCTCCAAAAATCTTTTCAAAAACCCGTGCATTTATCCATGATCAGAGTAGGTAAAAAGTTCCTTAACTTGTAACTAAAGCAGAACCATTTTTGGTTAAAAAAAACAATAAATTGCAATTGCTTTCCATCCTTGAGAAGAACATTTAACCAGGCAAAGAACCATTTGTGCATTCAAATCGTCAACAGATCTACATGGAACCACTTTCTTTACTAAAGAATTTTTCTAGAACAGGGCGTGATCAAAGTCTAGAAGTCTAGCAAGGTCCCTAACTTTGATGAAGCAAAAACAGCAAGTCAAAAAAAATATGGCCTCATCTGCTTTTTAAATGCTCCTTTTGAACCATTTTGATTCTAAATGTAACATTTAACTTCAGAAACTCATCACAAAGACAAGGCAGGTTTATTGATAGAGTACATTTCACACACAAAGGCAATTCAAGTTTGACAGTAGCTTGGGACAGAATGCCAGAGAAACAAATATAAGCAGAGTATACTTTATGCTCGCCCTGGCCACTAAAAACCCCCTATAAAAGGCTTCTTTATAGATATGACTACAAAATTCTACATTACATCTCCCTACTGAAGTGGAAAGAGCTGCTTAACTCCAAACTCTGTGCTGAGGTCATCTGAGCACTCTGTGTAAATAAACCTGTTGCCTCATAAAGCCTCTTGCCATCGCTGTTCAGTTTAGACTCCGTTTATCAGGGCAGCCGAGCAGGTCATTTCAGTTAACGCAAAGTAGTGTCCTGGTCCCAGAATAGGTCCTGTATAAAACCCTCCTCTGCATCCTAATGGCTATACTTTTCAGCAATATTCATCGTAGACCAGGCCTTTCTCAGCCCTATTCTAAGTTTCAGAGAAACATGAGACAAAACAATATTGTTACTTCAACTCACAGGAATTTATGGGCAATAATTCAAAAACACAAACCCCTGGAGGATCTGGGAGGCCACTGGAGACTCCACAAAACACAGACGGAGCAACAAACAAACTTGCATGCATTGTATGCGGCTCACACACTTCTCTCTCTGCTACTCGTACGGTCAGAGCTAAAGTGACACTCACATTCCGCAAGCCTGCCGTTTCACACACTCATGACTCAGAGGGGTCAAATATTTTTATATTTATCTCAGGAATGACTCAATCATGTAGCCCAGCATTCCCCTGTGTGTTTGTTATTTTTAGGCCAATCAGTGTCCTTAACTAACACATTATAACCACTGTTCTCACCTCATCCCACTTCAAAGGCTGACCACCAGTGTGGCCATATGTCTAAGTGAGGAGAGATATCATCTTTGTCTGTATTCACTCTGATTTATAATTGATTAGTGACTAGATTTGGTCTGATATTCTCACTGTCTACATCTAACATAACTTCAGATCCACTTACAGTACAGGCCCACACTTAGGTTTATGTGAAAAGCAAATGGACTGTAACTTCTTTGGCAAAAATTGGAAAAAAAATTGGTTTGCGAAAGTTAAATGTTGGATGTGATAGATCTCGCTGACGGACAATGTTAACTGCTATATACATCTATACATCCCATTCCAAAGTTTAGAATCACTTGTCATGGTAATACTTGCTATTAATTGCTGTAAATCTATGGAGTTGTAAGATTCTAGCATCATAATGGAATCGTTTAGTCATGTATTTTCAACATATTTGAGTTTTATTACTGAAAACAGTGATTCCAAACACCCCCGGTCAAGTAAAACAAAAAGTTGTTGACTTCAAGAGAGTACGCCATGATCACTCTAAGCTGAACATCGATGGATCCTCAGTGGAGACTGTCCAAGGCACCAAGTTCCTTGGTGTTCACATCATAGAGAACTTATCATGGACCCTAAATATTAACTCCACCCCCCCAATCCTCACCACATTCTACAAAGTGACAATAGAAATTATCCTGTGTAGTTGCATCATGGCTTGGTACAGGAATTGCTCTGTTTTGGGTTGCAAGATCCTACAGACAATAGTGAATACAGCTGAAAAGATCATCTGGAAGCCACCAGCATTGTGGATGAACCCACACACCCCTCTTCTCCCTCTTCTTCTTACTCTTGTCTGGTGAAAGGTTCTGTAGTAAATAGGCCTGAACTGAGTGTGAGACAGTTTCTTCCCTCTGGCCATCAGACCCCTCAGTCAGAACTCAAACATAAACCCACACACTTCAACAAATCATGTAATTTGACCAGTTTTTGCATTTTTATACAAACATGCTAAACATGTAATTATGAACATTCAACTGTAGTTTCCTGAAACCAAAAAGACAAAAACAGATACATGAAATGTATAGTTTTATCACATTTCCATTAATATATCAGTGCTGGGAACTCCATATAATTACATAAATTGACTGATACTGTTCCCAGACTGTTGACCCCTCATAAAAGTGTACTGTTACAAACTAGCCCATACTTTGTCATGAACATTTTGTCAGCCAATACCCCATTCATCATTGGTTAGTTTAGGGCCGCTGTTGACCAGATGTCAGACCAGATGTCTCAGCCCAGCAACAACACTTATATGTGTGTGATACTGGTACAATTGTAGCAAGTATAGCAGTGTTGCTGCAATTTTACTCACATTAGTATCACTTACTACCAGGATGAGAGTGATTCACCACCTGAAAAGAGGATGGCTAACTTTGCATCTGCAGGTGGGCTTCAGTCTCTTAAGTGTAAGGTTAAGCTACAAGGATGATGTTTCCAGTAAAGTGGCAAATGAATGTGTAGTCAATGCCTGAGTACACACAAATTTTTGCGTTTCAGACTGCACACATGGGACACATTTTGCCGGTGTGTTATGTTTTAAGCGCAGTTAAGCCTCAAACACATCCTGAAAGAATGTTTTTCAAGTTATTGACCACTAAAGCACACCCTCCAGAATGTTATCAACACACTACCTCTTTCTTGCTGAACTTTCATTTTTTGTTGTATCCCAAACTTGTTAACAACTCAAAACAAATAGTTTCACTGGACTTTTTAAACGCCTCTTTAGCGCAATGAGTGGGCGGGGTTATATGTAATTACGGGGCAGAGTTACGCACAGTTTGCAAGATAAGCTGCAAGTCAATCAAACATTAAATTAAAGTGCATAGTGAATGCATACTGCGGTTGCATCCACACACATCAACCCCTGTGCTTGTACGTACATCTGGCCCCGAGAGCTGTGTGAGTGGACCGAAGTCCTTGATCACTACTTGTTGTGTTCTGCATGTTGTAGATTTCACTGAATGGCCACAATAAGCCATTGCCTAGATGAAACAGCAAAATTATGAAACACTAATTATTGGACGGTCAACAAAAGAGATGGGATTTATCCATTGAGCTTACTTAATCTACCCCTAATCATAAAATGCTGTTTATAGTATCAAAAACAACAGAACAGTACTGTAAAATGTCATCTTTCAACATGCTTTGTGCTGCAGGCTTTGTTCCCGTTGCGTGAAGCAGTCATGTTTATTAATAGAAGAAATGAGTTTGTTAGGATATTATATCCCCTTGATAACCGAATCCAAATGTTTTGAAATAGTTTGTTTATCCAGGAAAAATGTACTATTAGCGGTGCTGCAAATGAATTCATTCGGAGTATGTAAATAAACAAGCGGATAAGCGGGGTTTGAGGGATACCGGCATTCGCTGGGACCTTTGCTTTGTTCAGTAAATTAAAAAAAAGCAAATGTTGTGACATCAGCATCACAAACCAGCACAAACACAACAAGGCGGTGAAGCAAATGTGGCTTAGAAAGCTTCAGATGTAATGGCGTATTTGTGCTATTGTGTATGCTGACGGTTGAGAACACAAAAGAGTTTGCCTACACATTACACAGCACTCACACACACTTGTACACACACAGAAGGCCTCCTTGTATTACTCTCTGGCCTGCATGTTATGCATTCTTTGCTGAAGCAGCTGCTTTTGATTAGATGTAATTGCATTCACTTGTTTTAATTTAATACACTGGTGTAGGCTTGTTTCATAATGCATTTCAGAGTATCATCGTTGTTAGCCTTATGTCCAGTTCCTCTTAGATAATGAACTAGACGGAAACGCAGATGGTGTTCGCACTCCAGTACATATTCTCTCTCCAGTCTACCGTTAAAGCATATTTTCAATTGAACTCACTTTAACCTGGAACTCCAAAGAAGCCTTTCACGTACCTTTTTGTAGTGTAGGCCAAGAATCCAATCTTAGGGGAACCCTTGACAGTAGGTTTTGTCCATTTAAACAACTGAACACTAGTGGCAGTAACACATTATTTGTATCTAGTCCTAATACTAAAGTGCTGTTGATAATCCACTGACATAACCTAGAGCCAAGATATGTTTGAATTCTAAATTTTGTTTCTTTAGTTTAGCATGGGAACTATGAGGTTAACATTACTAAAAAACAGTAGAAGTCAGTAGTCACCCAAATAACTCAAATAGTAAAAATACATCCAAATTTTTCTCAGCATGTGCCAACCGCATCCAAAATATTCAGTCGATGGACTTAGGACTTAATGTTGCTGAGCCTTTTGTGTCAGTTTTAGGCACAAATCGTTCTGCACACATGTTATGTACAAAATCGGCACACAAGCCTAAACACGTGGGTAAAGGGTTAAATTCAGGTGCAGAACTATTGGAGAAACATTTTTGCTAATAAAATGTGTGAGGATGAAGAGCCATTAAAACTTAATTAATCTATCCATAAAGAAAGGAACCCTTAAATTATCAAAGAACCTTTATATTATGTGAAGGTTTTCGGAACCCTTAAGAGGTTCTTTTTCAAACATGGTTCTTAGGGTAGCAAAAGACATGATTTAAAGAATCCTTTGTGGCACTTTGCTCCACTCTGCACTCTTAGAACTTATGGTATCACTGGTTTCAGTAACACAAAACCAGTGTTCAAGCTACGTGTACAAAATGATTCTATGCTACTACTGCTCTACAACTTCAGTGGTTTCAACTAATTTGTAGGAGGCTGTAACAAAGAAATTTAAAAATTTCTTTAAAGAATGCCAGAATGCCTCTTATTCGACACTTGGTTATCAAATCTCTTAACTTATCAAGGAATTACTGTACTTAATTACAGCATTTTATTTGTCATTAAATAACTTTTTGGTGTTCCCAAAACAACAAATATTGAATAAAACATATAGCTTATAATATTACAACTTACACTGTATAAGTTATTACTGAATGAAATGTAACTGTGGTTATTACTATGACAAATGATTCTAGACTCTTAGCTGGTAAATAGCTGAATTTAAAGCAAGGGGGGCATGGCCTTGAAATTACACTTAAATATGGCATTTGTTTTTGTGCCCAACATCTATTTAACATACTGGAAAAACATATATTAAATTCAAAATGTGCCATAACTTTTGCATAGGCCAACATAACATTACATTTGATCAGAGGTGCCCAAACTTTTGCACGTTACTATATCACCACTTCATTACAAACACACACTAACAAATTTAAATATAATCCAAACCAAAATGATGTCATGCTTATTAGGAAATGGTTCATATCAAACGTGTTTCTTTACAAATATACACACTTTCTTTCACTTTTGCCAATATGAAATGATGAAATTGCATGAAATCTTCATATAGCCTGCACCTTGCGTGAGTCTCCAGGTGCCTCAGTTGCAAGTTAACAGCAGCTCTGAGAAAATATGTAATTTTATTTTTGAACCGACATCCGCCGTTTTGTCGTCTAAGCTCTTCCACTAATCATAAATGAACTATTAGGCCGCTTGTTCACTACAGAACACATCCTCTTCTGCACCAATACACAGTAAACTGCTTCCTTCCTATATTACTCCTCAAAAGTAAACAGAGAGAGATGGATTTGAACGAGCTGTAAAAACATTTCGAATACCAAGAACCCACTTCGGTCCCGGATCTCATCAAAGTTCCAGCGCCACATTCAGCCAACCACAACAGGGCACAAATAACAGGGCACAGTCATTCACAGAGGAGCTGCAGAGAGAGCCAGACTGACTCTGATGATCTACTGCTTCATAAGCTGTTTAAGGGCTCATTTTCCATTTTATCACTTGTTACCAAAACATGTTCAAGGAATGAGGTTCAAATGGAATTTCATTGCACCTTTTTCTTAATGAAAAGCGTTTTCTGTTTGAAAGTTATCTGTTGAGGTTATCAGCTCATCTGCCCAGGTTTAACTGAACAGTGAGCTTTTCAGGTCTGTGCTTTCTCTCTTTGAGGACCGCTTCGTTTTCATTAGATTTAAAGTTAACTCGCAGAGGTCTGAAGTTATTTTTTGTCATTTTATACAGTTTATTGTAGCATTAGTATCTGCAAACAGCAGATGTTCCTGGGTCAAATAGCCATATAGTCATATTTTGTATTCAACACTACTGATCTAATATCATTATAATTATAATGTGGATCACCAGATGTTAGATATTTAACAAATGTTAGATATTTCACAAGCTATTAAGTGACAGCCAATGGGATGAAACAGTTAACGAGTGCATTTAAAGTTAAAGAACAGTCTAGAATTTG
>JBBPCZ010000115.1:32609557-32620660 GCA_037974445.1 Brycinus macrolepidotus | reverse complement strand
GACAGACAGATGGATGTATGGATGGATGCATGAACGGACAGACAAATAGCAGTGCTGAGGACAACATCTTTTTTAAAAGATGCCAAAAAGGGGTCTCTGAAGCAATGCCATATAAGAACCAGTTCTTCTTCTCTAGACATTTAGTTGCTGGTTCTTTAAGCAACCTTTAAATAATATAAATGTTCAGGTTTTTCCTAGGACCGTACATTCAAACCAACAACAGTTTAGGAACATTTCTTTTGGCGGTGTACATCAAATCAAAGTTGTTCAGTGTGAATGGATCAATGGCAGACACCACTCCTCCAGATGTAAATAAATAAGGAAAAGAGGGAAAAGACTAAATTTCTGAATGCCTGAGGCCTATGAAAAACTGGTCAATGTAAGTGATCATATGGGAGTTTGCTGTATGGTTTGCTCCACTCCAGGATATGGACAAAAGCTGTACTTCTTGCCATAGAAAGTTTCCTAAAAGTGAGGGTGAGATGCTTGATGACCATCCGGGAGATGTGAACAGATATGAAGACATAGGCTTGTGGTGAACATCTCAGGCTTTTGCATTTGTTTTGCCAGTCAGTTCCTGGCTAAAGCCTTGAGTCTTATGTACACTAGAAACACTGGCCTTTTAAATAAGTGTAGGCAAGACAATGCAGAACTAAATCTACTTTTAAATATTAATGATCCTTTTATTCCCAGTTTTAATTAAATTTTTTTTTTACAGTAGTAGGAAATGCCAGCTGCCACTTAAACTGCACAAACATTTCATGATGAATAGACCAATGGCTCAAAGATACTTGGGAAAAAAATGTGTCACACGCTAAAGTGAAGAATATTTGCCATGTTTTCCTATAACATTACCATTCAGGGAATACAAAGTGTTGTTTTGACAGCAACAATATATTCTTTTCTGACATATCTGACATATTAATGTCTCTCACTATTAAAACATTGTACGGAGTGTCAGTAGCTAGTTTACCAAGAGTTCAACCATTTGCTGCAAGAATTATTTCAGAGCTCCTGAGTGAGGGAGGGAATGAATGAGAAAAACAATATTCTGCTGGATGAGAAACGTATATTTTACTTAGAATCTGAGATGCACAGTATGTCCCAGTTAAACTCTGCAATACCTAGAGTTGGCTGCCTGCCCATGAGGGACTTCATCAGACTCAGTGACAAGAGAGCTTACAGACTGTCTGAGGTGAGTTAAACCCAGGTGTCCAGGCAGCGGGACAGATGACACATTACTGCAGCAGCATGCCTGTGCATGCTATGGCAAAACGGCTATGAAAAATGATATTCTTCCATGACCCAAAGGTTGAACAAGATTTTTTTTTTTGCTCTCTTTAAGAATACCACCAACCTGGTGATATTTAAGATGCTGACATTTATGTACATATTTCTCCAGTGATCATATTCAACATCTTTTTAGTTGTTTCCAATCTCTACATTCTAACTAAAATGTTAACATGATGTTCAAATTGTACATTTCCCAAAGTATTTCATAATATTAAAGGAATACCGTTATTTCTACTGTACTGTACCTTTTTAAGACAGTATGATATTGCAAATGTGTTAAACAGTTTTATTCAGCACCCAGTGTTGAATAGTACAGAAATATTATACTGTATTATTATATGACTGATGTAATATTATTGTAACAATATTGAATATTGAAATGATCAAAACAGGCAGTATCATAAGCTTTACTGTAAAACGAGGTGCTTTTCTGAATCAGCCGTAGTCTTCACTGCTATTTAGTCTTGTTTTTCAGTTGTCCATTATTTAAATGAAACAGAATTACATGAGATTCTTTAATATATCAGCAAAGTTTACACTTTACCACAACACTTAAGCACAATTAGTTAACATTAGCCTAGCTAGCTGATGTTGATCTAATAACAAGCTAGGTTACCTCGTACAGTGTGTACCAACATAAAATAAAGAATGGGATATTTAAAAAAGTTCATGTCACTATATAGCATACTTTAATGTAGAGACTTTTACTTAATTTCAGCTAGCTATGGGATTCAGTCTCTATTAGATTTGCTGTATGTTAGCAAAAAGCTAACAATGGTGCACGTTATTTCCCACACTGAGTTTAATTGTATACAGCTGTAGCTTAAACACTTACTTTTGGATCTTGTTAGAGGTGCACGTAATATTAAAACCCTTTTCTAATATTGTGTATGTCCCCCTCGTGCCAAGTCAACACCTTGAAGTCTTTGTCATGTTCCTCAAATCATTCTTGAACAAATGTTGCAGTGTGGCAGAGCGCATTATCCTGCTGAAAGAGGCCAGTACCATAAGAGCATACTCTTGCCCTAAAGGGATGTACTTTGTACATACACATCCACATGATTGCCCGGATCTAGGGTTTCCCAGCAGAACACTGCCCAGAGCATCACACTGTCTCTGTCAACTTATCTACTTCCCATAGTGCATCCTGGTGCTGTCTCTTCCTCAGGTAATTGACACACATGCACCTGGCCGTCGGTGTGATGTAAAAGAAACTGTGATTCATTAGACCAGGCCACCTTTTTCCATTGCTATATGGTCCAGTTCTGATGCTCACTTAAGCACTTTTGGTGGTGGGAAAGGGTCAGCATGGGCACTCTGACTGGCCTGCAGCTACACAACCCCAGCTGCGATACACTGTGTGTTCTGGCACCTTTTAATCATAACCAGCATTAACATTTTAGCAATTTGTGGAACAGTTGCTGTTCCACTTTTGGAAGGTACTAACCACTGCACGCCGAGAACACCCCACAAGACCTGTCGTTTTGGAGATGCTCTGATCCAGTCATGTAGCCATCACCACTTGGTCTTTGTCAAGAATCACTCAGATCCTTACGCTTGCCCATTTTTCCTGCTTCCGGCACATCATGTTCAGAAACTGGCTGAACTGACTGCTGCCTAATATATCCCACCCCTTGACAGATGACATTATTGTTATTTAGGGAATCATTTACCAGAATGCCATATTTTTGAAAAACTGATTTTTTTTTTTTGACTTTTAAAAAAGTATTTAAGAAGCAATTTCACTGCCATTTTAAACTCCGCTGTTTTAACTCTTTCACTGTCAAAAAGCGGACATTGTTGATTTTAGTAACATACTGCTGCCTGTATGTAGTCTTGTAAAAATACAATTTGTACTGCATTTACAAAAGACAGACAATTTCACACAATAGACAATTTCAGACAATTTCACACAATATTAGTGACTCTGCTAAAGCAATCCTGAACTGTATTAAATACCCATATAAAAAAATCAGGTCTTCTATTGTTCTCCTAAGATCCAGATTCTTATGTAGAGCAGGTGTCATTCCTTCATTATATTCATAACGTGATAAAGCATGATTAATTAAGCGGGTGTGTAGTGTTTATTTAGCTGCGTCATCCTACTGTTTAGTCTAATGCGAGAAACATAGCCTTTATTTATGTAGAAACTTTACCCTGCTTCACCTGATGTCCCCTTGTAATGAAACAGTACATTAATGAAGTCTTCTTCACTATTTAGTCTAACACATATGAGAAATATTGACTTGAAGTCTCGTAACGCCAGCCAAAAATATTACAGAAGAAAGAGATAAAAACTAACTAAAGCGCAATGTCAATCAACAGATAAAAAGTGAGATGTTTTGAGGAAATTTAAGATTTTAATGCCTTTAATCACTGCAAAAGTCTATGGTAGATTATATTCTAAAGGTGTTAAGGAACCTCATTAATACACATTACAAACCATTTTTAGACTTTGACCTTTTAGACTTACTACAAAGTACTGAGCTTCACTCGCCATGGATAAGCTGCTGCATCTAAAGTGTATGACTGAGTACTATAGACATTTCAACATATTTCCTAGTATGTCCATGAGAAGACTTAAGAAATGTGTTTTTTGAGTTCTATCCAATACAGTAAACAAGTACCTCATGCTACACTGGCTTTCCCCAAAGCTTTCTGGTGTCCATGCTTAATCAGTATTATTCACCCCTCACAATCTTTTTAGACATGGTTTTAGGGAACCAGACTCAAGGAGCCATTTGTGAACTTATAGAACACTTTGTGGCACTTTTTAAGAATACAGAGGGAAGCGCATCTCAAACATTGTCCATCATAACTAGCCGAAAGCCACAGACTCAGAAAGAGATTAGGCTGAAAATACCCCTTTAATACTGCCTACATCTGTGAGACATGTGCCACATTTAATCAAAAAGCAAAGATTTCAAAGATGTATCATATTTTGTTCAGACAAACATGATTATAAGTGTCAGCCCAGACTGGTAGACAAGTGAGGGAGTTGAGAGAAAATGATCTCCTTTTGTTCCTTCTGCTTGACCAACCCCTCTTATGATGTAATGTTTCAAGAAGGCCATAGGACAAGCAGCAAACACTTGAAAGCGAGCATAATCAAAAACAGGCCGAGCTCAACAAGTGCATTTTTAACGTGTTTGCTGGCCTAGGCCTCAAAGGAGGGAGGGACGGCTCCCCAGTGTCAGTGTACATGAAGCGCTTTCGAATACAGTGCCGGAGAGGGGGAGCAACCGAGGAAGGATGAGCCACCGACCACAGCTGACAAAAGGCGAGCAATTTGCCAAGCTACCTAAAGAGATCTGTGGCTCCACTGAAGTGCATTTCAACCATTTGCTTCTAATTAGACCTGGTTCCTGGGACCAGCCCTGAAGATACGTTCCTTCTGAACATTTCAAGTTCTATAAACAACCAATCTTCTCGTTACCAAGCTGACGGCTTTCAGGCACCGGCCCGCTCTCCTCTGCCAAAAGTTCGGTGCGTTCCGCAAGTTCTACTTTTGACTAATAATCTTATTTCGAATATTCATTTACATCACACACCAAAAATCCCCAAAAGGCTTTCCTGTGCCAAGAGACATCTAAACACCACGTGTCACTGTGGGAGCACTGCCTTAGACTTTTTAATATTGTTCAATCACCATGCTGGAGCACAGTGTGTGAAAAGGTGTTTTTTTCTTTTTTCTTTTTTCTTTTACATCAATATGCTCTTAGCGAGCATTGTTCAGTTCCTTTCTGATAACGATTATGTCTGTAATCACGTCTCCTACTCTGCCTGTCATCTGACCCCATTTGAACACAGTTCAACACAGTTGAAAAATGTTCAAAATGACTTCCTCAATCTTCTCTCCCCATTGGATCTAACAAAATCATAACATCAGTTTCTAAACTCACAGATGAAACACTTTCTGATGAAGCCCTTTCTCCTTGCCGGACAAGCCGCCATAGCCCATGATAAAATATTGCAGTTCTTTCACAGCGAAAAGCCGCCCAGTGCAGTACCCTCATCAATCCACGGCTGTTGCGAGAACTGATCTGGACATTGTTCAAGGACTTATCACAGGGAGGCCTGATGATTTAGGACCCAACAAACACTAAAAGAAATGTTGCCTCATGTCCAATGTGAAGGTCTTAAATTAGAAAGCCTCACATGTGAGCCTGCCTGGTTTGATGGCTTTTCGGCAGAAGCATGAAGAGGCCAGGCTGACAGAGCTGACAGCTATAAGCACAGGTAAGGAGGTTCAGTACTCACTGCATGTGTTCACAGAGGAGGCAAAGAGGAGGCTCGCTCTGCCTGGACCTGGCTTCCTACAGCACACACACTCACTGAGGCGTGAGACGACACACACACTTCTCCCCTCCCACAGCCCAAGCTACTCTTTACTGCCATCACTTTATTAAGCAGGGGAATACGTGGAGGCACATCATTACCTCAGCTTTGCAGGGAGAGGGGGATCTTTTTTTATTTTTTTTCACTTTTATAGATGTCCAGGATATTAATCTTAGTCACTAAGATATTAATATACAGAAGACTGTCATACATATTTTAACATACATGGAACTTTTTTCTTTGTAAATGGTTTCTATCCACTGTATAAATTCAGCTGAACTCTTAAAGATCGATTTACTAAAGGGTTCTCTGGGGCGATGCCGTCGAACCACTTAAACACCACGAAAGTGTAAAGAATCTCCACACAAAAAGTTTCTATACTAACTCAAGGTTTTACCCAGAACCAGACATCCACAATCTGGTTTTGGTCCCATATAAAAAAAAAAGAACTCAATTGTTGTTCTTCTTTAAAGGCCGCTGTAAACTCCACATGATGAAGCTTCTATAACAGTTAAATGTTCTTTCTAGAACTGGACTTCCATAGGACTTCCTACATAAAAATCATAAAAAAAGGTTCTTTGGTGTAATGCTGTTGTACAATCACTTTTGGCTCCCTAAGGGATATTAAACTGGATGGTTCTTTGAAGAACATTTTTGTAAGTATAGTGTCATATTTTTTTAAACGGAGGTTTACTTCAGCATAGACTTTTCCAAAATCAGTAGAAACATTACTAAGTAAGAACTAAACTGGTGGAGACAGTGACTGATATACACATATTATGGTTTTCAAGTAAGATATAGAGTATACCTCATACGTCTACGTGAACTAATCCGAATCATCTCAAACAAAGGAGCTCCGAGCCAGCAATTCTTAAACAGCTGTTTCAATTTAGAATGATGGATCTGTAGCTCTGCCTTGCGATGAAAGGTCATTCGCAGACATCAAACAGAAAAGTTGTGACAGATTGTTTGGCATAACTAGTCTTTAAAGAATCAAACACATAAACCCATTTTAATGCTGTGTTTTTGGAGAAGTACTTTTGTACCAGTCTGGTATTTGCTGGAAGTTGAATGTTTCTCTGTTCTCTGCTTCTCTGTCTAAGGGGGTCCGGGTTTCAGGCGACACAAATTTTGATTATGTAACATCTTATAACATATGATACTCGCTTGTAATATACATTAACGATCTACATTACATTGCTTGTTCTGGCTTTATTGCGCATCACCATTAGTCACTTTGAGAAAGTTGTGTCCCTCCTTCCCCGGATATTTCCAACACACATTTCCTCAGCATTTTTGGGAAGTTATATTGTTCAACCGTTTCTTCCGTAATCGGTGTTGAAAAAGAAAGACCACGGGCCCGTTGTAAAATGCGATAATGATGACATCACACACTAAACTTAGACAGAACTTTGTGCTCATGTGCTATATTTGGACTCTGCACTAGCCATGATGTCAGATTTTTGCAGTCTTTGACTGAGCACCGCACCGAGCCGTGTGTCATCTGATGCCAAGAAAGACCGCTGGGGAGTCGCACACGTCTCAGCATGAACTATAAGAGCAAAATGAGAGAGATTATTCGATTGCGGTTACATTACACTGCAATAAACTGAAAACATGATGCCATTCATATAGGTCACAATAGGAGGGGAGCGAAAGGGGGCACTTATTGTGTTTTTCCTCATCGTTCGTTCAAGATGTCTCAAGCCCTACATCAACCTAAATACCACGCAAGCTATGAGAGTAGACAAGAAAATTGTCCATGTCAGTATAAGCAGAAATAAAGCAATGACGTCTACAGCCGTTTGTTCCAACATCCTTAGATCATTTTTTTGCTGTCATATCAAAACTGTTTAACAATTTTTCCAGTTTTTTTTTTTTTTACATCATTGTCTTGTCTTGAACATTTCATAATGAGTGGACCAAAAGGATTGATCCAAAGTTACTTGTGTTCAAATCTAGTTACAATAAAATAAAATTTAATTAAATTAATTATGACTTGAAAAAGTTTTGTAGCAATAATGTGCTTCATACTCTCAAAAACAAAGGTGCCAGAAAGGGCTCTTTGTGTGAAGAACCATTTTTGGTTCCCTGAAGAACCTTCCAAAGCACCATTGTTTGGTAAATAATATGTGACTGTGAAGAACCTTTTTAAAGTTTAAAGAACCTCCACATAAACAGGGAGGGGTTCTTGAAAGAACTCTTGCATTGGTAAGGACTCTTTAAATTATATGGAGGTTCTTTACACCTTTAAAAGGTTCTTCACACTCACACATCTCAGTTACACAAATAGTTCTCACTGTTTTTAAGAGTGTAGCTCATTTGCTGGTCATACATAAGAGACTTGGGGTCTGAAATGACTTATGAATAGACACAAGTCTAGTCTATGGGAATGGTCCCACTGGTTGATGGTAATAGCACAAATCAACTCAGATCAAAATAAGTCAGTTTTATTCACTAAAAGAATCTCAAAATCTTGAAAAACGGGTTGACAAATTTTTATCAGCCATGAATATGCTGATTGAATCCTATTCACTCACGTACATCCATCACTTCTCCAGTGGTTCTGGAGCAGCTGGATGATATTGGACCAAACCCTAGGGTTAAAATCTTTCCAGGCTGGTGCAGCATGCCGCTTTAAGATATCACATCTTTTGCTGGGATGAAGAACAGCAGGAGACTTTCTCAGCGACGTCCTTGGGAATTAACCACAGATGCCAAGCTAACACTTGCTGTTTTTGATGGAAACAGAGACAAGAGAGAACAGTTGAGGTGTCCCAGTCTTCCACTACCTAAACAATGACTACCACAAATACTGCATCAGAGGAACATTGATGGTCAGAATTATCTGTGCAAGCTTGCCATGTCTGTTTTCAATGTGTATCCTCCAGCGTAACGAGTTGTTTTCTTCCCTAAGGGATGATCAGTGGGTTCCAAATGCTTCAAAGGGCCCCTACAATTCAAATAACATCAGGATATTAAATTTTCCTTCATAGACCACCACCTTTCTTGGTAACATTGTTCTGAAATTATGGCGCAGGAACTTTTAATGGCAATCTCATGTTGTGGCAATGTGTTCAGGGCTATTATGATGGTAAATCCATTTCATGCAAGAGGAACAAATATCTGGACTGGGGAGAATTATGTTTTCAAGTCTTGGACACGCTGTGCGGAAGATAATAAAATGTTATGAAGCTGTGATCAATGTCAGATGAACTGTTGTATATCCTGTTGACATTCTGGTGATTTTGGCCCTTGTGCAGCTCAGGCTACATCCTGTGGCTGAAGGTGTGCATTGGAATGGTTGTTACACTCTAAAAATTTAGATCCGTACCTTAAGAGCTCTATACTATATCTGCAAGACACATTTTTCTAGTTGCTTCCAAGGCTGAAACGCTGTCTATATATCATATATCACTTATATATAGGAAAACAAAACTAAGACTGTCATTTTTATTCGATTACAAAAATTGACTGAACTGTATGTTCTCAAAGAATCAGCTTAGTGTGATCAGCTAATGATCAACAAGGTATCTGTAGGTCATTATAAAGCTACATTTATGAACATTCTCCACAAAGGGGCAGTTTTAGCACTTAAAACGCTTTCGTGTGCATCACTGAATAAGAAGAAACCCACACCAGCAGGGTCTCACAGATGCATGTGTGCTTATAGTTAGACATTTCATACCTAAGAGGTATAATAAAATGCTAGCTATTATAAACGGGTTGTATATAGTAAATGTATAGTCAAAATAAACAATACTGTACTGCTAATAAAACTGACACACAAACAAAACCTCTATCTAAGGGTTGCCAGGTTTTTCAAATGGCACTAATGCGGTTCTAACATGACAGTGACAATATATAAGTCAACTATGCCACTAAATGTAAAGCTATAGAACTGTGACACTATCGTTCAAAACCATGAGCTCGTATTCAGACATATCGTAATAGAAATAAAGACAGCATGGCTTCTGGTGAAGAAACCATACTTGTAAAATACCTTTATAGCATTTTTAACAGTTATTTTCCCAGTGGATCATAAAAGATGTAATTTGACTGGCTAACTTGGTGGTGTAGCAAATCCAGGGGATAGAAGTAAAGTGGCCCCTTATAGTCACGCGTGAACACACCACAGCACACAGTGTGAACAACATGAAATTCTTTCTCTGCATTTAACCCATTCACCAAGTGAAGCAGTGGGCTGCCACCAACGAGCGGCACCTGGGGAGCAGTGTGTGGGAACAGTACCTTACTCAAGGGTACCTCAGTGGT
This sequence comes from Brycinus macrolepidotus, assembly GCA_037974445.1. NCBI lineage: Eukaryota > Metazoa > Chordata > Actinopteri > Characiformes > Alestidae > Brycinus > Brycinus macrolepidotus. Next base: position 32,610,754 of record JBBPCZ010000115.1, on the reverse strand, counting down.
GACACTAGCAGTGTTGGGACTTGAACCCACAACCTTCTGATTGCAGGGGCAACGCCCTAACCACTAGGCCACCAGCTGCACCACCTCTAATTGCAGTTACTGCTGATCTAATAAAAATATTATTCTGCACAGTCTTTGAATGCTTCATTTGAAGTGTCAGTATCGTCTCCTTTGTTGTGCCGTACAAAGAGAGAAATGTGATCACGCACTGTTTTGATATTGCTCTGCTGTGTGTTTTTATAATCACAAGCTAAATGAACACTGTCTAATTAATGTAACAAACGAAGCTCTTCAGGGAGAAGAAAGAGCACTGAAAATGGAACTCCCTGGAAAGAGCTGTTAAAAAATGTTCGAAGCATATTGCACGAGTATGTTTCCTCACCAGAACAAAACGCAATCCCCTTACAAATTATGATGGGTCTGAATATGCGTGCATGGTCTTGTGCGATATGGAGCGTTTTAAAAGGCTTATGACAAACAGTGCCGAGTAAAGGAGACGCTTTCCCTTTCAGCTTTCTCTGGGGTGTCTAAACATCATGTAGTTGTGACTTTAATATGTCAACAGAATATGAAGTGTATTTTTGGCGTGCCAACATAAACACTGAGCTGTTGTTCTAAATCTAGAGGGTCATCTTTACACGGCCCGGGGTGCACTGCTTACAAAAGACTATTTGCGATTTGTCTCCAAACTGTTCCGAGGTCTTAACTACTGTACTTTCACAGTCAAACTAGACAATACAGAACAATAATAAATAGCATTCCAAAAACACTCTGCTTGACAACCTGCGATATTGCCAAGGCTTTCTTTTTTTAAAACTTTTTTTCTTCCTTTTTTGCAGGCCTGGAGAACACGAGATGTTTACATTCTTGGGTTTGTCTTTTAACTCACTATTTGGAGGAATGGAGCGCAATAAATTTGGTGAGAGTTGCGTCTGATGTTATCTTGAAGCGGCAAACCTGGAAGAACAGAATGGCGCGTTGTCTTTTGGGCCTTATGAACCTGAAGTCGTCTTGATGAGGATGAAATGGAGAAAGGAGGAGGAAAATATTTAATCAACATTCTAAATGGAATATCAGACCGTGGAACTCTTCCTTGGGACTACCAAGTAGTGAAGAAGCTTACAGACCCAATTCTAGTCAACGGTCTGCATGATTTCTCACGTTTATTTCGCAGGCTGGACCAGAGTGCTCCAAACA
>JBBPCZ010000115.1:32583803-32606499 GCA_037974445.1 Brycinus macrolepidotus | reverse complement strand
AGAGCGTTCTCATAATAAATCGCTTGATTACCAAACTCTTACGTGCTACTCCGCGTTTGGGTTCTCCATCAAGCTACGCTGGGCAAACAGTGAAGGACCAGTCCGTGACAGCCTTCACTTGGATTTAGTTATCTTTAGTTTTAGATCCTCAGCCCCTTAGATAAACCAGCTGGATTAAGGACTAACAAGACAAAAAAGTCTTATAAAAATCCACTAGCAGTTTGACTGAAGGCTGCCCAAGCTTTTGCACATGCTACATTTTATTGTAGTCTTTTTTATTATTATTATTATATTGAATTTAGCAAATTAAAAATGTATAGAAATGCCAGGCTTTGTTGATCTAACATTTAATTTGGAAAAGCAGCAAAACATGTCATTTGACAAATTTATATAGCAGTTTGTAAAGTGAGCAGTTATGAGAAACTGAAGGGCAAGTGGGTTCCTTGAAGCTTAAAGAGTAAAAGAACTGATTTATCTGATTTTTTTCGGAATTCCTACTTTGAAACACAAATGAGACTGCAAGGGTGTCTTTTTCTGTGATTTTTTTTTTCTTCTTTCTTATGACGGCAGTCTTTTGCTCATTCGGCTAACTATGGTCATATTTTCCAAACACTGTGGTTGAGATGCAATTTGTCATTTTGTCAGAGTCTGTCCTAAAGGCCCACAAACACTAATCTAGTGTTGCCTCAATAAGATGAATTGTGCTGATTTACAGGAAGTCTTGGTACTGTCTCATTGCACCCAATAAGAAGCACAAAGAGGCACATATTGGAAAATAAATTAATTGTTGTCTTTAGCACGCAAATGTGCTAAAGGCCTCTGGCAAGCAATAAAACGAGCAGCATCAAATCGGAACTCCTTCAGTTTTTGCAGACTACATACTACTTGACTGCTCTTACCCATATTTAATAATGAAATTACTGAACTTCTAAGACGCAGCTGTGTCCTGTCAAGATTGGCAATGTTTCTAACATCAGTCAACATGAAGAACCATCATTTAATGTTCATATGTCTGTCAGTTTGGTTCAAAAAGTGGTGGGGACTATGCTGGGCGTGTTTCATGACAGGGGAGGGGGTTGGGGTGGAATGGGTGAATGTAGAGGCTGGGGATCATATTTGTGAATTGGGGGTGGCATGGTTGGCTGCGAATGAAATGTAACGATCTTTCAAAAAGGTGGTTGGGACACGTCCCCAGGCTCCCCAGTATAAATGATGTTTATGTGCAAATATCACTATACTGATAGGTGGCTTTTAGCTTCCATTTATTGCTAGCACGATTAACATGTTTGGTTAAACCATTCCAATAAGACGGTTCCCCAGTAAATCTCTCCAGTCGTCTTTCCAGACAGATTCCACTCTGGAAAACAGCCTACACACCACAGCTTCACTGGCTCTCATTTTACCTTTCGAGATAAAACGAGGGCTGAGTCCGAGGAAAGCTTCTGAGCTTTGCATCCAGTCCAAAAAGAGATCTTTGTTATAGATCCAAAATTGATTTATAAAACCTTAAACTGGGATGGGTCCAGGAACTTTCTCTATGGTGACCTCATGAGCAAATTCCTCCATTTAATTGAGCTCTAATTGGGCCTGATTACATGGCTGTTTGAAGGAGTTCAGGGAGTTAAAACATTAGCCCCATTGCTGCAAGTCCACTCGATGGCTTAGGTAATGCAGATGTCAATTGCGCTCATATATTACAGGTAAGGTGTCCCGGCAAGCTGAAACCCAACGGACCACTTGTCGAGGCTGAAAGTGGGGTGAGCTGAGACTCCACATAAAGGACTCTCACAAGTGAAACTCAGCATTCCCTCCGCTTCTCCACACAATCAAGACATTTCTTGGTTTGATATTGGCCAGGATGGATCACATATTGTTTTTCGTGGCACTCATTTATACATTTCCAACTTTCGTTCAAGGCCAAGACACACTGTCATTTTTCAAAGAAACCTATATTCTCTGCCTAACTTTTTACATTTCTGTTCATCTTGATTTGACATTTTGAGCTTTTTTTGTTATTGTGATTGCAAAGTTAATCCATAAAACATTGTTGGTTCTCATAAACAAACCATTTGAGTTAAATGTGTGCACGGTTTCAATAAGGAGTTCAACAATGATGAAAAAAGCTCTGCCTTAATAGACACTGCAGGTACTAATGGCACACATCAGCCCTATTGGCCTCAACCATGATCTATTGAAGGAAATGAAATTGATTAAAATTTTGGAGATGGGCACAGATTAAAAGAAGAGGGGGGCTGTGTGCCAAGAAAAACTGTTAATGTATTTTAAGTGCCAACATCTTGTAAAACATTTCTTCTATGCCAGTTGGCCCAAAGTGGGCATGTGTTCACACAAGACTGGGGCTCATTTAGAAGTTTCTTCGACGTACCTCCATTGGCATAAGCCTGGGAGAATTTGAAAGAAGACTCAAGCTGGAAGATCCCAGTATTTGAGTGTTTGACCCTTGTGCTGTTATGCTAATTCCTCACGCTTTCAATCTCCAGCTTCATCCAGCAGGCCAGGGTCTTGTGTGTGTGTTATCGGTGGGCGTTACATCACGTCTCAAGTCAAACCAAGTTATCAGCTTGCAATGTTTCAGACTGACTGGGCCAGGGACTGACTTCACTCTATTAAGCCATTTAGGCTTGTTATGGTTCACTTTGTCTTGGTGGCAAAATTAATTTCATGTTTTCCCATTGCCTGTCAATGCTCAGAAGCACAGGCCATTTATTGCAATGTTCTAAATAGCATATGACAGATTCAACTTCTATATCGCTGTACTTGATTTCAGCACAGTGTTTTAAGGTGTGCCGTGAGCAAGAAACCCTCAAACCTGTTCAAGAAATCACATGAATAAGTGAAAGGTTTTATGTGTGTGAAATCTGCAAGGGCTTCCATTAGATCAGCGAACGTGTAAAATAAATCTGTTATTTATGTCATACTGAGGGTCCCAAGACGGCCATTTCTAACCCAATATCCTGTTTCGGAGTGAGTCCTGCTCCAGCTTGTTGGTCTTGGCCATTCACCAAAGCGTGAAAGTATGAAAATTGTCCAGTCATGGCCTGGAGCGCTCGAAACCACCAGTGTTCCAGGGTCCTGCACATGTGTTTAAAAGAAGCCCGTTAAGATAGCGCACCACAGAACTCACAACTATTTGCGGCTATTTGCCATGCTACATATTTCAACGGCCAGAGTGGCCATGCCAGGGCGCAGATAAACAGTGCTGACTTCCTCCAGGCATTTTATCAGGCGTTCTCATGCTGGCAGGGCCTGTGCTCTGCTCCCCTCCTCCACCGCTGTCCAAACGTGTCGAGCCCCTGTGGAGGACGGCTAGGACAAAAATAGCCATGACATGCTGTAGCATGGACATGGAAACAAAAGCCATTACGGCAGGTCTCACTCAGCAGGGCTGCTTTTCTGGTTGCCAGTGAGGAGGCCGAGATGTCCTGTGCTAAAAGAGAGAAAGAGGGAGAGACATTTCCAGTCACACGCCATGACGTCACGCCACGTAGCTTAACCCAAACAATGGCAAACATTTATTTTCATGACGAACAAGAAGACAACACAGTGGATTTTACACAGGGAGTGTAAAAATGCATCACGATGCACTGGTCTAGAGGTGGAAATTCAAATGCAACTCTGAAATTGATTATAATTGATTATAATAAGATTCAGTAGAGTACGCACGCATTTCACGGGCACTTAAGCTGTTTTCAACTGTAAAAATCCCAGTAAAGGGGCTTTGTGGGTTTTTTTCTCTATATTCAAAGTGTAATAAATTTAATTCTTTACATCGGTTACACTTGTGTATTTTTTAAGAATTTTAATCTCATGAAAACAGGCAAAAAAGATTGAAACCTGAGGGGCTGGGGGATTAACAATCTATCGATTCACTTCCAAAAGAATCACAACTAGTCAAAGAGTTACAACCCTAGTTTCAAACTTACAGATTAAAATTTACACCTTAATTCCAAACTGTGGGTCGTAGCTCCCCCAGTGGGACGTGGTGGTACTGCTTTTTTTTTTTTTTTTTTAATATAAACCTTAACGCAATGAATACACATTTAATCTATATAATTAAAAATATAATTATTTTCATTTTAAAATGAAAAAGAAATAATGTGCTTGTTTGATAATTATTTGCAAAAAATAAAACATTGGGCCGAGTTTGTTGGTCTGATAAAATGCATAACTTTTAAGGCTACTTAGACGTATTTATATTTTCAATATTATACATATTATCTATGTCTCATCTTAACCTATCTTTGTGCTGATGCCTTTCTATATGGATGTTTGGATGTAGCATGAGAGATTTCCCAGAATGTGGGAATGACAATGAAGTCATTCTTGAATTTTAAACCTCAAACATAATATACACTACATTAGAAAAGGGTGTACAATTTGCAACTTATATTGGCTTGAACACCGACTTAATGTCTTTCCTAAAAAAAATGGTCATATTCCTGCTCATACACACTCTATGCAATCATATTAGAGGCCTCCTTAGAGCCTCAGCTTCACCATGCATTCAGACCTGTATTAATGTAACATGGCAGGATATTTCATGTGTCATATCATCCATGTCTGCATTGTGGAGGTATCTGAGGTCAGTTATGTTAGCAATTACATTGAAGTAGGCTACTAGGATAAAAAACAACCTCTTTTTGTTTTGGGGATTACATTTTCATTTCCATGCAAATGAATTGTTCAATGTCATAAGTGTCAGCCCCAAAACTATAAGTCTGGAAGTGCGTTTGCACAAGTGAAAAGGATGTATAAATGTTAGCTGTGTGCATGTGAAATGCTCCCCGAGGGCCAAGTCTATTTCTACAGAGCTCATGCACGGCCAAGGTGATCTGTTATTCCTTGAACGGTTTTATCGAGGAGGTGTTGTTTTAGCCCCCTCCATTGGTTACAAATGGTAAATGGCCCTGTTTTTGATCAGCTGTCATTTGTACAAAGATAATACCTTAACTCCTCTAAGCTTGCTATTCCAAATTCACACCGTTGCTGAGCCGAGGGGGAGAAATTGGGGATCTTCATCATCTGCGACTCTCAAGCTGTTCAAATATCGGTCTGTTCTTGAAGAAAAAAAAAACTGCTATCTATAGCGCCGTGGGGAATACTGGGTCTGCTCAGAAGCGACTATATGAGCACAGCAAATCTGGTTTGAGTTACAACAAGCAAATGAATATGTGCGCTGATGCTTCGTGAGGTCAGACATGAATAACTTGGATACCAAAATAAAACATGTAACGGATTAAGAGGGACAAATGACAGCAGGCACACTTATTTATTTAAGCGTAATTGATTTTGGTAAACAATGGGTCTATATTGCTCCTTGCTCATTTGTTTGAAATGGGCTGAGTGGCCTATTTGAAGAGAATGGGCTGTTGCTTTGTTTTGTCTACGTTTCCGTGAAAGCAGGCCCATTGTGACTTGTGCTTGAGCTAGCGTAGTAGGCCAGAAGTATCCTAAAATTATGCCCTCCTGTCTCCAGAAATAGACCTTCCAAAACGGAGCTACAACTTTCAAAACGTCAGAAGAAAACAACATGGTAATGGGTGACCGCAATCCAGCATTCTTCTGATGGTAAATCAAAGCCTACCAGAAAATGTAATAAAAACTGTATATCACTCAATACACTCTTGTGGATTGAGGGTGTTTGGCACCCTGCCTCGAGTTGTGTATGCAGAACGGAAAATACACGGATGCATTTATTTTGTTCCCAACAGTTCAGATGTTAATACGCAGCTTCTTTCTCCTTAGAATTTCCATTGAAAGTATGGACCACAGCTACGGAGCAGAACACAGAAGCAGATGTTGGGACCTAGTGCAGTGGTTCAGGGGCTACAGCTGCCTGCTAAAATGTGCTAATGGAAGTTCAGGACAGAGGCAGGCTGATGACCATGTTTGTTTTCGTAGCTGTGTGGCCAGAGGCATTAGCCGCTAACTGGATTGAGTAATGTTGTCATAGGGAATGTATATAATGCCTTGTGTAAAATTATCTGTAACATAAAAAGGTAAACATGGAGGTAATGTAAACATTATACAGGCCTATCGTTTGCTTTGTGGCATAATGGGCACCTTCCTGCGAGATGCTCAGCCCAAATAATGCTGTATCTCCAGTGCTGGAGACAGACATGCAGGCAACAAAGGAGCCACGCAGAAGCTTCCGGACGGCCGCTCTGCGAACAGTTATCAACAGCATGCTCCTATCACTGTGGCAGAGTGGCTTTGATTCTGAAATGGAAAGACCGACCTCAATGGCTGCCTTTGGTCTGTCATGCTAATCTTCAAAGCCAAGGCCCGAATCTCCTCGGTTTCTGGGCTGCCTGCACGCTCGTTCTCGCGCTGCGGCCTCCCATGCTTAGCCAAAGGTCGCAGTCCTCTTTGAACTGGAACAAAAGAGAAACATTTCGTATTGTGCTACTGATAATTCAATTTGCAAGCCAATTTCAATGGCGGCGTATAAACAAACACTTTGTGTTTTCCTCTGCCAAGTGTGTTGTAAATGTTGCTCGGCGAAATAAAAGCCTTTTTACGTCAGCTTGATGGAGTGGAACACCCTGACCTGTAGGGGACTTTGAGAATTCAGAACCTTACGGAGAAGAAACATATATGATAAAGCCAAAGGCATGTCAAATCATATAGCACTTAGTATATTGAACTCATCGGAGGGTTTAGGAACAAGGCCTTCATGCTGTGCACACTTCTAGTGCCATCCAATGGCAACATAGAGTTACTACAGCTAGTAGAGTTACTACTATATTCTCATTCTGAGGGTGTACTTTTCGATGGGGCAGCTGGAACAGCACACCTTCATTAGGTGGAGAAAGAGAAGCTGGGATGGTAGACCTCATCCATAGGCCTTTTTGAATGGTCAGCATGCCAATGGACATGATCAATACTTCTGATCTTCCTTCTGTGTGGAAAGGATGGCTGGGATGTTAACCTGGCCACAGGCCTGTTTGAATAGTTGGTAGTAGTAGTAGTAGTAGTTTAAGTTTAATGCCATATCAGCAATAATGGTTATGTCATGGCAAAAGGGTATATTAAACAATATAAATAATTTGAAAATAAGAGACTTAAATAAATAAATAAATAAATAATAGAATGACATCATGTATAGACTATTTGGTCATGTCTAGTTTGAAAAGAAAACCATTGTCTCTTATTAGCAGCACGGTTCAGGTCTTGCAATTTGTTATTAATACATTCATCCCATTTAGTTTGCCACTTATTGCAGATATAGGATACCATTGCATGTCTGAGATCTGAAACAGGTACTTGTTTGAATGATCAGCACACCAAAGCACATGATTGGTAACTTTGAGGAACTTTATCTTTCCTCTTTATCAGATTTTCCAGCTAGTTGGGTAGTTGTCGGTCAGTGCTGGAGACGGAACTGTGCTAAAAGGTGAGAGGGTCAAAAAAAGAGTCAAACACAGTAACCAAGCAATGCTGTGCTCATCCACGTGTGAGAAGAATGGCCCGGTTCAGTGCCCAGAGCAACACGTTCATTAATGCAAACACTGGGTTACTATGGAGGCGAGCGAGGACAATGGGTCAGTCCCAACTTCACACTCCTCAGTCACCAGCCAAGCTTCACTTCAGGATCAGGACCCAAACATGGAAGACGAGTCTCCAGGGGTTGACAAAAGGCTCGAGTTCTTAGAGGAATGTGTTCTCAGTTCCCTAAAGCTCAAGTCCGACCGCTGGCAGAAGTGCCTGGCGGTGGAGGACCAGAGGAGAGTGATTCAGGACTTCTTGGATAAAGCTGACCACACCAGCCTGGTGGTCTCTGTGAATGCCTCCGGACAGCTCACCCCCACTCCGGGCTTTGTGGGCTCCTCGAAGAACAAATCGGTCTATTTTATCAAACAGAGCCAAGTCGCTCTCTCCTCGGACAATATAAAGACTAGTTTGCTCCATGGAGACATGTCCGGCTCTCCTCTGGAGCAGTTCTCCGCGTTTGTGGAAGAGGTAACCGGCGCGTACAGGCTTGCGCGTTACGCTCTTTACGTAAATTTGGCGCATCGTACGCCACTCTGCAGGGCAGAGGAAGCTCTCCTATAAGTGGGTTTAACGTGGGGTTTCAAATATGGCCATAAAGTAGTGTTCCAGTTTTTCTTTTAACAATTTTACCTTTACATAAGAGTATTTAACTTGGACTTTTTGTATTGTGTAATTGTACTGTGTAAGGTCTGTCAGGTATTTGACTATGAACTAGTGTGTGAGAGTCCCTCAGTGACTATCTAGCACAGACCTACATACAGTCATTGTAGGCCTGTACAGTGTAAATGTAGTATTCCACACTGTCCACGGTGTGCAATATACTCGGTATACCTGGCCTGCCTGGGCCATGTTGGGGGGGGAATAGGGGGCGCCAAGTGTGGTGTTTGTGGTGGACTGGAGGCCAGAAAGGAAGCATATATAAAAAAAGAAAGTCCTTTACATATCTAACTTGTACAGTGTAAATGTAGTGTACTCCACACTGTCCACCTTATGCAATATACTCAGCATACCTGGAGTGCCCAGGCCTTTTGCCATTTTGGGGGAATTGTGATGTAGTAGTGTAATGTGTGCGGTGGACTGGTGGTCAGAAAGGAAGCATGTAAAAAAAAAAAAGAAAGTAGTTTACATCTCTAACTTGCATTTTTGTTTTGTGTAACCATTTTCTTATAAGGTCTGTCAGGTATTTGACTATAAACTGATGACTCTAGTGTGTGAGAGTCATTCTGTGGCTGTATGATGCAGACCTACATGCAGTCATTGCAGGCCTATGGTCTGTACAGTGTAAATGTAGTGTACTCCACACTGTCCACGGTATGCAATATACTCAGGCGTACCCAGGCCTTTTGCAATGTAGTGTGTGTTGTGGACTGGGGGGCAGAAAGGAACCAAAAAAACAAACAAACAAAAAAAAACAATAGTTTAATTTACATTTTAAAATAAATCTTATACATTTGTAGTTTTTCTATAATAAATGTTAGCTCTGTTCAGATTTCTTTGATACAGTTTTGTCACTTTTGTAGCTTTAGAACAGGCGAAGTCTAATCCTTTCCAAAACTTCAGTTGTCTGTGGTATATACTGTACACTGTATACATGGCCGTGTAGACGTGGAGACTTGAGCCTTTACTGATGTGATGTTTGAATGAAGGCCCATGTGAAGGCCTTTATTCATGAATTAACTCATTCATTCATTACTTTGTAGGCCTATTTAATGTCCAGCTGTCACAGCCCACCCACTGAGCAAAGTTACATCCAAAGGTTACATCTTTTAAACCTCTTTTGTACACATAGAATGAGCCAGAATTAACATTTTTAATGGCGTCTTTTATGAAAACAATATTGCCAAAGCAGCAGGTACAAACTGTCCATATGTTTGACGCAATTTAGACTGCAAACATCTGACACTTTCAAAACTGCTGGGCAGAGTTTTGCATCATCTTTACTTCTTGACTCATGATGATCTAAAACATATATCCAATATTTTAAGCTAGCATAGATGTTTTGTATAAGAAGAGACACATTTTAAAAGGGCTGCATTCTGAGCGTTGAATCTGTAATGGTCTATGGATTAGCTGGAGGGGCTCACCAAAAATGTTATTCTAAGGTCTTACTCACTATGCCTCAGTCTTAAAGTCTGCTCTGAGTTTGCATATTTTCTCAACCCATTTAGGTTGTGGTTCCAGTGCTGCTCAACAACAAAAACCACTGTCAGTGGCCGCACGTTGTGTCTGAGGACCTAATGCGACATGTCCATGCCCTGAAGGCCAGTGTGTTTGTGGTCACTGGGCAAGTGAAAGGCAAAACTCTGCTTCCTCTCCCTCCAGGGTCAGAGAGAATTGAACAAGCTTCTTTTGAGAGAGAAAATAGGTAGGATGGAGCATCTGTCCTTATTAAAAATGTGTTCTGTTCATTATTTGATATCCTTGCCTTTAAGTTTGATCTTGTTTTACATTTGTTTTTAAGTGAAACTGTATATAAATACACAGTATTGGTCATCTAATCTTTTAAATGATTTCTTTTGTGGTTGTAAGGATGTGCAGTACAAATTTCTGGTTCAGCTGTGGTGGCCAACACTTCTGTATAGTCTATAAGCTACACAGCTTACCATAGGCAATCAGAGAAGAAATCACTTTTAGAGCAAGTCTTGTACAGCAATCCTGAAACAAGCTTTCTTTTTTACTTCTTTTTTACTTTGTGTTTTCAGTCTGGCACCGCTTTCATAGAAAGCTTAACAGTGTCTGCTGAACTTGGAACTGATGCTGCCATATCGTGAGTTATAGCAGAGCTGAAATCCATTAAAAGAACAACAGCGTTCTGCCTCGAAGGCTTTTTTTTTTTCTCGACTGAGATGCTTTCATGCTCTTTTCTCCTGACTGAATCCACAAAGTGAAAGAAAGTGAAACTCTAAAGTTTGAGAACACTTGTATGAGGCACCTCTGATGTTTTGGTAACATTTTACTGAAGGGCAGGAAGTGTAAGGTTACATGACACCTACATAAGACTTTCATAACTGACATAAACTAACATAAACTTTTAGAAAGGCCTGTTTTAACACGTGTCAGTTGTCACAAAGGTTGCTTTGGTCCATTTCACCTCATGCCATCTCAGCAATTAGCATTATGACAACTGATGTTTGTTAGAATAAGTTTGTATAAATGTCTATGCTGGCTAATGTCCATTGTCATTAAAAGCTTATGTAGGTGTCGTGTAGTCTTATGAATACTGACCTTCAGAACAGTGTACCAAGTCAGTTCAGTCTGTATATCAGGCATATTCAGTTCCATGCATGAGAATCAGGAGTCCTGCATAGTTAGTTTACTTCCCTGCTCAAGCACACCTGATCCAACTCATGTGTTTGCTGCTGTGTTTGTAAGTGTGTTTTTGCATGGGAAAATTAGTAAACTGTTGCTGCACTCCAAGAATGAACTTGAATACCCCTGCTGTAGACCCTTAAGTATAATATAAATATAAAGAAAGCTGTTTTTTTCCACCATCACAGGGGAGATCTTGTTGATAAGAGCATCATCCACTCTATTGAATCAATGGTGATTGAGTGGAGCCACCAGATTCATGAGGTTCTCAAGAGGGATTCATCTGAGCCTCTTTTGGAAGGCAAAAACCCCACCCCACACGTCGAGCTGAACTTCTGGAAAAACAGGTCGGCACAGTGTGTTGTGACTGCTTGAAACCTGCTTGAAACCTATATTTATTGACTATAATTGACATCCTTGCTTTTAATATTTTACTTCACTGTTCTTTCCTTTTCTCCAATAGATATGAGGACCTAGAGTGTATAAATGATCAATTTAAGTCTCCTAAAGTGGCCAAGATGGCAGAGCTTCTGGACATATTGGAGAGTAGCTATTATCCTTCTTTTAGAAACATGGTACAGGGCGTCATGAGAGGTAAACATCAAAAATGTAAATATATGCATTTACTAGGGGTGGCACAATCCTACTTTTTCATGCCCAATACCGATACTGATACCACAACCTTGATTATCTGCCGATAACGATACCAATCCAATACTCTCTTTTTCCCCCTCTTAGACAACTAAGCTGTTAATAATTTATTTGTCTGGGTGCACTTTGAATTCGAAAGGGCTACCTACTTCCTCTGTAGTGTGCTGTGTAAGTTTCTACATCTATATAGTGCACAATAAGTTCATTCTGGAATTCTGCATACATTGCTGAACCGCCAGTGGCTCTTTGTTAGATATATTGTATTTTATTTGGGGGCTGGAGCCTGTTTTTTTGAATTCCAACATAGTGCACTATGTAGGGAGGAGGGAACCATTCGACACACAGTCTTGCTGCTCATCTGTGTTACTCATGTTCTTATCTGTAGATCTCTCTTTATGGCTTGTCGCTCAAAGTTTAGTTAAGCATATAAATGTTAGTCCGATATCCGATCCAGTGATTTTGACCCGTATCCGAATCGGCACACCCCTAGCGTTTTCACACTGTAAAAATGTGGTTTGTAAACTTTATTGACTTATAAGCATTGTGTTCCTCATCTAAAGCTCTGGAAGAGGCAAGGGACATCAACACCTTCCTGAAGCCAATACAGCGGCTCACAGAAGATTTGGAGAACACTGAGTTCGGCGAAGTGAAAGGACGAATTGCTCCGCTCATGCACACGGTGTGTCTAGTGTGGGCCAACTCCAAGCACTACAACACTCCAGCCAGAGTGATAGTGCTCCTCCAAGAGATCTGTAATCTCCTCATTCAGCAGGTACATTCTGCATTTGTGTGATGACTTTGTCTGAAAGTAAAAGAGTTTCAAGTATAATTTTAAAAGGTCAAGCTGACTACTGGCTTTTTTTTTTTTTTGCTTTTAGCCTGCTGGCAGAATTATCCCTTCAGTCTCAGAAAGTACCCTTGGACTAGCATTGCTGTCATATTAAAATCTCAGAAATATTTTTGCACAGTTGTTCATTCTTCTTGTCCTTTTCATTCTTTGAATGTTTGATTGTGAAGCAACCAGAAGTCCCCAAAATGACTAAAATCTCTTTACATGAACCAGCATTAATGTTCTATCTAAAGCTACCATTTCAGAGATGCAAGGTTTTCTGAAAACGTCAATATGAAAGTTGCATATCATATTTTAAAGTGTCACATGGTTCAGAAACTTTGTACACAGTATAGAAAAGAACAGGCTTTCTTTCTGAAATATGTTGGGTGTAGGCTCGGAGCCATCTCAACCCGGAGGATATCCTGAAAGGTGATGTGGCCGAGAGTCTTGCACATGTGCAGACTACTTTGGATGTGCTCACACACTTCAAGGGTGTCTTTGAAGACCGAAGAAACAGTCTGAGTCTGTACCGGAAAAATGGAATAGAGGTCAAGCCCTGGGACTTCTCCCCTTTCATGGTGTTTGCTGGGCTGGACCGCTTTATAGAGAGATTAAAAATGATTGAGGTGAGTGGAGTGGTATTTCATGACAGGCCAAGGTCAGGAAGTGGTTCATTCTTGGTATTGTGCTGCTTCACAATATCTATGTATTACTCCATAACCTATTTTCTGGTATTGATACATTAACTAAAAACCAGGACCAATATGTACGAGGGCAGGCGCAACACAAAATGTGCCCACAATGTGACTGCAGTATGTGCTCTTAATGCACCTAAAATTAAAGTTTGATTTAGTAAGGTAGAACAGAGGGCCACAAAGTGCACGTACAACTGCTCATTCAAAGGCGCAGAGAAATAATGGGGCAGCAATCTCAAGACAAAAGAAAGTGAACATTCGGTTAGAAAGAACTAGCAGTGATCTGTTCTTTTCCACCAAAATAATCTGCAGGGGTGTACTCTTTACTAAATTGAGCAGAATGTTTAATCAGCCGCGCTTTCACTACCGCTGCCTATTTTCTGTGCAACTCTCCTTCAAATACATATGCATGAGAGAGAGACTAAGAAGTGGAGTTTGCATTTTTCCATACACATTGCCAATAAACTGAACATTCAGTCTTGTGTGCCAGTTTCATACAGAAAGCACAGACAGACAGTGTCTCACCAGGTGCAAAAAACTTAGTACAGTGTTAACAAATGTGCCACTTGGTCTGTCTGGGTCTAGGTCTGTCATGATTACTTGATTAAACTTGTTTTAATCGTTTTAACCATTTGAGAATTGCTTTCTCATGTATTAGTTGGTAATATGCATAATGATTACACTTTAACTGGTCTCTCTTACAGTAAAAAACAGAGCATGATTTAAAAACACACAGTCATATACAATTTTGGCATCAAATGTGTGTGTGTGTGTGTGTGTATACAAACCCCATTTGTCCCAAAAAAGTTGGGACACTTTCCAAAAATGCAATAAAAGTTCACATCTGTAATTTGGTAATTCACTTCAACCTTTATTTAACAGGCAAAAGGACAAAAGAAAGATGTTCAGTGATTTTGCTGACGTACTTAATTCTATTTAGTAAACAAAACAAATTTAGAAATTGGTTCCTGCAACACACTACAAAAAAGGCAAGTTTATCACTGGGTCGCACCCCCTTTTCTTTTAATTACACTTCTTAATCATTTGGGAACTGAAGAAACGAATTGTTGCAGTTTTGCAAATGGAACTGAAAATCTTTTGTTGTCCTTTAGCCTATTAAATAAAGGTTCAAGTGAATTGCCAAATTACAAATTTTAGTTTTTATTGCATTTTTAGAAAGTGTCGCAACTTTTTTGGAAATGGGTTTGTATATATGTATGTTTCTTAAAGGAGCCAAAAGTGGTTCTTCTTTGGCATTGCTCAGAACTCTGTGCCGCCTTTATCTTTGAGTATGATTACTGTAAATAACTCAATTACTAATACAATCAATAGTGACAGACATCATTTTTTGTATTTCCTCCAGGTTTTGCTGCTGACTGTGGTTGATATGATGAAGCTGGAGAAAGTGGAGTTTGGAGGCGTTCGTGGGAGATCTCTCAGTCAGCAGGTTCTGTGGCTGCATGAGGAATTCCTGGAGAGATATAAAGTACTTTCAGAGAAGTCTTACGACTGCCTTGACGTTTGCAATTTGGTATGTAGACAGCATATAGTAAAGTGGTTCAGACATACCAATATGCAAGCAGGCACTTTTTCAATTCACTTACTGAACTGAGTGGTCTTGTAGGAGTTTGAAGCTGATTTCAGCGACTTCATGCATAAAGTGGAAGACACAGATCGACGCCTGGGTGCAATTTTTTGCCAGGCTTTTGATGACTCCTCTGGCCTGGAGCATGCCTTCAAGGTGAGTGACAGTTACCGTGACGACGGTGTTTTGTATCTAAGGAAAGAGATTCTGAAATGTGTATTAGGAACCTAAGCTTTGGAGCCTTATAGAGGAGCCATTCACATTCTTCTGATTGCAAAACAGTCATTTAGACATCACACACATACTCGCATGCTGTCTGTCCTTTGTTGTATGAGTCATACCTTTGTGTCACACCTTTCTACTGAATTTTAAGGCTGGTCTGTGCACATGTGACAATTCATGCCATTTTTAGTAACTAAGCTTGAATGAACCATAAATTACATGGGATATTTCCCTGGAATAATGAATTCATGTAGTTTTTATGATATACTTCTGAAATAAAAAGTCCCAAATTGCTGGATATACAGTTCTAGGAAAATGCTTTATTTAGTATAGAACTTTTCCATTATTTGTTTTTGCAGCTTTTGGACATGTTCGGCAATCTGCTGGAGCGTCCCCTGATAGCAGCTGACGCTCAGAAGAGATACCCTGCACTGATCACTATGTTTGACGAGGAGCTCGACTGTTGCAAGGCTTTGTACAAAGAACACATTCGGAATGAGGAGGAGCTCGGTGAGGGTTATTGACACGGGGACTATATTTTTGACCATGGGAACCACAAGAGGTTTTGTTAAAAAGGCAGATCCTCCTTGGTCCTTTGTTATTTATCAGAGGGTAGAGACTTCACAGTACCAGGACCAAATGTATTATCACAGTAATCACTACTAAATGCGAAAAATTGAACACTAGTCATTTACATCCAGGTTTTACTGGATTAACCACAGAAAAATGACAAAATGTTACAGCTTAATTATCATCTAGGATTTTCACATTCAACTGCTATCAATCAATACACAACTCATCACATGTTAAATCCAGTTAAAGAGGATTAATTATTTAATGAAAGATGCAATCGATGAATGTTCTTGAAGTACTGACAAGTTCCACAGTGTTTTCAGAAAGCATATTGTGGCATCATGAGACATAATTTATCATAATAGCAATAGATATGGTCATATTGCCCAGTCTTAATTGAAAATCAAGACATTGAATTGAATTATCATGCTGTAGTAATGAAAAAGCATTAAATACGTTCCATACCTGGTGCAACAGCAGTGAATACTTTTGATACATCTTACAACACTAGTATGTTGTCATATTCTTTACAAACCTCTTCGCTGTTATCCCAGGTTACACTCCTGTCAATAAGAACATGCCCCTTGTAGCGGGCGGACTGAAATGGGCCCAGCAACTACAGGAACGAATTCAGATTCCATACAATAACTTCAGATATATTACTCATCCGTGAGTAATCCCTCTTTCAGTGTTTTTTCTATCATAGCTTTCTCATAGTTGCCTTGAAAACATCAGTGATCTAATACTCTGTGCATTGAACCTACTAATAACATTATTCTGTATGTTTCATTAACCCTGTTTTGTACGTAACTAGATGTATAGAATCACCTGATGGGCTAAAAGTCATACAGAAATATGATGAAATGATGCTGCTACTCAAACGGTGAGTCACTGAAGAGCTTTCATACGAAAGATAATTGTAAGCTTCTGTTTTATGTTTTCTCCATTATTTTTTTTTACCCTTCCTCGCTGGGAGCGTTTGTGTTTTCTCTCGTCTACAAGCCTAGGTATTGAGGAGTACATCCTTCATAAGCGTTCTTGTTATTTTGTTGTTATCTGTGCCCCCATTTGCTACACTGACATCATCTTAATACTGAGACTATTATGGTACATAATGAACTTTATTTTATTGCAAGGCAGACATATGTTCTCGAGGCAGGGGTGGAGGCAGAAATATAGGGGAATTGAACTGAGCCATGCAGTCCCTAACATGATTTATTTGCTCATTTGAAAAGCCAATGTTTGTAGATTATTACACAGGGGTCTCATTTTCTCAAGCTCACTGTGTTCCCTCGGTAGCGCTCAAAGTCCAACAGCTCTGCAGAGCATTCTTAGCGTATACGTCTGTGCGGCAGACTGCTGGACTTGTAGCACAGGTTTGCATGCGCATGTATGTGCTTCAGTATATGCACCCAAGTGCCTCCAAAACTGCGTTATCTCCCCACTGATTAAAAGCAAATGATGAATTGCCAGTAGAACAGACCTGTATTCTCTCCAGTCAAAAATTAAGCCCTTTCGTTAGATGATGGTAATCACTAACATTACACAAGCAATCCAGTTAGGGCTATTACGGGGCATCTCTAGTTATTACATTTTGACACGGAGGCTTGTGATTTATGTGCACCATGGAGCCACCTGATTTCTTGGGACTCGGTGCTGCAACTGCAATAAGACAATTAACCCTGCATCCAGTGTGCGGAATTCCAATGTAGAGTGTGCTGGCCCTTGTGATAAGCCTGCACAGAGATTGCAGTAGGCACCAGACAAATATTCCATTCCTCTCTAGTGATAAATAGGTCTTGTTCTGTGCTCCTTTTCTGTCCCACCACTGCTCGAAAGCTTCCTGGCCTTTACTGCTGTACTTAAATATTTGGCAGACGTTATACTTCACTGAGAGCGAGAATGTCCTCTATACAGATCTTTTATATGCACTGTGCTGGATTAGTGCTGGCAATAACAGAAGCATGGAGTAATTTGTTATTTATTATTTCACACTCAGAGCTCATCAAAGAAAGGACAGAAATTATGTCTATAGTATCAATTCTAGACTTTTAAAAAGCGCTATGGGTCAATGTTGACGCAACATGATATTGTTTTTAGTATTAGTGATATGTTTTGCAGTATATTTGTTAATTTAAGATGTTTTAAATATCAAAATCACAATTTGAAGAAGTGAATGTTTTTTTTACATTCACAAGAGCTGTATGTTTTATTACAGCATACATTATCAATGAAGTTTAGCGTTAAGACAGAAAATGCGCTAGATATGCTGTGTTCTTGGCCAAAAATAACAGATGTGGATCTTCATTTATAGAAAATTAATTTCACATTATTGGTCAATACGGCATAGTATTGTATTGTAAATGTTCCTGTTAATGTGTACATTTTTTTGTTGCTTAAAATGCATTCATCAGTACCGCGTTTAAAATTTGACCAGATCACCTTTTTTAAGTGTCACATTTCAGTAATTGTGTCTCTCTGTGTTCCTCTAGATACTCCTCTAAGCTTTATGATAGATGGACTGACTCAGTGGGTGAGAAGTCTCAGTACAATCTCAATCAGCCGCTCATATCCAGAGACCCCACCAGCAGACTCATCACTGTCAACTTCGGCCCTCAGGTAAGAGCAAGAGAGTTCTTATAGGTGCTGTAGGTGCCTGTGCACATACAGTAGGGGTGATATCAGTGACCAGGGTTTTCGGTGTTATTGTAGTATGGTTAGAATCTACTGAAAATATTTAAAAAGAAGATTATAGCTTCTATATGTGAACATGTATTTTCCTGGTTTGGGTTGTGCAGCGAGACTGTATCAATAGTTATTTTATGTCTTTTTGCAACTTTATTAAGTGGTTGTAATCATCGTTGGAATTATTCAGATCTGAACTTGGGAATTGAACTGTGGTATATCATTAAACATGGTGACTAAAAGTGGTAACTGTATGGTTATATTGTAGTCTGTCTACAGAATCCATTTCTTAAATTCATCCATTCATTATCTGAGCCACTAATCCTTAACCAGGGCTGTGGGGGTACTGGAGTCAGTCCCAGCACTCGTAGAGCAAAAGGCGGAGGAACACCCTGAACAGGTCACCAGTCCATCATAGGGCACATCCACAGAACATTCATTTTTTAATACGAGGAAATATTATATGACACTGTACTATGGTTACTAATGGAAATCTCTTTGCCTGACACTCAGCAGGTAAAGCCCTCTCCCTTTAGCTAACCATGCTTAACCACAGCACACTCTGTTCTCATATTAACCACCCCTGCCCCTTCTCTTTTCCCACAGCTCAGTTTTGCTATTTTTTCCTGGTTTTCCCTCTGGTCTTTTGCGACATGGAACTTGGTGTTCACAGTTCAGACGAGGAACTTTCATTTCTCTCCCAGCATTCAACGGTCCTCTTTGGTTCCAGGCTCTGTGCTCTACAGGGTGTCCCCAGGGTGCCTCCAGTGTCTTACAAAAATGGCAGGCCTTCATTCCTTCAGAAAACGAATTCCCTGATCTCTATACCCATCCAACAGCTTTCCAAAAACATTTCTTCTGCTGTAAGGTTGCCGTCCTCAGTGCGTCCCATCAACTCCAGGTCCTTCAGTTCAGTTGCCTGTCACCAGCCATGCTGGAATACATCTCTCATCTTGATTTCTTCGAATTTCTCAAAGCATGTTGCTCTTGATGTCAAGCTTTAATACTGATCAGTGTTGTGTGTGTACAGGATTGTATATAGCACTAGCCTCTTCCCTCCAAAAACCCAGGAGAGGTGTTAATACCAAACAGCCATTTGATTTGATTGTGATTCACTAGGAAACAACTCAGTACATCATGAAATCCTAGATTTTTACCAGGAAGGGCCCATCCATGCCCATCCAAATTTCCGTTTTTCCGTAGCAACTTTTGCTGTGTTAAAAAGCTTCACAGAAAGTTTGCTGATGATTCTTTTCAATGGCATGTAAAGTGTACAGTGATCTACAGTCTCTTATGAATTAACTGGAAATTTTGGAAACGTTTAGTAGTGCTTTACCAACCTAGCAACAATTGCTGTGAAGCACAGATTTGTGAGAGAAGCATGGATAGGTTATTTTAATGCATTTTTGTGCCTAAAAACTCTAAAATAATAACATTAAAAAAAATAATTAAGTACACAGAGCAGGCAAATGTGGCTGGGACGAGCTATTCAAAAACATCGGAATAAAAAAGCAAGCTTTATCTTCAGTTTTTATATTTTCATGTAACCTGAAGATGTTATTTTGGGCAAAAATGAATACATGCTTAATCAAGCATCATCACAGAAAACTAAAATATTTCGAAATACATGCCACCTTCAGATTAAGACACCGGATGCATTTTATACCCCAAAAACATAGCAAAAGGTTTATTGTGTTTTAGTTGGTCCTGTAATGAAGATGCGGATTTTAGGTGCTGTTTTGTTCAACATCATTGTAGAAACGATCTTTTTTTGTTGTTGTTCTTTGTCTTATAGTTGGTGTCAGTGCTGCGAGAGGTGAAGTACCTGGAGGCCAGACAAGCTGAGGATATTCCAGATCTCGCTGCTGATATTTACACCAATAAGGAGCAGCTGTGGCAGTATGTGGCCAACCTGGAGCTCATTGCTGGCTGGTACAACAAGGTGATTGGGACAGTCCTGGAGGTGGAGTTCCCTCTGATCCAGAACCAGCTGACAGACATTGACCTCCAACTCAAAGAAGCTGAGGATGCCTTAAACTGGACGAGCGAAGGTAATTTACTTCAAAAACTCTGCTATATACTGAACTTTGCAGTCGTACTAAAACAGCAAAAGCTTGTATCTCCAACAAGGAAACTATTAGTAATAGAAAGTACACTAAATGAACATTACTGTAATGAGTCTTTATAAATTTTAGACCATTTCTTTTGGTACATTCATAAAAAATGTGAAGGGAAGGGAGCTTCCCGTTAACTTAACGTTATAGTCAAAGCAGATAAATGTATGATGTCTTTCTTTAGGATTTAAAGTACATAAGGCAGTAAAGTTCACTCTGTTACAAGATTCAGGTGTTTAGTCACTAACTGACTGCATCACAGTGAACAACACTTACAGTATATAAAAAGTCTCATAAAAATAACAATTTCCAAAAAAAAAAAAACAAATAAAAAAAATTAGGTATATTATTATAAAATGGTTATTTCGTTTTTTTGTTTTTTTTTTTAAACCAGTTTAATCAGTTGTGTAGCCTCTTTGTCAGATTACAATTACAGTAAAATTACATCTGAAATCACAACCAATGATACTAAGGCTAAACGATACTGGGCGGAAATTCACACTGTGATATTTTCAATTGAATTAATATTGTGACATTTGAAATATAATAAAGAATTCCACCTTTAACCAGTGAAACATTCCCAAATTTAGTTTATTGTCACTTTAGGGATGGATGGAGTGCAATTATTGTATTGCTGTATTGTAGTGCTTGTTGCAGTTGCGGTAGACTTTCCAGTGTTTGAATTGCTGGATTATGTGTATCTGCCATTACCAGTTCCAACCTGATACTGTCTTTTCCCGTTTTAAACAACTAAGCTGTTAACAATTCTTTATCATTATGAACTCCAAATCCGAAATAGCTCCCTAATTCCTCTATAGTGTACTATGTATGTTATAAAATTAGAGTTTCTGCACCAATGTAGTTTACAATTTGTCCATTATGAAATTCTGCATACATTGTTGAATTGCCGGTGGCTCTTTGTTATAGATAAAATACACTATTTGGGTGCAGGAGCTTGTATTTTAATTCCTAAATAGTGCACTGTGTAGGTAATAGGGAGCTATCTGAGACCCAACCTTTTTCCTATATCCAAGTGATTTTGGTTCATATTGGATTGATTCGATACTCAGTATTGGTATCAGTCCAACACAAACCAAAATGGATTCTTTAATCATATGACCTCCTTGATTCATCCAAACTCCCAAAGAACATCTGTCATTGGTCATGATGCTTAAAACCCACAATAAATGCCGTGACTGGCATTTTTATGATTTTTTTTTATGAGGCTTATTCTGCATATCCAGGATGATAGCCTTAATCTTGTAATATTTATGTGCTTAATAGTCAGTGTAGTGTGGTAATAATGACTTTAGTTGTGACAGTTGCTCAAAAGACGTCATGTCCTTTTTAGGAATTTGGGAGTACATTCAGAATGTGCGGGAAGCAGTGCATGACCTTGAAAAGCGACTGCAGAGGACCAAAGACAATGTGGATGAGATCCAGAGCATCATGAAGACATGGGCTAATCCCATCTTTGAGAGGAAGGATGGGAAAAAAGACACGCTCCTCAACCTGGAGGACAGACAAGAACGAATGGAGAAAACCTATGGCCAGATACGTACTTCTGGGACCAAGATCCATTTGTTACTGAAGGTCAGTGATGGAAATATTACCCTCTGGGAGGGTCTCTGCAATGACAAATGGCCACATGACCAACTTTGTTTTGGTGGGTTTTTTTTCAGGATAACTTGTCACTTTTCAAAGTGGACCCCTCTACAGCCGAATGGAGGTCGTATGTGGATTACATTGATGAAATGGTCATAGATGGTTTCTTCAATAGCATTGAGAGTTCCTTAAAGTTCTTTTTGGACAATACAGGTATGATTCATATTTCATGCTTAAGCTGCAGAATGAGAATTCAGAACAATGTTCTTGTCACACTTCTTTACTTACACTGACAATTATTTTTTTTAAATGCAGACCAGAAGCCTGGGCTGGCTCCTCTCTTCGAATCTCAGTTAGACCTACAGGTTCCTGATATGGTTTTTAATCCATCTCTGGAGTTTGGAGCTTCCGGTGGCTTCTATGACTTAGTAGAGAGTCTCATCAATGATGTCTACAGGATTTCCTCTCTGGTGCCACGACTGGCTGAGCACAGCAGCTTTCCACATTATCAGGTATATTCTTTGCAGTTCTAATTACTCCTCAGTATTTTTACTTAATTAATAAGCTTGTTATGATATACATTTGTGGCCATTTGAAATCACATTGGGACCACTTATCAGTTCATTTATAATTATTAATAACAGCCATGAAATAAATACAATTTAAGTTTTTTTCCTCTTTGTATCAAGAGGAAACATCAATGTTTTGCAATCCGTGGTTTGAAACTCGAAGCTTGGCATTACCTCCTTTGCAAACACTGTGTGTGACTGGCTAAATAGGGGAAAGTCCATTTTTTATGTTAATGTTTATTTGTCATGAGGCCTTTTGTTTATACTAGAGTTGAGCCGGATACTCGGCTGAAACGAGTATCCGGTACGGATAAAGCACTTTTGACGAGTACGAGTATCAT
>JBBPCZ010000115.1:32555293-32575369 GCA_037974445.1 Brycinus macrolepidotus | reverse complement strand
AGCAGACTGGAGGACATTCAGAACAGGTTAACAGCTTGTTTTATGTTCTGTCTCTCTCTCTCTCTCTCTCTCTCTCTCTCTCTCTCCTGTCTTTGAGTTTGTTTAGAGTGTTCTCAAGGCGAGATGTGTGGAAAACATGAATGTGGTGTGATGATGCCTTTCATAGTGTTATATTGCCTGGATCTGCAGGCCATAATTCCATCTCTTTCAACACAAACATATGAAAGCACAAACTATACACATGTACGCACACACATACACCCTTTCAGAAGGACAGTTTAATGATCTGGGTACTGGTTCTTGCAGGCTGGCTCTTTGTGAGAAGGCTCTGGCTGAGTATCTGGATACTAAGCGGCTGGCTTTTCCCAGGTTCTACTTCATCTCCTCTGCTGACCTGCTGGACATTCTGTCCAATGGCACTAATCCTCAGCAGGTACCACACACCCAGCAGAGCATTTTTTCATATAAATTCATTCTAGTTTAAACATGATTTGAACTTATTTTATGTGCATTGTTGCCTCTAAAGGCCTATCATGATTTCTTAATTAAATTATAATGCTATCTCTCTCACAGTAAGAGAAAGAGCAATTTTTTTTTGTGCCATATATGCATTTATATGTGTGATTTGCATTTTTGACACACACACACACACACACACACACACACACACACACACACACAGGTATATGTATATATGCTTCACATTATTAAATTACAATACAGTGCAAATATATTTACATTATACTTAATATTCAGACATGTTAAAAGCTTCCCTTTTGTCTTTTTCCATGAATGCGTTTTGGATTCTTTGTAAGACTGTGCATGTTCAGTTAAGTCATATTTTGATCTCGGACTTATCAAAACAGTCTATTTGGTGCAATAGATACAGCGCTACGTAGATGTTCATACTGAAACTCATTCAATTGTGAACATGATTTGAGCATATTTGTATGTGCAGCATGGTCTCTTTGGCAGTAAATGTCACTTTACGTGATTATAACTGGGCTTTTAACTGAGAAGTGTCCTCGGTGCAACACTTTGCCTCCAGATGGCAGTGTTGGTCACTGCTTCCAGGCTAAGTGGGCTCAAAGACAAATTTCACATCATAATAAACCTTGTGTAAACATTTTTAAACAAACACGGGGATCTTTAGTTAATCTAAAGGTTCCATTATCCACCCTCAAGGTTCAGAGACATCTGTCCAAGTTGTTTGACAACACAGCGAAGATGAAGTTTGAAAGTGATGCAGATGGCAACCCCACTAAGATGGGGCTGGGCATGTTCAGTAAAGAGGAGGAGTATGTTCCATTCAATGAACCTTGCGACTGCACCGGTCAGGTACGTTCAGCTGCAGCACTCCGACAACATACCTGCTGTCTGTTTCTTTAACATGTGTGGTGTGACATTGCAAAAATAGTGGTAGATCTACTACTTCTTTGCAGTATAACACCTGGAATGTACCCCTCCACCATGAATGTTTTAAAAGTGTTATACACCTGTATCCACTACTGAATGTGCCAAGATGTTAACTTAGGACTATTGTAAAACAGTGTTTCAGACATCATTCATAACCATTTTATGTAATAGTTTTCTGTGATGTCGCTATTAAAGGCATAAAATGCTTCGAACGTCTGTTTGCATTTCTCACTCTAGAATTTAAGATCCAAGCACTCTGAATGACTTAGTTATGAAAAAAATGCTGAAAATTGGTGGAGTTGATTTTCAATAGCATTAGACTTAAGGTTAGAATTAGGGCAATGGTTAGTGTTAAGGTTAGGTTATGGGTTAGAATAGAAGTAGAAGAATTTAAATTTGTGGCTTCTCGAGTTGGATGCTTATGCTGAAAACAGTATTAATAAAGATTGAAAATGAAATTAATAATAAAGAGTAGAATAAAGCTAAAAATATGTAGAATTTATTAATAATATACAGAAAACTATGTATGTTAAGTTGCCGTTGTAGAGTGTCTTAAATACAGTATTAGTATTACAGCAGCTTTCAGCAATGCACCATGTACCAAAATAGTGCAAGCATAGTAATATTGCAGCAGCAGTTTCAAAGAATGCTGAAAGATGATGAGGGAACCGAAATTTTGGTTGACTGGGAGTGGGGTGGAGACCATAGGCAACCTAGTTCACCTATGTGGACACGCCATTGTGTAAATGTTGGTTTTTGGGACATCATGAAAGAAATGTATTCAGAATAGGCAGCCTAAATTCTATATATGAACCATATACACTGAGTTTTGAATTTTTAAGTGTTTATGTACTATTTGAAAGTCTTTTATTAAAAATATGATGTGGGCCCTTTAAGGACAATGTGAGCATCTACAAAGCATCTAAAGAGGGCCAATAAAATAAAGCATCATCCAAATATTAGAAATATGACATTTTTATTTCAGTTCATTTCTGACTATACCCGGAGAAGGTCATTTTCTTTCCCCTGTGTTGTGTTGTGTTGTGCCAGTACTCCTCGAGGTACAAGCACTGAAATGTTCTTTCTATTGGTAATGAAATATTCTGGCAAAGCATAATAGCTGGGGTTTTTTTTTTTAGGTCGAAATATGGCTGAATAGAGTTCTGGACACAATGCGGGCTACCGTGCGGCACGAGATGACGGAGGCGGTTGTAACATATGAAGATAAGCCCAGGGAACAGTGGCTGTTTGATTATCCTGCTCAGGTATGAAATCTCAGCCTGCTATTGTACAGAGGCAAATCAAGCGCTGCTTGTAAACACCCGGAGGCAGATTCCGCCTTGAACGAGAGAATATTTATGAAGGACCAGGAAACATACTGTAGAATTAAGATAGTGGGAAATATTTATTGCGCCATGTTAAATGTTTCATAGACAGTCGCTGTTAACCTTATCTTTTATGTGATGCAATAAATTCTGCTGCTTCTGTATTCCTGGGAAATGTTCAGTTGCAAGGTGGATGCCAGGGTGCTCTCTTTGATGCTGCTGTGTGCATGCTGTGCGGATGCGCATGTGTTTCATGTGTGTGTTTCAGGTCGCACTCACCTGTACTCAGATCTGGTGGACGTCTGATGTGGGCATGGCCTTCTCCAGGCTGGAGGAAGGCTATGAGAACGCTATGAAGGAGTACTATAAGAAACAAGTGAGCCAACTAAATACCCTTATCACCATGCTGATTGGACAGCTCAGCCCTGGGGAGAGGCAGAAAGTCATGACCATCTGCACCATAGACGTCCACGCCAGAGACGTAGTGGCAAAGATCATCGCTCAGAAGGTACCACCATCAGCCTTTAAGGGGCCATATGATGAATTAACTCGTTTTCCTTACTTTTTTTGAAAAAAGTGCTTAATCTAGCTCATAAACATTACGAAAGTTGCATTCTCCAGCACAGACTATAAGAACTAAGCTGCAAAAGCAGCCCATTTTGAAATAATTGGTTTTGTAATATGTGTATGTGTTAGTTTTATCATATACTGTGCCTGCCTATATACCCTACAGCAGATTAGCCACGCCCACTTATTTTGAAATTGCACTGACACACAATACAGGGCAGACCATCAGAACAGAGGTCATGTAATTACAGTTCTGTGCAAAAAGTTTTGGTGTCCCTGGTTAAATGTTATGTTTTGAATAAAAATAAGTGAACAGACTTCAGGATATTTTTATACAAAATGAATAAACCACTGTTTATTTCTTGAATAACATATTAGTAAAAAAACATAAGTGGATATATAATTTTTTTTTTCTCAATATGTAAAATATGCCAATAAAGGGGCATTTACCAAAATTGCAGAAGAACGCTATATATAAGAGATAAAGAGAGGTTGGAAGTGATCATGTAAAAATGAAATATGACTTTGTTTGGTGCAAAGCACATGCTGACCCCTGATGAGTGGACCTCAGGGAAAGATACAAAAAGATAACGTAAGGTATAGCTCCTTTAATGTCATCTGCCTACTTTTACCATAGTTTCTGCCGTGTCATCCTGCAATCAGTCAGAGTCAGCACACAGAGAGTGATATTCATTAACCGAAGGAAAGTCAGGAGCTAGCTTTCTTGCTTAGAAAGTTCGGAATACTTTTTCATTAAGGACTATGCATGCAATATTATTTGCCTTCTTAGCAAAATAGTTCCGATGACTTGTTCCCCTACGAGTTCTCATTCTCTGGATTCACTTGAATGACTGTTCTTAAGGCAAAGAGAAATCCTAATGAAAGTGAAGTGAAGAGAGTGGCTTAGACACTGGATAATTTTGTTCGCACTGCTCAGGTGTTACATTCTCTCACACTAATCCTCTGTAATCATCTCCCTCTTTGTGGGGTGCGCGTTGTGGCTCAGCCTGTGCTGTTTCCTCGCTCTCAGGTGGACAATTCTCAGGCCTTCGTGTGGCTGTCTCAGCTGCGCCACCGCTGGGACGAGAGCGAGAAGCACTGCTTCGCCAACATCTGTGACGCCCAGTTCCTCTACTCCTATGAGTACCTGGGCAACACGCCACGCCTCGTCATCACACCGCTCACAGACAGGTGAGGGAGCGCAGCAGACAGCGAGTCGCTTCAGGCTGGAAGACCTTAGACATCTTCCAGCCTCAGATGAACATTAATCACTGCGGCGCCAGGTCCGGAGGCCATTATCCCCTGAAACTCTAAGCTCATTATTCAACTTATCTTAATGTGAAGATTCGCCACTTAGTTAATACTATGAAACTAATATCTACTTTTTCATCATTATTAGAGACATTTTTGATCTACGAGATTATGCTTAAATGCTTGCGAAGTTGTTATTTAAGCACAATGAAAATTATTCTTGTGCCTCCTACAAAAGACGTTTTCAGCAGCCAACAAGACGTCAATGTGTGTGTATCTTCTTCAGTCCGGCTATAACGATATCCCAGGTGGCTCCTCATGAAGATGCTTGAGAGAATGATGTGTGTGAAAGTGACATCATAGCAACAATTGCTTTAAAATGCTATTAATAATCTAAATTAGATATTAATAATTGCAATTTTTTATGACTGCTGTATAATTCTGTGTGGGGTACTATAGCTTGGTATCTTCACTTTTATACTAAATGAAACAGTAGTCTAAAAATAAGGAAGACACTTCTCTGAGTAGGTTTGTCCAGAGGTTTGACAGGTAGTGTATAATAAGTCTTGACTCATTAACGGTTTTAAGTGATAGTAGAGAAATATGTGTAAATATCAGTGTAAATATGAGATTTACACGTTTGTCCCCTTACCCCACAGGTGGTCAATCAGCCAAGACACATCTGTTGTCTGTTTGCTTCTTTAGTTTTGTGATGGAGTTACGAGGTTTATTTAGCTAACTATGGGTGTTATAATTTGACATCTTGCAAATTGCAAACCAAAAGCACAGACAAAATTCCAGCTTTTTTAGCCATACAACATACTTTTGCAGATTTCATAGATAAATAAAATGTCACACAGTAAAATAAGCCTAGCTTAGCTAACAACTCAGCAAAGTTTTCAGTGATGATAACTACTATGTAGAGCTTCCATTGCTGATTCGCTGCAAAAGCCTTGAAGCTGCAGAGCAAAGCAAAAAAAGCAAACTTCACACACCGAAATGTTATAAACTACGTTCTAAGGGGAAACTATCACTTTAAATCTACTCAGACTGAGTAGGTGCAATGCAAGGCCTGGACTCTTCATATTGAAACTGTGTTTACTGTTGTGGCGAGGACTTCTTAAAGGGATCTCTTAAAGGGGTGGCCCAGTTCGGTAGTGGGCCGAGTGTTAAAGAAAGTGAGTGTCCCATTAAACACTCTCCTGCTCAAAGCAAACAGCAGGTTGCCGAAGCTCCTTGGCAAGCTGTTTATACGAAAGTGCCCCAAACGGTCTCTAGATGTCTTTGAAAGAACAACAAAGCGGAGACAGGCGTCTTTGATGGAGAAATCAATGGCGCTGCGTCTTGCCGAGCATATGGCGGGGTTTTCATAGCTCCGGCAATGCTCTGTTGACCATGTCAGAGCTCTGGCTTTCATCCACGTTGAGATGAATGTGCTGAGGAATGCTACCAGTGCAGATGGCTCCATTATGCACTGGGCCTCGAAAGTTCCATAATGTGCATTAAGAAAAAAAAAGCTGATTCCTTCTTATAAACACAAACTGCTGTATTATGCTTAAAGTAATTAATAGCAGAGTTTTTAAGAGCATTTGGTTCCACATGCAACAAAAGTTAGCTCTTTGTAAGCACATACTTACTTACGGTT
Source organism: Brycinus macrolepidotus (assembly GCA_037974445.1). NCBI lineage: Eukaryota > Metazoa > Chordata > Actinopteri > Characiformes > Alestidae > Brycinus > Brycinus macrolepidotus. The sequence continues at coordinate 32,569,165 of JBBPCZ010000115.1, read as the reverse complement.
CACGGATTTCGGTCGTGCATAAACTGCTGCTTGGTAGAACGAACTCCCATATTACTTATATTCTGTAAACTAGAATTTGGAATCAAGCCTAGGTTAAAAGACCAGTTTAACACTGCCTAATAGATTCCAATCAATAGCAAATCATCAGGAGTACAGAGGTTCACCTTTTTTCTCTACCGAGTGTAAACCTCAGGTCACTAAAATCAGTATGCCAAAGCTGCAAGGCTTTACACATGCCTAGACAGACGAAAGCAAAAAAAGAAAGAAAGAAAAAAGAAAGAAAGAAGGAAAGCATAGAATGCTATGTTTATATACGCATGTATTTTCGGTTCCTGGTGGTATAATGGACAAAATAACACTATACATAGAACACGGGTGATAAACTGGGTTCCTTCTGGGCAGCAGCTCTGCAGAGATCAGTGTTTTCCATCCTCTAACACTCCAGATTCAGTTAACGATAGCCTTGCTGACTGTCTGGTGAATTGAAGATGGCGTGTTTAATGTGCATATGAGTTTAAACTGTGTAGAGCTGTATCCTGGCAGGAACTCAGGTGGTGTACCTGAAGTAAATAAAGAAGTGCTAAAATAGTTGTAGACTGCTGTTAGCCTATACAGTGTCTGTGGTATTGGCAATAGGTATTCAAAATACATAAATTAAATATCTGTATTAAGTCGAAGTTACATTTTAGAAACATGTTTACTTTTATAAGACATACCCCTTAAATGTAAAAAAAGAACATTTCATAGATAAATGTTAGACCATCAATAATTGATTACCTAATTTAAAGCGGCACACTGCACCGATCATTGCACTCAGTAGATGGACTCTAAAGAGGAATTAAAGTTATTTATCTCAGTGTTACCCAACACTTTTCAAAACAGTCTTTTTAATAGTGGATATGTTCATGAGTGACAAATTCAGCAAGAATTTACTGGACTTGTGCTCATGGGATTTTGGGAGCACCAGTGAACTGAAGCAGACAAGAGCAAATAAATGTTGAGGATTTCTTCTTTAGGTTATTTAATATTAACAGAAGAATGAGATGACCGTAAGGAGGAACAATGTAAATAAAAATATAGTAGCTGAGTTTTTCCCATGTGCCTTATCGACATATTTTGTTGCTATAATCTAAATATGTTGCTTTATTATATATTGTAATGGAGTACATTACTGGATAACGTGTGCTAAATGTATTGGGTATTCAGCCACCCCTACTTTTTTACTGTATTCTGTCCAGCTCTGTCCATTAGAAAAGATTTTGACATATAATGTGTTTTTTGTGAAGTATAACAGCTGATGGAAATGGATATAATGGAAAACAAATTTCTCTAATAAAGGTGGTAGTATTCTTAATATGGCTTTGATATTTCTTGTGTGTAAACCCCGCTCCTAACAATGTGTAATATGAAAAGAAGAAGATTTTATGAAAATTCCATCAGGCATTTTGGAACAAAAGCTTACAGTTATTGACTATGTGCTGCCTATATATGTGTGTGTGTGATTGTTGTTGTTTGTTCACTCAAACACAGATGCTACATCACACTGACCCAGTCTCTGCACCTCACCATGAGTGGAGCCCCAGCTGGCCCAGCCGGCACAGGGAAAACGGAGACCACCAAGGACCTGGGCCGAGCCCTAGGCATCATGGTCTATGTGTTCAACTGCTCTGAGCAGATGGACTACAAGGTGAGAGGCTCAATCGTGGATGAGACAGCTATCATGGGTCGATATTCACAGGCCTTTTTAGCTCATCTGCTTCCGTCTTCGTTTGAAAGAGTTGTTTGGATTTGCGTTCACCACAAAGCATGATAAAGCTCTTGATGTGTTGTTTTAATTAAGAGACGAGGATAATTAGTGTCACCGAGTTCACCACCAGTTCTGAGATATGTGTGAAGAGAGTTCTGTTTCAAAAACTGGCTTTTACCCTGCAACACACCCCCCCCCCCCACCCCCTTACTCTCTCTCTCTTTCTCTGTCTCTCTCCCGCAATCTCTCTCTTTCACAATCTCTGTTTCTTCCTCTCTTTTTATTCATTTCCCTTTTCCTCGCCTGACTCCGTCCATCATCTTATGAGCTGTGTATTAAGCTAAGCAAAGCCGTCCTCTCCAAACATGGGGGGCTTGAAGATTAGTAAGGCTCTGATGGCTGGGCTTATTTACCTCCTAAGCCGTGTCAACTATCTCCTCAGTATTCCGGCTTCATCTCTAGCCCGCCCCTGTATTTGTCTGCCGGTAGCGGGAGGAAAAAAGCCAAATAATATGGTGGTCAATAGAGACGCTGCGCTAATCTCCTCATCCAGCTTGTACCTGCCCGCTGAAGCTCCTGCATCATTACCGGGCCTGGGCTGTACACTGCACAGTGAGGGTGAGTGAGAGAGGAAGATAGAAAGAGAGGGAGAGCTGAGTGAGAGCAAAGTGAGGGAGCCACATAGCTTTCGCGTTCCAAGCACCTACAATCAGTCTTCTGGCCAGCTCTCGTCTGTGTCAGGAAGTGCTCTCTCTCTCACCTACTGGACGTTTTGGTGTCCAGTGCATCGAGAGAGGCTGTAGTGGTCATTGTGAAGTAACACAAGGACTGGTAATAGGTATTTAAAATACACAAATTAAATTAAAGGTCGAAGTTACATTTTAAATTATGTTTTACTTTTATAGTACTTACCCCTTAAATGCAAAAAAAGAACAATTAATTGGTTAAAGAGAGACCATCAATACTTATTACCTAATTTAAAGTGGCACACTGCATCAATTATCACACTCATTAGATGGACTTTAAAGAGGAATTAAACCCTGAGTTGACGGATAAAGCATTGTGATGAGCAATTTATTTATCTTAGTGTTACCCAGCACTTTTAAGGGATGATTGACATAAACAGTCTTTTCAATAATGACAAATTCAAGAATTTACTGGACTCATGGGATCATGGGATTGTGGGTGCACCAAAGAACTGAAGCACATGAGCAAATAAATGTTGAGGATTTCTTCTTTAGGTTAACTACTATTAACTGACCTACAATCAGTCTTCTGGCCAGCTCTCGTCTGTGTCAGAAAGTGCTCTCCCTCATCTGCAGCTGGATGTTTTGGTGTCCACTGCATCGAGAGAGGCTGTAGTGGTTGCTTAGGGGCAGTGTGAGGAAATTGTGTTTGGAGTGCATGCTGAATATGGATTGAATCCGGGGTTATTAGCAAATACTAATCCTCCTCTCAGAAACCTGCAGAAAGCCGAGGTTTATTATCCATTGCAGAAGTGAGAATTATGCAGAATTCTCATGACTCAAGTCCAGTGAGTCAGACCTTAAAAGAGAAACTGTATTATTCAGCCATTGTGACGCAGCCTGTCAGTCACTGTCATCTGTTCTGAAATGATGAAATAATGGTGGTTTTGACTCTAACAAGCACACAGTCATCCCTTCCATCTCACTCTCGTCTCCTCTCCTCTCCATCTCTCCCGCAGTCCTGTGGCAACATCTACAAAGGCCTAGCCCAAACAGGTGCCTGGGGCTGCTTCGACGAGTTTAACCGCATCTCTGTGGAAGTGCTGTCTGTGGTCGCCGTGCAGGTGAGCCAGCTGTCGAAGTATTTTCACCTCACATTAGTGCACTGATAGCTAACATGGCCACACTCCCACATTCATCTCCGATCCATGCGGCATGTTTGACACTAAGCTGTAAACCTTGGTGCCAGCCACTGATATTACAAGGAGGAATCAGTGTGCTAGATTGTAGGGCTGCAGAAAAATCGATATAATGTACAATAAGGCTGAAAAAAAGTATCAATACCTAGAGGCCTAAGTTTTCATACTTTATTATTTAATACGTAAACTTGTGCTAATCCCATTATTGCCCTATTCCACAAGAGGCATTAGGATGAACTCATAATAATAATAAGAGGAAGAATACCCAAGGATGCTCGAAATACACAATCAGCAGTAAACAAAATAACACACAATGCACATGCACACACACATACACGTTCAGCTCTGCAGCTGGCAGGGGGAAAACTCCCTTGACCACAATGTGTCACTTGGCTGTCCAGGAAAGAGTTTATCTGCAAGGGAAGATTCCTCTCAGTCCGAGAAGCCTCGTAACCACGATGTAGAGTCAGTCGGGTAGGCAGTCCTGGAAGGCGTGCTATCATGATGCAGAGTCATGTGGCTGGTCCAGGAGGCCTTATCTCCTCGACCACTGAGAAAACAGAGCATACACATAAACAGTAGAAAACAGTCCAAACAGCAAAGCAAATTAGAATGATATAAAGCAGCATGCATGTAAGGGAGCGGCTGGTAGCCTGGTGCTTAGGGCGTTGCCCTTGTGATCGGAAGGTCATGAGTTCGAATCCCAGGACTGCCACTGAGGTTCCCAGGCACTGCATGGGTGGCTGCCCACTGCTTCATTTGGTAAATGGGTTAATTGCAGAGAAAGAATTTCACATTGTTCACACTGTGTGCTGTGCTGTGGTGTGTTCACACGTGACTATAAGGGTTATTTTCTTTATGTAATTGTAGGAGGAAGTTTAATTTGAATGCAGCATTGTCTATTTTGCAGTTCTACTTTGTTTCAGTAAAAAAAAAAATTGAACTGAGATGAACATAGAGATTCCTTTTGAAGGCATAATTTATAGTATTGCATATTCATAATATAAGGTATTGCAACTCAGCATAGTCTACCAAATGCTTTTACAAAATTGCAGTATAGTCGTATCTTGGCTCATATCTTGGGCCCTTGAGATTCCCACCTCCACTAAATTCCAACTTGTTGTTGCACTCGACAACAACAAAAGCCCATTACGCTCAACATTTGCTTTTAGCATGCTAATCTGTCCATTTATCTCACACTATCATTGCTTTATGTGGCGTACTCTAGTGGAATAGCACGACAACAGCATCTTAATTACTTCGTTATGTGAATCATACAGGGCTTAAGGACATAATTTTCCCAAGATGATGGTCAAGTTGACAATGATGAGCGTGCATAACTTACCCATGATGATGGTTAAGTTGACAGAGATGAGCATGACAATGAGTGAGCTCTGTGCATGACGGTGCATTTATCCGAGGCAAGGCTTTGTGCTGCCATACGGCTGAACAGGTTTAATGGTGCATCCCCGGAGCTGGTGACTCAGAGATAGCTACGCATGAAAGCGAAGGGGGCTCTCTTTAACCGGCACCGCCGCCGCTTTCACTCTCTCTCTTTCTTCAAATTCTGGAAATGTCAGACAAGTGAATGGGTGTTTCTGCGCTGTGATGAATAATGAATTGGCACTCCCTTTTTTTTCACGACTCACTTGAAAAAGCAGCAAAGAACAATTCGCCGAGAGTAAGACCATCTGAGCAGTCGCGCAGGGACGCTCATCAGATGGCACTACCACTTCTTGTGCGTTCCAGGGACAAAGTGGCAAGCGTCTGGCAGACGTCATTTAGGCCCAACGACAGATATGATGGGAGGATACACACCATTGAAGTTTTACCTCTGCAAAAAACGAGATAGAATCGATTTTCCATTCGCTTAAGCAAAAACAAACAGAAGGGACTGCAGACATATCAATATTGAGACAAATTAGCCCGCCACTGCCAATTACCACGGGAGGCAGTGCACTGTTGCTAAATGGGTTCCTAAATATGGAGCGCTTTGTTTTCTTCTTAAATGCTAATAGTCAAGAGATTGTTTGCAACCGTGGCAATTTAGCTAATACTTCTCCGGGTTCCCAAATTCAGCCTAAATTGCTTCAGGAAACCGAATTCTTCCAAAGCAGAGTTTGCCTTCTGTCCTCTAATTTCCATGCTCCTCACTGATCTGCTGCTGCTTTCTGCAGGCCTTCCTGCTCAGTTTGGACTCTAGAGTTAAGTTGTTTGCCTGAAAGATAATATGTAAAATTCACGAGTCTGGAAAGTTAAGCCTCGTATCTTCCTAAATAAGCCTCATGTCATACATGATGCATTCCTAATGTTACAGCCTCGCTGTTTACTGCTGCTGGTGGGAGCTGGGACAAGTCTCCAGTACTGCTGGGGCTGGTTACACTGCATAATTTTGTGTTTAGCAAACACCAAGCCTCTCTCAGTACAGAGCTGCACAGGTGGAATATATTACGGGCTGTTATTTTCAGATGATCTGATGGCCTCTCCATTGAATATTCAGCAGATTTACAGCCACATTTGCCACAACTGCCTGAGATCAAACAGGCACCCATGCACAGTCTCGAGACATCTCAGATGAAGAGGTGGTGCAGGTGGCTACAGGCTGGCTGCTTTCCCATTTGTCACACCTCCATCTCAGTTACACCCTGACCAAGGGCTAATTAAACCCAAACACTCCGATTTTCCTTAATGAAAAGCATTCCAAGCCCGTTTTTATTACAGCCAGCGTTTTTCAACCAAAGAGAGTGTGTAGCTTGGAACGAGAAAATGAATGCAACGCTGGAGGTCATCTTCTTATTTCATTAAAAAATGCAAAACACTCAGTCATGTAAGTGTAGCTAAGCATGTTCATGATACTTCCATTAAATGATATGCATTGAGTTCCTTCACATTTATCAGGTGAAAAGTATCCAGGATGCCATTCGAGACAAGAAGAAGCGATTTAACTTCATGGGTGAGGAGGTGAACCTGTTCCCTTCTGTGGGAATATTCATCACTATGAATCCGGGCTATGCTGGCAGGACGGAGCTGCCTGAGAATCTCAAAGCCCTTTTTCGGTAAGTGCAGGGTATGCCTAAGGATAGTCTAGGTGATTCAGATGCATGTAAGGAAATTATGCTAAGTCAAGGGTGTTCAGCTCTATCTGCAAGGGGCCGGTGTGGCTGCAGGTTTTCATCCCAGTCGAGCAGGAGATTGCCTGATTCCACTTGTTTAATCAGTTGGTCCTGGTCTTCAAATGGTTAGGTGTGCTCCTACTTGGTTGGAACAAAAATCTGCAGTCACACCGGCCCTTTACAGATAAGATCAGATACCTGTGTGCTAAGCGAAAGCAGTTATATTAAACCCTTATGACCAGGCTGTCTGCGCACACAGTCCTAAGATTTCATTTATGCATAATTTTGTACAATAAATCATGCATATGCACATCATTTATTTATTTTTATTGAGCGAGAGAATGTATGTACATTCTAACAATGTAAATGTAGAAACCCCTGGTTTTAGAAAAAATGTAATCATGGGAAAACCAATTATGAGATGCCCAAACTCTTATTAATTTTCCACCGTTCAGCGTAATTGACGGAACGATTGACGACTGTTGTGCTCATACGTGGTTAAAAATGGTTTTGTCAGTTCAGCCTAAAAATGACTTAATGTGATAAGAGGCAGTCAAGTAGATACACTGGAACAACGCAAAGTAATGCAAATGCTTCAGATGAACAGAAGCAATATTGCGTATTTTACCGGTCCAAATCTCAAAAACACTTCAAATCCAATTCTGCTCTGTTGCATTTTTATAGTGTAGCAATCCAAGAAGTTCACAGATTTTTTAAAACTATTTTAATTTTTTTATGTCATAAAACCATGTAAGCAGGAATATACACTATATGGCCAATGTGGACAATGTATATAGACATTCAGCTTAGGTGCTTTAGCCACATCCATGGTAAGAGGTAAATAAAATCTAGCACATAGCCATTCAATCTCCATTGACAAGCACTGGCAGTGGAATAGGTAGTACTCAAGACTTCAGTGACTAAGGCACTTTTATAGGATGCCATCCTTGTCGCAAGTCAGTTTGTGCAATTTCTGCCATGATAAATCTGCCCAGGTCAATTGCATGTGCTATTATTGTAAAACAGAAGTGTCTAGGAGTGACAACAGCTCGAGCACAAAGCAGTAGATCACACAAACTCACAGAGCAGAGCCATCAAATGCTAAAACGCATAGCATGCAAACATCGTCTATCCTCTGCTACATCACTTACTGCTTGAAGCAAAGTCAAGACAAGAACTGTGTATCTGGAGCTTCATGAAATGGGTTTCCCTGTCTGATGAACAAATCTGTGTTTGGCAGATACCAAGAGAACACCACATATCTGAATGCTCAGTGCCAACAGTAAAGTTTGGTTTAAAAGATCTTGGACTGTTTATTTTAGACAGTTTTTGACAGTTATATTTCAGTTCAGCAGTTTGGGAAGGCCCTTTAATAACTCCAGCACGAGTGGACCCCTGTGTACAAAGTACAGTTCATGAAAGCATGGTTTGATAAGTACGATGTGGAGGAATGCCAGTGTGCTGCACAAAGCCCTGACCTCATCCCAGCTGAACACCTTTGGGATAAATTGAAACATCGATTGCCAGCCAGGTCTTCTTGAACATCTGTGCCTCACAGATTCTGTTTTGACTGAAAGGGCACAAATTCCCACACACTCCAAAATCTTGTTCAAAGCCTTCCTCAAAGAGTGGAGGCTGTTATAGCTGCAAAGGGGGAAAGGGGACAACTCTGTATTAATGCCCACAATTTTGAATGAGATGTTCTACAAGCTCATATAGGTGTGATGGTCAGCTGTCCACATACTTTTGGCCATATGGTGTAGTTCATTACTCAGCTTTATCACTATGCTCATTAAACTAATTTATAGTTATTGGTTACGAATAAAATCAATAAAAAAATGTGCAGTACAGGGTCACTCTAGGACCAGGGACCCTCTGCTGTAACTGCGATGTTTTTGTCTGTTTTACAGACCCATCTTCTCAAGCAGCTTTTATCTCTTCCCTATTCTGCAGGCCCTGTGCCATGGTAGTGCCAGACTTTGAGCTGATCTGTGAGATCATGCTGGTAGCAGAGGGCTTTATTGAGGCCAGACTGCTGGCCAGGAAATTCATCACACTCTACCAGCTCTGCAAGGAGCTTCTGTCCAAACAGGTGAGGCACATTCAACCATGCTCATAGACAGTAAGGCCATTATGAATTGGCATTGCAGCCACCTCCATCATTCATATTTTTATAGAGAGAGTTTTAATAGAGCGCGAGAGCAGCAAGCAGTTCTAATTGTTGAAGCATTATCCTTTAGAGTGCAGTGTTTCGTCTAATGGCCTTTTCTACCCCTTTTTATTTTCTATAAAAGCCGTATTTTGACAGTTGTAGCAAGAGCATTTGGATGTTATAGCAGTTATAGCCTACTGCTTTGGACTTCACTATTATGAAAGACAAATATTTTCCCAACAAAAAAGTCTCCACTTCGATATTGTGCAATAAATAATTGCGAGGCTGCAATATAGAAGATTGAAAGTATTATTTGGTATTGTGCTTGGGCTCCCAGCAACATCTTTCAGTGGGGCTGCTTTTTTAGACTAATTGTTGAAATATTACATTTTTCTAACCCCTTAAAGGAGTGGTTTGGTAAAAATGTTCAAATACACAGCTTACCCTTCTTACCCCAGATGAAATCAATCAGTCGTGACAACTTGGTCTTGGCATCCAGGTTTTATTTCTTTAACAAACATCTCAACCAGCTCAAACCACGTCCAGGACTTCATTAAGGTGGTTCAGACTTGTCAGTGTGGTTCAGGACTTATTCTGAGTTATAGAAAGAAACAGAGCTTCACCAGTGCAGGAAGCCATTTCAGACAACAGTAGGGATGGAGAGGACTGATCTTGGATCAGATTCCTCCATATTTATGAGATCCTGCCTACTCCTAAGGTAGTTTGTGAAAACAGACCCTGTTGTTTAAAATAGCTGTCCACAGTGTTCGGCTACTCAGTGCGTTTTGTTTTTTCCATGTCTACAGCTCACAGAATGTTACACTGTGTCCTAAACCACACCAACAACACATTGCACACTTAATGAAGAGCTGGATGTGGTCTGAGAGAAATTTGCAGGATGTATTGACAGGGACAGTTTGGGTGACTTTTGACTTCTAGTGCTGATCACTTAGTTCATTTCAGTTGCACTTGATTTACATTGAGTCTGTACTTCTGACATTTTTTCTTTGTTTCAACGTCAAGAAATTAAAAATGTGGTAAAAACTGATTTTTGCCACTGAAAAACAAAACTTTACATCATACTCAAATCATATTGAAATATTTCCTCCTTTACTTATAAACACAAATCTGGTGTTGATTTAAAGTTCAGAATCTGCACTTCCGTCAGAATTTTGACTCCACCTGTTTCAGTGAGCTGTAAATGAGAAATAAATAATACCAAATCACACAATATTTTTTTATTAATGCTGGTGATAACTGCAGCTTTGAAGAGTTCAAATGATGAAAATCTTGTGGTGTCTTTTTACAAATTTTCTGTGTAAATATGCAAATTACATTATCAGACATGATCTTATGTTGCAAATGATGAACGTTTGTTACAACACAAGTTACATGAGTTTCTTTCTTCTGACACACCTCAGGACCACTATGACTGGGGTCTGCGGGCTATAAAGTCCGTGCTGGTAGTGGCTGGCTCTCTGAAGAGAGGTGACCCAGAACGGCCAGAAGATCAGGTGCTAATGAGGGCGTTGCGAGATTTTAATGTGCCGAAGATCGTGACTGACGACATGCCAGTCTTCATGGGCCTCATTGGGGACCTGTTCCCTGCCCTGGATGTGCCTCGCAAGAGGGACCTGGACTTTGAGAAGTTTGTCAAACAGTCTGTGTTAGACCTAAAGTTGCAGGCTGAAGACAACTTTGTACTGAAGGTAAGTACTGCTGCAAATTTCATGGCACCCTTCGGCTGCTGACCTGTTCTGCAACAAACAGCCTATTCAATAAGGCTTCAGCTTGACTGCAGGATGATGGTGTGGAGCACTACATGTCACTTTTCCTCAGCTTCGTTATGTTCAGGTTTATCGTATATCCGATGCACCATGTAAGGTTTGCTATTACACTCACTCTATCCACTTTACCAAAATCAGAATCAGAAGCCCATATGTAATCTTCTAGGGCCAAATGTGATCTTGTGACAGCAGTCAGTCAGTGATCCTAGTCAGTTTTCCCTTTAATTTAGAGCCAGTTCCCACCCACTACTATACCCTTATCTCACTGTGCTGCCAAGCTGGGAAGGTGAAATGTATCATGTCTATCTCCATGTCATGTGATGCACCAATGCATCTTTTTGAGCTGCTGCTACTGCTACTGCAGCATCATTGGACAGGTCAGCACACTTGGAGAACATAAATTGCCAATTATGTTACATCATTTAATGGATGCCCATGTTCGCTAGCATGGGGGGGTAGGAGGGCCACCCTGATATTTCATAGAGAATGGGTCCATACTCTTGGCCAAGAATAATCTGTGATATACTCATGATCTACTGACAGTGAGGTCAGGACTTAGACCAGACATGTAAGATTGGGTTCCTTCCAGGCCATAGTTTTGCAGAAATGACCATTTTTCTTTTACTAACACTCTAAATTCAGTTAATGAAGGCTTTGCTGACTAGCTGTTGAGCTGAATTAGGTGTGTTTAAAAATGCTGAAGCCTGCATTGATGTGGCCTGCCAACCTCTTTTCCTCACCTTCATTATGTTCAGGTTTACTCTAGGTAATCAGATGCACTATAAGGCATGCTGGTTCACTCTATCTACTTTAGATCAGAATCAAAAGCCCATATATAATCTTCTGGGGCCAAATGTGATCTTGTTAAAATGTTGGTAGTGGGTGGCAGCAAAATCTTCCACTAACAAGGCTATGCCCACTGGCTTTCCTTGTAAAACTTTACTCCTTCAGTAAGTCAGTGACCCTACTCAATTTTCCCTCTAATTTAGAACCAGTTCCCACCCGCTAGTCTTCCCTTATCTCATAGCGCTACCAAGCTGGGAAGGTGAAATGTAGCATGTGCTTTCTCATGCCACATGTCCAATACATCTTTTTGAGCTTCTGCTAATGCAATATCATTGGACAGCTCAGCATGCTTCGAGACCACATATTGCTAATTCCGTTGTGTCAGTTAATGGATGCCTATGTCATGTTACCTAGCATGTGGGAGTAGTAGGGCAGTCTTGCCTTTTCATAGAGACTGAGTCTATACTCTTGGCCATGAATGAATGTGTTCTCTACTCATGACCTACTGATGATAGGGAAAGCCTTAGACCAGACGTGTTAGATTGGACGTTTTCCAGACCATAGTTTTGGAGAAATTAGCATTTTCCTTCTATTAATACTCCAAATTCAGTTCATGATTCAGTTGCGGATTAGCTGAAGAGTTGAATCAGGTGTGTTTAATTAGGGATTACACTGAAGTTTGCAGGGTCAGGGCCTCCTGTGGTTATGACAGTTGCACCTCTTGGGAGCCCTTTCCCATCACTGACTTTTACCATGTTGTCTAGTGATGTCTTTTAAAGTGCACTACAGTTTAAATGAATAATTTTCTTGTGCAAGAGATCATGGTCATTTTTAAACCATGTAATATATTCTCCACCCACACATGCAGTCTTAATTTGAGCTTTATTTGGGGACTTGCTAGTTAATGCCCATGGCATAACATGTTGATAAATGCATCATTGTCCCTTATTGTTAGCTCCAACTGCATGAAAATAATCTGTTTGCAACTATGTGTAAAATATCCAACCATGAACAACTGTGATTAGAAACGGAACATTAACAATGGGCTATAGAATGACTAACATAAATTGTGTATCAACAAGACGGGCTACGTTCTGTAATTCTATACTAGCACACTATATGGGCAAAAGTATTGGGACACTACTGTTTTTCAGGGTTTGAACTAGGCCCCTTATGTCCAGTGAAGCGCGGTCTTAATGCTTTAGCATACCAAGACATTCTGGACAATGCCATGCTTCCAACTTTGTGGACACAGTTTGGGGAAGAACATTTTCTATTCTAGCATGACTGTGCCCCAGTGCACAAAGCAAGGTCCAGAAAGGCGTGTCTGGATGAGTTTGGTGTGGAAGAACTTGACTGGCACAGAGCCCTGACCTCAACCCCATCCAACACCTGTGGGATGAACTGGAACAGAGATTGCGAGCCAGGCCTCGTCTAACATCAGAGTCTGACCTCATAAATGCTCTACAGAATGAATGGGCACAAATTCGCACAGAAACTCTCCAAAATCTTGTGGAAAGCCTTCCAAGAAGAGCAGAAGCTGTTACAACTCCATATTAAAGTCTATGTGTTTGAATGCTATGTCATTAAAGTCCCTGTTGGTGTAATGGCCAGGGATCTCAATACTTTTGTCCATATAGTGTAGGTATTTTCAGTGGGTGGCCAATGAGTGCGTGTAAATTTTAACTAGCGCACTTGGCTTCTAATGAGTTTTAGCTTGGTTATGTAATGTAATAGACATTTATATGTAATCCTTCCTCCTGTGACTCCTGTCTGCTTCGGCTAGCACCAGCTCTCATGATTGACAGGTGCTACAGAGCAGCTCTCCCTGGTGTGCGGTTCAGAAGGGCTCCAAATGTCACAATGTCACTAGTAGAAAGATAGCCAACGGGCTTGATTGATGTTACAATCACACTTCTTTTTTTCTGCTGTCTTCTCTGTGCTTCGTTTTGAACATTGCCTTCCTTTTAGAGCCATAAAGCTGCTGTTGCATTTGAAGCAAATAGACATTAGTGTCATAGGAGTCTGGAACTGGATATATTGGACAAATATAGGGAGAAGCAGGAATTACAGTGTAATAGTGCCTCAGATGCCCCAGGCTGAGCTCTAATTTCAAGCATTAGGACCGGCCTCGGATATCGGCTTGATCCGCTCTCTCTTCAGAGCCAGGGGAAATAAGTGCAATCTCACACAGGTCAAAGAGCCACCCAAACAACATAACAGCACTCCATCAGCGGGGGCTGAGCGCTCACAGAGGTGTTTAACCCCTGCCAAGGCGTGAGTGCAGGCGCTCAGGAATCTGACTCCGGCCGACAGTGTCAGTGGCATCTGTCCTGTCTGACAGGCTGAACCCTGAGGCCAGGGTCTACCGCTGGTTGGCCCAAGGATCGAGTGGTTGGGGG
>JBBPCZ010000115.1:32530855-32554899 GCA_037974445.1 Brycinus macrolepidotus | reverse complement strand
CCCCCCCCCCCCCCCCCCCCCCCCCCCCCCCCCCCCCCCCCCCCCCCCCCCCCCCCCCCCCCCCCCCACCCCCTATTCAGGGGTTAAACATTCGACTACTGTTAGAGCCTCCATTCCTAATACACATCACACATCACATCACAGCCCCAATCACACAGCCCTCTGGGACAGCAAAAGCAGCCCGACAGGGAGCAGCGTCAATGCCATTGATTGAACGTGCCGTCTTTTTCTCTGTCTCTCTCTCTCCGTCCCTTGCTCTCTTGTGCTCCCTCACTCTCTCTCTTGCTCCATTTCTGTCTCTCTCTTTGTGTCTTTTTTCTTTCAAGACAGCTTTATTGACATTACTATATCAAGTACATGGACTCTCTTTCTCTCTCTCTGTATCTCTCTCTCTCTCTTTCTCTGTCTCTTTCTTTCTTTTATCTCTGTTCTACCCCAGTTTTTCTCTTTGGCTCCCTCTTTGTTTTTTTCTTCATTATCAATTACATTCCCTCATTCCTATCTCTCTCTCTCTCTCTCTCTCTCTCTGTCTCTCTCTCTCTCTCTCTTCTCTTTCTTTTCTCTTCCTCTCAATTATCAACTCTCTTTTTCTCTCTCTCTTCTCTAGCTCTTTCCTGCTCTCTCTCCCTCTCTCTCTCCATTCTGTTGTTTTCTGTTCCATTCCTTCCTTCTCTCTCCCTCTTTCTCTCTCCTACTTTCTATCTCCAGTCTGTCTCTTTTACTATCTATTTCTTCTCCCTGTCAAGCTCTCTTCACGTCTCTCAACTTTTTTTCTGTTTCTGTCCTTTTCTCTCTCTCCCTTTCTCTCTCTCTCCCTTTTCTTCTGCCTGTTGTCTCTGTCTGTCTTTCACTGTCTATTTCTCACACTCTCTGTCACTCTCTCTTTTTCTCTCGGCTCTTTTCCTCTCTCACGCTCTTGTTCTCTCAGAGGGGGGGATTCTCATGTTTAATGTTTTTCGTTCTCAACGTGCTCCAGAAACGTCCTAATCATGTATTGTTGAGCAGGCCCGTTGTGACTGAGCAGCAAAGACACCACTGCTGAGAGACACGCACTACACACACTATCACTCCACTCCATGCTGACTTTAACCACTTATGTACTTCTCTTTTTAACAGTGTACGACAGCTTACTTAGCATTTTATCTTTAATGAAGCAAGTAATGCATACAAATGCACAGTTTAACTAATTTAACTCTAGGCTTATTACTCAGTTTTTAATCTCAAGATATATATCTTCAGTAACTACTATACCATATTCACAAGCCTCTCACAAACTAGTCTGTAAGATCTGTAGTTATTAAATGAGGAAATACAGTGTAAGCCCACATACAGACCCTTGAAATCCCTTGCAGGAGTTTATATTTAGAATGAAATTTGGGAAATTTTCTTACATTGACCTTTACAACAAAACTTTTGGTCAAGTATTTTTTGGGCAAAGAAGCATGATTGTATTTCAGACTTATTTCCATTGTGGTCCTTGATATATACCAGCTGTTATGCTGACCTGGGGGAGAGTGGTCAGAAACCAGCACAGGGGCAAAGCAAAGCTTTATTCAAACATGACTGGACTTAAAATAAAGCATGAACTAAAATTACCCTCCTTTGGTTTACTCGCTTATCATAATACTGTTTTTTTGATTTACAGCTTCTCAGTCCTCACAGTTCTCTCCAGCCATGTCTACTTCAGTTTGCTTGGGGAGCTTCTTTAAGTGCTCTGGCTCCTCCCCTAGTTCAGTGCAGATGTTCCGTGAAGATCTATATTATATTATATATTACAAGTGTCTGATCTAGGAAAACTCACATATTCATTTCTGTGAGTTGTCAGTTCTCTTTTTTGTCTTGTTATAAATATCAGGATGCCTTAGCAGGCGAACTGTTCCATTCTTCTGCTATTAAACATCTAAACAGCCTCTTACAGGTCATTTTATTAAATGTAACAACTAAAGTCAGCTACACTTGTATTGTAACTGTGTCTCTTTGACATGGGAAAATAGTGTGACAGGTTGGTTGGAGACCTGCTGTCACTTGTGTGTACCACAGTAAGCTTGAGCTGAGGTGCTCTGGGTTCTGTCAGTAGACAATTAATTTTTAAAATTGTCTTCTCACATTGTACAGGGGATGTTGGCTTGTTATCACATCATCCCCGTCCAAAAAAGAATGTATGTCCTTTTTTTATTTTTGTACTTCATTTAGACACAGCAGCCGTCCTTTATATTGTCTGAAACATTCATGATGACCGGACCAACAGAAATGCCCCGACATGACTTATTTTACATTAACTTGCATTAAAAGCAAGGAATGTTTTTGTCGTCTGCTGTAAAGGTACCTTTTTGTAGATACTTAATTTTGGACTGCGATGATATGCCATCCCCTCCTATCTGTCTGTACTCCACTATCTCCATGCCTCTTCTCCCCACCTCAATTCAGTCTAGATAAACACACAAAAATTGGAACCTTGGAAGATGAAATAGTCTTATTTGCTGCTTTATCTTCAGCGAGGTAACAGAGGAAGGGTGCTGGATAGGAAAGAGAGTTTTGTTTGTGGTTAAGCACGTATTTGTCTTTCTTTCATGTAATGGCATACTGTAATAAGTTGTGATTGTTTTCAGTGCATAAATGGAAATGGCTGTAGGACTTTTATAACTGCCTTTCGTGTACAATGTTTTTCAATTAGTAAGCCATGCAATGCATGAGTGTCCTAACCATGATAAAAAAAAAGTGGATTTTTTTAAAACAGCAAAATAATACAACTTAAAATACGCTAAAATGAATAAGCTCATTTATTATTAAAGGTAAATGCAGTAGGCTCTGGTTGCTAAGCAACACAACAGTTATATTAAAACATTCCATTAACAACACAAGAGAATTTAGTAACTTTCTAGATTAATGCGTAGTTCAGTTGTCATATGCAGTCGTATGTGTGCGTACATACATATCAATCACACACCAATCAGCCATAACATTAATAGCACTTGCCTGATATTGTGTAGGCCTCCCTCATGCCACCAAAACAACTGTGACCCATTAAGTCACGGACTCCACAAGACATCTGAACGTGTTGTGTGGTATCTGGCACCAAGGTATCTGGCATGTTGAAGCCCTATAAGTTGTGACGTGGGGCCTCCAGGGATCTGCCTAGTTTGTCCATCCCATCCCACAGAATCCTAATCAGATTGAGATCTGCGGAATTTGGAGGCCAAGTCAACAAATTGGCCTCTATATCATGGTCCTCCAACCATTCCTGAACAATGTTTTCAGTGCGGCAGGGCGTAATGAAATGCTGAAAAAGGCCACTACCATTCAGGAACACTGTTGCTATGAAGGGGTGTACTTGGTTGAAAGCAATGTTTAGGTGGGTGGTTTGTGTCAAAGTAGCATTCACAAGATTTCCCAGCAGAACATTACCCAGAGTAGCAGGTAATGCTTCCCCAAGTAAACCACAGACATACACCCAGGCATCCACATGATGTAAAAGAAAACCAGGTTCATCAGACCAGGTCACCTTCTTTCATTGCTCCATGGTCCAGTTCTGATGCTCACATGACCTTTGTAGGTACTTTCGGTGGTTGACAGGTCAGCATGGGCACCCATGCAGCCTCGTCTGCAGCAATCTGCAATGTTCTTTGTGTTCTGACACCTTTTCAATCATAAGCATTAACGTTTTCAGCAATTTGTGCTACAGTAGCTCTTCTGTAGAATCATACCTGATAGGCTGGTCTTTGCTCCCAGTGTGCATTAATGTGCCCATGAAGCTGTCGCTGATTCACTTGTGATCCTTTCTACCACTTTTGGTAGGTACTAACCACTGCATATTGGGAACACCCCACGAGACCAACTGTTTTGGAGACACTCTCACCCAGTCGCCAGCCATCACAACTTGACCCTTGTCAAAGTCACTCAAATCCTTATGCTTATACTTTACTTGTTGTGGCTGATTGTCACATATGTACAAATGTATAGCCGTTTTAGTGGCTTTGAACATGGCTCAGCATATCAAGTTTTAGAACCAGATGAATTTATTTTATAAAAACATGAAACACAGAACGTGGGTGAATAAAAAAAAAAATCATAAGGAAAGAAAACCCCTTTGCAGAATACATTTCTGGTGGTGGTACCTTCAAACCCTCAATATATGAAATCAGTGGTTGCCAGGTTGCAAAGGATTTGTATGCTGAGAAAGAAAGCTGAGTGAAGCTGATTGCGACAATGCTGCATTACCAAAATTCCCTCTCCTCAGGTGGTGCAGCTGGAGGAGTTGCTGGCAGTACGCCACTCTGTGTTTGTGGTGGGAAACGCTGGCACGGGAAAGTCTCAGGTGCTGAAGTCCCTCAACAAGACCTATCAGAACATGAAGCGCAGGCCTGTGTGGGCTGACCTCAACCCCAAAGCCGTGACCAACGATGAGCTGTTCGGCATCATTAACCCGGCTACACGAGAGTGGAAAGATGGTGAGGGCCTGACTCATTTTCTGTTTGAAATAGAAAATCACTTTTTAATGAAACAATTTTAATGTAGTATCAGTTCATTCATATTTGGAGACTAAGTTGAAAAAACATTTTGTATTGAATTGAAGAGGTTATGATGACCAGCGTGCTGAAGTGGTAAGGGATTTTGTTACTGCGGACAGTCAGAGGGGAAGCTTTTTGGTTGGCATTAAATGGTGCAACTGTCAAAGCATTGGCCCTATCATGGGAAATTGCGTTCGATTCCCGGTGGTGCAGCACCAATACGAAGCCGAGAGTCCGACAGAGCGCAATTCTCTTCACTCTCTCTGGGAGGGTATTTTTTTTAACAATAAGCTCCTTTATTTTGTCCAGTACTCCATAGGATACAGGACAAAATAAGAAGTTCTCAGGTGCATATATACCCTGGACTACATTTTGAATACAACAGTCCAGGGTGGCCAACAATGTAAAAATGAAAAACAAAATTAGAATATGGCCCTTTTAAATGCTTGTTCAGCTCTTCAGTAGCTCACTGTTTTGAAGCATGATACTGAGAATAGGATTTCATTTCAGGCCTGTTTTCTAATATCATGCGTGAGTTGGCCAACATCAGCCACACTGGACCCAAGTGGATTGTGCTGGATGGCGATATTGATCCGATGTGGATTGAGTCTTTGAACACAGTAATGGACGATAACAAGGTACAGCTCCAAGTCTTCACATTTCAGTTCAGTGAAGTGCATATGAACCTCTAGACTCCAGTCATAATGCCAACAAAATTTGCTTACAGAATCAAGCAAATGATTTTAATTAGTCAGCTTGTCAAAATGATGTAGGTTCTTTGTTGTTATTTTTTTAAGTTTTGGAAAAATGACTGACTGTACGCATGTGTGTGTTGGTGTGGAACACTATAGGTGCTGACTCTGGCCAGTAATGAGAGGATTCCTCTGAACCCCACGATGAGGCTGGTGTTTGAGATTAGCCACCTCCGCACTGCTACTCCTGCTACTGTCTCCAGAGCTGGTCAGCCAGTTCTTTTTTCTCATGTACTCCTACAACAAAAAAAATTCCCTGCCATTTTACCCAATGTGATGTCAGCTATGTGTACAGAGACTCAGGCCCTGTCCACTCATTAAAATCTGCTCTCAGAGTTGCTGGGTAGTGCTGCTGTGTTTTCTGTCACTACGTATAAGAAGCGCAGTGCTGCCTTTATTGTTGGTTACACCGTTAAGAGTTTCTGAGTGAGCATGAACACACATTCAGAACAGAATTCAGAATGTTAAGGGCTTTTTTTCTCTTCAGAGGAACAATAAAAGGCAACTATGTGAGGTTATTTCCTGTATATTGATTTGTTGCCCAAAATGGTGAAAAGGCACATTTTTTGTTCATGTTATATACATATTAAAATGAATGTGACAGCATTATTGAGAATCTTATTGTTGAAAAATAAGAATATATTAAAAAGCAGAAATAGCTGATGTTTTTTTACCTTGGCACTAAAGGTTTAAATTCATACCTAGGAGCTGATTTCAGCAAATTTCAAATAAGCATATGTAAATGTAACCTACACAGTTCACTGATCTTGCTTTTATTCGACACATATATTTCTGCCTGATGCATATTTGCCTTTTTATTGCATCTGTTCATTTTATGTATTTGTCTATTTTTGCTGCTTTTTGTTTCTTTTATTACATTACGCTGTTAAGCGCTTTCAGCCATATTTTAAAGCATGAAAGGTGCTATATACACAGATGAGCCACTTGTTTAAGTACACCTTCCACCTATCGCTCTAGTTCTTTCTTTGGTGGTCAGTTTCTGACCCCAGGACATTGACCACAGTTGCTGAAAATGTTTGGTTGTCACTCCAGCAGTGACGCTGAGTTCTTTAAAAACTCCTGCAGCACATACACACACACACACACACACACACACACACAGACCACAGTCTGTAATTGTACACTGCAAAGTACACATATGGTAAATGGAGCTGATAAAATGGATGGTGAGTGTAGATACAAGATAGGTGTTCTTAAGTAGCTCGTCTGTGATCGTTTCTTTAGAACAGCTTTAGAATTTGGTTAATTTATGTGGTTTATTATAGCTCTGTAGTGTTATATGTAACATGTAATCCACGGTTGTTTTGGAATACAGGCATATTATACATCAACCCGGCAGATTTAGGCTGGAACCCCCCAGTGTCAAGCTGGATTGACAGGAGAGAGATTCAGTCAGAGAAAGCCAATCTGACCATTTTGTTTGACAAGTACCTCCCACCATGTCTGGATACTCTGAGATCAAGGTAATGCTTGGAGATCTCAGTGGGAGATGACGTTTCACTTTGCCTCTCACTGCCACACATGTTGTGCAGTTTGAGCTCCTCATGATTGCTTTCCCGTTGATAAATGCAGCCTTGGCCACATATTCTCATCAGTCATACTGACACAGCTGGCTATATTCTTCTCCAGATTCAAGAAGATCATCCCCATCCCTGAGCAGAGTATGGTCCAGATGCTGTGCCACCTCCTAGAGTGTCTGCTGACCCCAGAGAACACTCCACCAGACTGCCATAAAGAACTCTATGAGCTCTACTTTGTCTTTGCTGCCATCTGGGCCTTTGGAGGGGCCCTGTTCCAAGATCAGGTACTGGCATCTGTATTTG
Source organism: Brycinus macrolepidotus (assembly GCA_037974445.1). Taxonomy (NCBI): domain Eukaryota; kingdom Metazoa; phylum Chordata; class Actinopteri; order Characiformes; family Alestidae; genus Brycinus; species Brycinus macrolepidotus. The sequence goes on along the minus strand of JBBPCZ010000115.1, from coordinate 32,547,795 downwards.
CATTCTGTTCAAACACTAGCACAAACAATTAGCCACTGTTTAAGACAATACCACAGATGGTGTTTAATTTCCCTAATTCGTTCCTTTCACTGGCAGCTAAACTGTGTTGGGTGCTGTGTGGTTTCTGAGTCTTATTGAGCATATATCATTTAGCAACGAAAAGCTCTACGGCATTCAGGTCTGTATGCCTTTCTCTGCAGCTGGTGGATTACAGAGTTGAGTTCAGTAAGTGGTGGGTGACCGAGTTCAAAACCATCAAGTTTCCATCTCAAGGCACTGTGTTCGACTACTACATCGACCCAGAGACTAAGAAGTTTGAGCTATGGTCTAAGATGGTGCCTAAATTTGAAATGGATCCAGACATACCTCTCCAGGTCAGTATATTTATATATACTGAGTTTCTGAGAGTTGTTGTTGTCATTTTGCTATGTATTTGACTTACACTACACAATCATTTAAGTCGAATCACATCATTACATTCTTATACATTTATGTGCCTACATACAAAGTCAGTTTGTACTGACTGTTTCAAGTCTGGACTTGAAAACCTTTTTTCCACTTGCTTCAGTGTCAAAAACTCTCAGACAACTTCGGGCTTTCAAACATGGTTGAATGCCGTGCTCTAATTGGCTGCTTGATTATTGAATTGTGTTTCACTGCTTGAATCTTGCAATCTGATTGGCTAGTGGCATGTGGCACTCCAACTGGCTAGTTAAAGCGACAGAGTTTCTCTGCTTGTTTCTTAGTGAGAAATAATCAGTATGAAATTACAACTTGTTAAAATGATCTCTTACGAAAAGTTCAAATGATTCTTTTACTGGAATAGTTTGGCAAGAAACAAATTTACTCACTTTTCCACTTACCCCAGATCAATCAATCAAGACATGTTTGGAATCCAAATTTGGCTTCTTTACTTTAGAACAGCATCTGTGAGGCCAATGTTACTAACAAACACTAGAAGTCTCTAGTCACCTAAATTATCCAAATCGTTTCTGTAAAAATACATCACCAAAATCTCCCTCAGTCAGCTCAAACTGCATCCAGATTTTCGTTATGGCTGTGCAGACATAGTTCTAAAACTGTTTTGTAAATACCATCCCTCTGCCTGTAGTGGTGAAATTTTGTTTATTTTTGTAGCTCTCAGTCAGAACAAGACCCACCCAAGTCTGCTTCACCTTAATGAAGACCTAGATGCATTCTGAGCATGTTGAGAGACGTTTTAGTCATATATTTTTACAAAAATGTTTTGGGATATTTGGATGTCAATTGCGTTGTGGCATTCATTAGCAACACAGTGCACGTCTGAATTAAAGAAGCAACATTTGGACTCTATCAAACACATTTTGGTTGATAAACCACATCTGAGGTAAGTAGAAAATTGTGTGAATTAGATATGCTGAAAGATACTTTTTAACTACTGACTGCTGAGCAATATGACAGTGTCTAGTTTATGTCTGTCCTGATTCTGTCCTCATCTTGGAAATATCTGATTGTTATACACCTTATCACTGCTGAAGTAGAGTTTTTGCCCTGTAGGCTTGTCTGGTTCATACCACAGAGACCATTCGGGTGAGCTACTTCATGGAGCGTCTACTGGAGAGGAGGCGGCCTGTAATGTTGGTGGGAAATGCTGGCACGGGCAAGTCCGTGCTGGTGGGGGGCAAACTGGCCTCCCTGGACCCTGACAAATTTGCCATTAAAAATGTCCCATTCAACTACTACACCACATCAGCTATGCTTCAGGGTATGTATATGTGTGTGTATGTTTATGTGCCTAGTCCTGAATTAGAAGCACAATAGTTTTTGTCCAGTGAAATGGCTTCAGAAAAGATACATTTAATGCCTTCAAGAGAACGGCAGGGTTTTTTTTTTTTGTGTATGTGTGTTTTTGGGATAGGGTGGTGTTTCTCTAGGCGTCAACTGCTCTTTTGTGCTGTTGTCCTCCCTTGCCTTTTCAATCTGTTGAGTTTGATATTCATCACTCTGCAGCATGTGCAGCCATGTGTCCCCATCACTTACTCTGAACTCTGCACCGTTCATCCACACCACAGATCACAAACTGCATTTTACTCTTTAAAAAATAGCAGCCGGGCAAAGAAAAAGGAAATGTTGTAGCAATAGCTGTGCAACTGTATGCGTTTAAGACAGGAACAGAGTCCAATTCAGCAGCTGTGCCTGTTTTGTTCACTAATCGTTAATCGTTTAGTAAATGTTTGTTCTTTTCTTGTATTCATATTCATGACAGTTTATTAACTGTCTTTGCATCGTTAGGTTTGTGTATGCGAGAGCACAAAACATCTATTGACAGACACCAAATGCACGTATTGGGTTTTAGAAAACTACAAAGCTGGATTTATTTTCCTGTTTCAATGTGGTTTCACTAGCTGTTTTAGAGAAGCCATTGGAGAAGAAAGCAGGAAGGAACTACGCCCCTCCAGGGAGCAAGAGGCTCATCTACTTCATAGATGACATGAACATGCCAGAAGTGGACGCCTATGGCACGGTGCAGCCACACACACTCATCCGGCAGCACATGGACTACAACCACTGGTACTCAAAACACCAGTTCCTATACCTGAAGTATTAATATTGATTGTGTTGGTGCCATTTGGACTATTCTCACAGAATTAAACTTTATGGGTATTTAACAGTGTCACTAGGGTGGTACCCTCAAGGATTCATCTTCAGTACCGTACAAAGATTTTTGAGACCCCCGTATTGAGGCTTTTAAGACATCTCAGGTGTCAGTCAGGACCCCCCAAGACACCTCGTATTGCGCAAACTGATTTTGTACCTTGGGGTATTAAACAAATATATTTGCATATTTAAGTATTTTGCATAAACTAATATTTTTGCATTTTTAAGTCTTCTAAGAAAAAATAACTTTTCACAAACTATTGCTCTATGAAAAGACACAGACCTGCATAAAAGTAGCTTTATATTAACATAGTGTTGAAGCAGAAACTAATGCACTGAGATTCAGTCCAGTTGAGAGCTTCTGAGACGTGCCCACATGGGTGCGGATGTCTGTTAGCAGGTATTTGCTGTGATTTGTGCAATTAGGCTGTTATTCTGGCTGTGGTATTTACTGATGTGGTATTTGAGGAGTAAATTGTATCAAACTGGGTAAATTGTGATAAATGCGGCACATTTTGTGTGCAGCATGGTGCAGCTGGAGATGCTTTGTTATTAAACAGGCAGAGTGCATAGTTTCAGTTTTGCAAAATGTCTGAGGTGAATTAGATTCAAGATGGAGAGAAATAGCTGAGGTCAGTACATCTTTTTGAGCTGCAGTGGATTTGGGCAAAGGCAGGCTATGCATGCAGAGAATGTATGTGTGTGTGTGTGTGTGTGTGTGTGTGTGTGTGTGTGTGTGTATGCGTCCAAGTCTGTGTGTGTGATGCTGCGTTATGCCTTCTCAGGTACGATAGGAGTAAGCTGCAGCTGAAGGAGATCCACAACGTGCAGTACGTGTCCTGCATGAATCCCACTTCAGGCAGCTTCACTATTAACCCTCGGCTTCAGGTAGCAAGAGCATATCTCTTAAACTCTCTCTTTCTCTCTCTCTCTCTCTCTATCTCTCTCTCTCTCTCTCTCTCTCTCTCTCTCTCTCACTCTCACACACACACACACACACACACGTACGTTATCTCAATTCTTAGTCTTAAATCGAACAAGGCATTCAGACATCTACATGATACCTACATAAACTTTTCACAACAACTGACATAAACCTACACAAACATTTATAAAGGCTGCTTTTGTCCCATTTTTAACTTTTGTGAATAGGAAGTTTGAGAACTGTTATGAAGGGCCTATGTAAGTGTTGTATAAGAGTAAGAGTAAACCGTTACCCTTAATTCTTAACTGTTTGGCAGACTGCAAGCTGCAATCAGGTACTGATTCACTTTTGGAGTACTTGTAGATTGCTTTTCAGTTTCATTGCCAGCTTGATTCATTGTTTCACCGTTTTTTTTTTGTTTGTTTGTTTGTTTTTGTATCTGAATAAGCTAACCATATGAAATGAAAAGAGAATGAGGGGACATTAAGCTATAAGAGCGCTACCAGTTATGATGTTAATGTGTTAGATATGTGGTGGCACATAAGTGTGAAATTATTGCATATCTTATTATAGGGAATCAGGTCTGAGTCCCAGCTGTGCTCAGTGTCGCAAGTGCCATCCATAACTTTACTGTCTGGTTACATACACCAACGTGCTTTTCTCTCCTGTAACAGCTAGTCAGGCTCTAGAGCGTGGCCTGGGTCCTTTACCATGATTTATGCTACAAGCACCTACAGAACCTTACAAAAAGAGAGTGCTTGGTACCAGCCTGCACAGTCAGAGTTCTCATTAGAGATGATCATGGTGCCTCCCAGGCTCTTCTGGTTAACTAATTACAGTACATGCTGTGGGCCAAAATTCCAAACACTTCAGCACACCACAGTGCTTCTTCTTTTCCACAGGTACTTCAGTCACATAACTCTTTATAGTTTTATTGAGTTGATATATCAAGTAGATCTCTCCTAGACTTTATATATCCCATAAATAGTCATGGTCTATTGATACATACATAATTGCATTTTCACATAATGTGAAAGACAGCTGACATTTCAAATGATGTACAAAAAACTCACATGGAGCTTCATCAGGAGACTGATCGTATTGCAGCCTTTTGCAATATCAGTATTTTAAAGGCCAGAAGGATTGCTAATCGATCACGATTCTGTAATTCAGAATGTCAATATGTATTCCTTAGGTTCACATGCTTTACAAATGTGCTGTGGGCGAGCACTTCATTGTTTTCTGATTATGTAATCTGTGATGTGAGCTGTTACTAGCCAGGACTGCCTGTTACTCATTTTTATACAAGTGGGATGGTGCAAAAAATCACACATTGTATGCGCTTTTCTTTCTTATTTCATCAGTTTGTTTTCTCCCTTCTACTCCCCTCCAGTATCTGTTTCTGTCTCTACGGTGTAGTGAATGGAAATTTTCATAATATTGACTTGCTTACTTATCTCACAGTCTCATATCTGATTCCAGTGCCGCTGTCCAAAGGAATCAACTCAGTAAACATACAGATCCAGTACGTTCAGTTTGGACAGTTTCACTGTTGTCCCTGTATCTGTTTACCTGAAACTGTCCATTCGTTCCTCGCAGCGCCACTTCTGTGTGTTTGCACTGTCCTTCCCTGGAGTGGACGCTCTGAACACTATCTACTGCAGCATCCTCAGTCAGCACTTGAGTGGGGATGGATTTGCCGCCGCGGTCCAGAAGAGCGGCCCCCAGCTCGTCCAGCTGGCCCTGGCTTTCCACCAGCGCGTGACCGCAACTTTCCTGCCCACAGCCATCAAATTTCACTACATCTTCAACCTGCGTGACCTCTCCAACATTTTCCAGGTACTCGGACCCTCCTTAGCTCGTCAGAGCATGAATTATTCAACAGTAGTCGACTGCGTCCATATCCCAGACGCCCTTGCCAGCCCTGCATGCCAATGGCAGCCTGTTTTTCAAGCTGTATTTAAAGTTTTGTGGGCCTTATTATGTCCAAGTTTAGATTTATGGCACTGCTTTCATAAGCCTTTCAGCTGTGGAGAGTGAAGACACTGTAAGTAATTTCTTTTTTAAATGACTATTGATCTGAAGGCAAAGCTAATAGTTTGAAATGGGTCTGAGACTAGTATAAAGAAAGAGGGGGATAGATCACATCTCGCAGGTCTTATGCCTTAATGTATTTAAATGAATATAGCAGTTCAAACTTAAATACATCTGATGGCAATCTCTTGGCAAATATCTCTATCAAAAAAAGTCTGGCTCAAAGGGTCTTTTTCTTCCAACTTAAATGAATAATTAATTCTGACATTTTTTTAGATTTGCATAATCTGATGGAAATAGTTTCACTTGAGACAGTAAACCTGGAAAATTAGCAGTTTCTATTCCACAATTAAGCCACTTTTTGATGTTTCTCTCAGCACTAAGCAAAATGTTCCTTCGGTCATCCAACCCCCCCCACCCCGCCACACACTCCCCTTTGTAGTCATTTTCATTTCACTTTCCTATAGCCTACCGGGAACTCCATGCCATTATCTCTGGCTTTACACGAAAACAATTTAGCTCCTTTTCTTTTTAAGTGTGACAGTTCTATCCCTCTACTTGTTATTGTGCTGGCTTTGACAAGCTGACGTTCACTTTCTGTGTTTAAAAAAGGCAAAAAAAAGAAAGGAAGAAAGTCAAAAACGCTTTATTGGGCCTCTTTCCCTGGTGTAGGGAAGATGAAAGACAAAAAAAGGAGGCTGGCCTCTGAACCCCAGCTCATTGTTTTCAGTGCAAGTGGAGTAATGAAGCAAAATGGGAGAGAGAGGGAGAGAGAGAGAGAGAGAGAGAGAAAGAGAGAGGGAGAGAGGGAGAGAGAGAGAAGGAGAGAAGCAGATGAGACACAGCTGAGAGAGCATTTGAAGTGCTGGCCTTAGTTCTGCCTTACTAATTCAGCTCCCAGTTCAGCTGCCTGAGGAGAGCCAGCCAGGAGAGAGCTGCCTCAGAGCAACCTCAAAGTCCTCTCCATTTTAGCCCTGGCTTTCACTTAGGCTCTTACGAACTTTTTTCCCTCATTATTAATTTTGAATGGGTGTTAAGCTTGTGATTTCCTTAGGAATGAGCGAAACCGGGGAGTTGATTGTTGGATGATTACTTTCTCAAAGTAATAGGTTTATGATACGCGGTGCTAACAATTTACTGTTACGCTCAGTGTTTTGCCAATTTCCTTTTGTGAATTGTTTAAAACTAGAATGGAAATAAGAAATAGGGAGCCATCCACCCCCCCATAGAATGTGAAGTTTGTCTCCGAAGTTCTGTGGGGTAAGGGGGAGGGGGGCCCTCTTTCATTCAAATAGTGCCACAAGGTTCAGTACGTATTTGGACTGCTCTGACAGACATAAAGTAATTAATTTATAGCTTGTGAGTGTGGATGCTTAGATAATTAGGCTCCATTGAGGGCTAAATCCATCAGCGAGTGCTCTGCTGCGAGTTGACAGCCTCGTGTTTTCTGTAGGGTCTGCCATAACTGGGAGGCAGAACGTTAGGCGGTCTGCTTTGTGTGTGTGTGTGTGCGCGCACACGTCATTTTAACTGACTTCCTCAGGCGCTTTCCTGGCAAAGCTGTAAGGGAAGGCTGGGACTGGAGCTTGCTGCGATGCAATGGGCAATCAGTTTGATTTATTTGTTTTTTTCCAAGGAGGGCATCTTACGAAATGTACCTTGCCACCTTTTCAAAAGCATGTTACTTAACAGGCAGGGTGTTTCCAGCCCTTGTCACTGATTTGCCATCAGAAACCTACTTTCTAAAAGGAAGCACTCTGTTTAAAGTGCTGGTTTGTCAAATAAATAAATAAAAATGTAAAAAAAAGGGTGGGTTTGCTTCTTTAGTTTTGCATTTTAGCTCCCGTGCAAACTAACAGCTAATGGGAACTAATTGCCCACCAACTAGCCTAATGCAAACTGCATGTCTAAATCATCGCACAGTTGCCTCAAACTGTTCTAAGGGTCACATGACCCCTTAGAACAGTTTGAAAAGGGACCCCTAACTCGTATCCCTTTTACAAGTTAGTTAGCCGTAATGTCATTACAACATTATTCCGGACATCTGCGAAATGCACTTTGTTAGCACAGTAGCTTACTAATAGGAGCTGGGTCTTGCAGCAGATGGGTCTTTCACAGCAAGGTATAGACCTAGCCAATGAACCAGAACACATTTTCCTCTATTTTAAGAAGTTATTCCTGAGTTTTGTTTGAAGATGGCAAGAAAACAAGGCATCCTTGTGCACTTGCTGACCTGTAACAACAGTCCAGAATAACTTCTAATAGCATTAAGTTGCATTATTAGTGAAGAATGTTTGTCACTTCTCCTATAAAGTCACCTTTTTTGGAAATGCATGGTTTTGTTATGAGAAGAACGAGATGTTTCAAAATGCATTGCGCAAATGATGCTTCTTCCATCCTGAACACTGTAAACTGTAAACCTCATAAAGCAGTCCACTTTGGTCCAGCATGTCCTCTGCATTTGTTTCACATCAATTACTCACTCCATTTCACGCCGGATAGTTGTCATGTCGTGTATAACATTGTGACTAATGGGATTGTTTTTGTGGGCGGCTCCAGGTAGCACCATTGATATGCAGGAGTTGTGGTGGAGGCAGAAACGTGGCCACGTTCTCAATGTGCGTTCCTCCCCCTGCAGATGAGGAGTGAGAAAACAGTCCTGGCTGGGGGTGTTTACACTCATTCCTCACTGTCTGCCAGTCGGGGCCCACTGAGTCCAACTGAAGTCCATTCTGGCCATCTGCATACCTGGCCACAGAAGATATGCTGCCGTGGCAGATTGTCAGAAACATGATTGCTCGCTGGTTGTCCTAACCTTCTGCCTGTTAATTAGGGAAGGGGCACCTAACATGTCCAAAAGTTTATGGACGTCTGCTCATTTGACATTTGGGGCAGCTGGTGGCCTAGTGGTTAGGGAGTTGTCCCTACGATCATAAGGCCGTTGGTTCAAATCTCAGGACTGCTGCTGACACCACTGAGGTACCCACAAACTGTCCCCACACACTGCTCCCCAGGGGCACTGCTTTGCTGGCACTTGGTGAATGGGTTAAATGCAGAGAAAGAATTTCACATTGCTGTGGTGTGTTCACACATGACTATAAGGGGCCACTGCACTTCATTTCTTCTGGATACCAGTGTATTAATATGCCGTTTGTCCCCCACTTTGCTGTAGTAGCCTCTACTTTTCTGGAAAGGCTTTACACTGGATTTTGGAACATTGTTGTGAGGATTTGATTGCATTCAGCTACAAGAACATTAGTGTTACTATGTTCTAGGGCTCGATTCCTCCCTGAGGAAGGCTGCTAGCATTAAGTCATAGTGTTCAACTTGTTAGCATAAGCGTTAAGGAAGGCTTTTATAGCATGATTAAACTGGAAAATGCTCTGGATCGGAGCATCTGCTAGATGCATAAATGTAAATGTTCCTGATGGAGCACCATCACTCCAGAGAACACGGTTCCTTTGCTACACAGCCCAGTGCTGGAGCTCTAACTGATACTGGGCATCGGGCATGATGACCTTATGCTGATTCTCTAGAGTGTCCCATACTATTAGCAGCACTTTTCTATAAAGATTATCCAAGCTTAATTCACTAATTAGAAGGGGTGTCTGGATGCTTTTAAACTTTGAATTCCTCCTTTATTTTTATTGACTTGATAAGCTAGTTTGAAAGCGTCTGCAGGCCTGAGTTCCAGAGCCTTACAATCCATGCTGTTCATTTACATATAACTATCCAGTCCATGCAGTACATGCTGTTCAGTTACACATAACAGCAACAGCATGTGGTGAATGTAAGCATCATTTAATCTGAAACAATTAGGAGGTAATAGGGCTTAGTGGAATCTGTCTGGCGGAGTCTATATAGTTAGAATGCACTGTCCATCTGGAACAAAGGTTTGAAGGTGAGGGTGAGTTGAGGCGTAGCCCACACACGACAGAGTGACTGTTTATTTTCTCTCTTGATGGGTAATCAATGCCGTTTTGAAGCAGCAGGGCAAGACCATGATGCTGAAGGTTCATTCATCCATTCAAGCTCAGAATCTCTGTAGGCCTTACTGAGCACATCTAGGCTTTTTCATTCTTTATTGATATCGACCTCTTTGCCTCAGAGAATGGGACAGAACAGAATTTTCTCAACTTGCTGGAGATATTATATGCCCGTGGTATTTGTCTTACATGATGCATTCATGAGAAGGGTATAATGCCTTTTTTTTTTTGCATGAGCCTGTCTTGACATACAATGAACGATTTGTTATCTTCTCTTAAAGCTGTCAGTTAGACAAACCTGTAAGCAATGCTTCACAATTTTTTCCTTCCTGTGCTTTGGCCTGAATTTGGGATGGCTACCCTCCAAGGTGCTGCCTAACTGAGTTCTTTATTCTGCGCTGTTTTACAGCTTCCACCAAGCTGAGAACAAAACCTTCAGCCGGTTCCATACTTCATTATTTTGTGTTTTTGTTGTAGTGATGTGTGAAAAAAAAAAAAATATATTAATTAAATAGACAGTTACCTGTTCTAATATCTTATTGGCTGTGAGACGTTCAAAGCCATTTTAGAATACTCACGTTATGGAAAATGGATTTTCATGACTTTTTTGAAAATAGTTTGATGTAAGCAATGTTGAAGTTTTAAAATGTACCATTCTGGACACAGTCCAAACAGTCTATATGTGCAAATTAATCAGCAAAGAAAAGATCCATTTTAATTTATTGTCTTTGTGATGATGCAAAACCCAACTCATTTGCATATTTCCACTTATATTTCAGCCTAAATCAGTTTCAGGTGGAAAATATAGGGAACATAAAGGCATCATGCTAACAACAGTCCTTAACCAGAGGGGAAAACAACACTAATACACAGTCTCTTAAAGCTTTGGTCTGTTTTGTCTGTTTTAGGGCATTCTCTTCTGCAAAAGTGAGTGCGTGAAGACCCCTCAGGACTTGGTGAAGGTTTACCTCCATGAGGCCAACCGGGTGTACCGAGACAAGATGGTGGAAGACAAGGACTTTGCCACCATTGACAAGCTGCAGTCGGAGATGGTGGGCAAGTTTTACGAGGTGAGAGCCTTCAGCTGCAAGTTTGACAAAGTGGACGGAGTCATTAGGGCCTATGTGTCCGGCGGAGTGAGGCCGCTCAGCTCTGGCCAGCACTGCCTCTGAGACAATGTTAATCAGTGCAAAGTCCTGTCAGACTGTGCTGCCATCACTCCAGCAAATTAGGGGTGGGAAAAAAGATGGAGGAGTAAGAGAAACATTTTAATGGTTTTTCTTTCCACTGCCCTCCTGACTCCCTCAGTTTATCACAGAGTGGTCATGCTAGAGAGACAGAACCGACAGCCCTTTCATGCCTTTTCTCCTGTAAGCCAACATCCCGTCATCTTCATCACACACACACACACACACAAACACACACACTCCAGCATCCTCCACGTGCCTGGTCAAATCTGCCCGGTCGTGCTGTGCTCAAGTTTCTAACGAGTCAGTCTGGAAAGGAAGTTGGCCAACTCTGGTGTAGGCTGGAGAGATATAAAGGAAAGAATTATGAGGATTATGTAAATGTTGTCAGTTGAAACACAAACGAATCCAGAACTCAGATTTTTAATGGAATTGGAGTGAGTGTCCTCCTGAGGTAGCTGCTCTCTGGAGTTATTCGAGGTTTAATATTTAATGGTGTGCTAAGGTCAGTTTGTGTTCCCACCAGGATATGGAGGAGGCCCTGGAGGAGGCCAAGGTGATGAATATGTACTGCCACTTTGCCCAGGGCATTGGAGAACCCAAATATATGCCCGTGCAGTCCTGGGAAAGCCTCAACAAAACCCTACTGGAGGCACTTGACAGTTACAATGAAGTCAACGCTGCCCTCAATCTCGTTCTCTTCGAGGATGCCATGGCTCATATGTAAGAAATTATTAGATGCATTTTCTACATTGAAATATAATATCCTGATGTTGGTTTTTCAAGTGAAATTAGTGCACATCCTCTACAAAGAAAATAGTAAAATGACACATTTCTGCATGTTTATTTGCTGATTTTGACATATCTAAAATATTAGAAAATACATCTAAAATGCGATAGTAATTGTGTAATACTTGTGCAGAAATGTGTTCTCTCTAGAGAGTGTGTACTAATCACTTTGAAAAATGAACTATACAAGTAATCTGAATTTTTTATATGGTTGTATATCTAGCTACAAGTGAATGGCTAGAGGTCTTCTTCCTCCCAGCATAGTGAGTAAAATCCTACTGTACCAAATTAGCAGTGTAAGCTAAGTTCAACCGAACCACATACTTTTATGAAAATGCCTTAATTGCGCATTGACTATATTGAAAAAAAAAAGGTTTAATTTGAATAATAATGCTTCTCATTTTATCACACAGACCTCTGTACACAAACCTAGATAACAATCCTGGTAACTTTTTGGTAGCTGCTAATAGAATATAAAACTGTTTTCACATTGCAGTAATGTACAGAACTATTCCAACTGCAGATTTGCGAGCTCAATGAGCACAAAAAAGGAAAGAGTCAGGCTGTTTATGATGATGTTTTCAGAGACAATGATGATGATGATGTTGATGATGTTGATGACAAACAGTCTCTGCACTGCACTCAGCAATAACGACTTTAATTCTTTTCCTTACACTTCTTTTTTTGTTTTTGTTTTTTACCTTTCTCATTTAAGCTGCCGTATCAACCGCATCCTGGAGTCTCCCAGGGGGAATGCTTTGCTGGTTGGGGTAGGCGGCAGTGGCAAACAGAGCCTGACCAGACTGGCAGCCTTCATCAGCTCCCTCGAAGTCTTTCAGATCACGCTGAAGAAAGGATATGGCATCGCTGATCTCAAGGTCAAGCCTCTAATACCGCACACTGATATGAGAGCACTTACCAAGTCTATAAACGCATTATGCCCTAAATGATATGTTGACACATAGATGAGATGCTGTTGCCATTTGCCCTCTTTCAGTGTCGTTGCAGTGTTCCTCACAGGACTATAAATCCTTTATAATGATACACTGGTTGTGCCCAGTGAAATCCAAAGCCAATAGCGTTTGAATAATTAACAAGTGCACGGAGGGCCTCTTCGGCACCCTGTGATATTGCCCGCTGCTCTAGCTCATCGGCTTTATGTCCGCAATATATGTCATCCCAGCTGTTCCTGTGGGACTCTGACGGCACAGGGGGAAGAATGCTAGGCTGATGGGATGATGTCTGTTTTTTAGAGCGATTTGGCCGCGCTATGCATCAAAGCTGGGGTGAAGAATGTTGGCACCGTGTTTCTAATGACAGATGCCCAGGTAGCGGATGAGAAGTTCCTCGTGTTAGTCAACGACCTCTTGGCATCTGGTAAGCGCTGCCTTGTACCCGAGCCCTCTGGCATCTAAACCAGCTTTCTTCCTCTGCCAACTATGTGGAGCATGATAAAGTACTTTTTCACTGATGTGTTGATAGTAGTTTTACTGCAGGATTACTTTTTAGGTGGCTAGAACAGTAAAGGCTGAAACTGAAAGTGAAGTGTTGCCTTAATGTTGTCATTATGTAAAGAATTTACAGCCTAGTTTTGACATAATGTCATAATGTTCAGTGTTAATCCAGCGCAAACACCTTACCCTCCTGGCTGTCGGCGTCCTGTTTCAGGGCTCATGTCAACCTCTCTCTCTCTCTCTCTCTCTCTCTCTCTCTCTCTCTCTCTATCTCTCTCTCTCTCTCTCTATCTCTCTCTCTCTCTCTCTCAGGTGAGATCCCAGACCTGTACCCTGATGATGAAGTGGAGAATATCATCAATGGTGTGAGGAATGAAGTACGTGGCCTGGGCATCCTGGACAGCAGGGAGAACTGCTGGAAGTTCTTCATTGAACGTGTCCGCCGGCAACTTAAGGTGTGAGAGGGCATGCGATTTATCAATAAGCTGTAAAAGAATACAGTATAAGACTTTAAAATGTATTCATCCCAAATCAGTCTATTCACGCTCCACCATGTCCTGAAAGGACAGATTCGGTATAGGCTTTCTGTTGTGTCTTAAAGTACAGCTGTGAAGGTACAGCTGTGAAAAACATTTGTTATAATTGGTTTATTATCCAGTTGCTGTTAAAAAAAATGTGGCGTTAGAAAAACGTTTGTTAGCAGAATTGGTGTAATCAGTGATTGTGCGACCAATGGTGACATGCAAACATGTCAATTCTGCCATTGTGATAGCATTACTTGAGTAACACTGGCATGCCCGTGTACAGGGTGATGGCGTATGCAGTGTTCTATCCTAAAAAGAGTTTGAAAACACATCAGAGTTTTCTAATGTGTGTTTTTGTTGTTTTTGTTATGTGTGAACACTTTCAACTGGACTTAACATCCTTAATTCCAAAAAAAAAGAGTCAACATCTGGTTTATTTCACCGCTGTGCTCTAGCAAATGTTGTAAAAGTTTAACTGTTTATGTTTAAAAATGAAGGTGACAGAAAGGACTGTTTGCATGCTGCCAGCGAATGAAAAGCCAAATTTTCCTCACTTGTTTTCTTTGGAAATTTGAAGACTTTTATGTAGAATGTCAGTATTATTGAGGTTTCAAAATCTAGCATTCATTCCCTAGTCCATATGGAAACTAAACTGCAAATATAACTTCGTTTTTTTACAATGTCACAAAAACCCACACGTTTACATATATCCACCTGTTCACCCTACCACAGTTACGGATCAGTTTTAAAGGATAGATTCTAAGGGACAATGTCCATAAAACCACCCAAACGTCATGTAGTTTAAGTTTAAAGAGCCTTTACCTAATGTAAAGATTCTAGGGAGAGCCCTTAAATATTACAGAACTTTTGTAAAGAACATTATGTAAAGACTGTTCAAATCTTTAAAATTTTCTTCACACTCACATGTCTCGTTTATAAAAATGGTTATTTAGGGAACTAAAGTGGTTCTTATGTGTACAATATGTATATTATGCAGTTATGAGATGATGTACTGTAATTTCTCAATAGGTTTAACAGCATTTTGCCCAGATTCGGCAAAGCTTGTCCAGTCTCACAGTGCCAGCCACTAGTGTAGCCACAGGCAATGCATGGGAATTTGTGTAGATTGGCCTGCTTTATTTTGATGTAGTGGATGCTAATCAACTGTGCTGTTTTGCAGGTGGCCCTGTGCTTCTCTCCCGTGGGCAGTAAGCTGAGGGTTCGTGGCAGGAAGTTCCCCGCGGTGGTGAACTGCACCATCATCGACTGGTTCCACGAGTGGCCGCAGGAGGCCCTGGAGTCGGTCAGCCTGAGGTTCTTACAAGAGGTGGAGCATATTGAGGTGAGAGAATCTCGTGCTACAGATCACACCATATACTGTAGATGAACAACGCATAACGGTCAGGGATCAACGGCCCAGTTAACAGGGTTCCCTGACACAGAAAAGTGTTTTGATATAGATGTAACAGTCTGTGCCGTGTGTGATGATTGAAGGCTGAGCTCAACAGTGTAGCAGTGAAGGGCTTTATTCAGCACGATGCAATCACACCACAGCCTACAGCTCCAATGATCGCCAAGTGAGAGAGACTCTCAAATTCAGCTGCTAATATAATTCAACGCTGAGTGTAATTTTTTGCAAGTCAGGGCGCCTGGAGTCATGACGAAAATAATTAGGCTGCACAGGGTGGTGTGAAGTCATTCTCTGTGTTATGTTTGGAAGGAAATGAAATGACGATCAGAACTCAATGCACAGACACCCCTGGCAAGGTGCTGTTCTTTTAGACTTTCGTGAAAATGAGATTTTTTCATATACATAAAAATATTTCTCCCACGTATCTAGCCAGAAGTGAAGGACTCGGTCAGCAAGTTCATGGCTTATGTCCACGTCAGCGTGAACAAGACCTCCAAGGATTACCTGGCCAATGAGAGACGTTACAACTACACCACGCCAAAGTCCTTCCTGGAGCAGATCAAGCTGTATAGGAACCTGCTGGCCCTCAAGAGGAAGGACCTCACTATGAAGATGGAGCGACTGGAAAATGGTTTACAGAAGCTCAACAGCACCTCTGCTCAGGTGCGTCCCCAGTAACAAAGGCCTTTTTTTAAATGATAAAAAAACAAGCTTTTAATCATCTAACCCAGTGGTTCCCAAACTGGGGGCCGTGCCCACTAGGTATTGCGGAGGGGCGCACCAATGGATTAAACTTGGATTAAAGTTTGAATCTGAACCTGTGTAGTTTGAATGGGGGGGCTCAATGATGTTCCTATCTAGAAAAGGGGGGCCCTACAGAGAAAGTTTGGGAACCACTGATCTAACCGATTAAAAGAATAATTCAGTTGTGCTAATGTTGCTGTCCGTCTGTTTGTCCGTCCATCCGTCTGTCCACCCATCCAACCTCAAATGTGCAGGGCAGTGTTCTTTCAGGACCAGGGTTTGGACAGACTGCTGGAACTAAAGCAATGAACACGTGACATCTTCCTTCTTATCTGTTTTTGCAAGCCTTCACTTCTGCATCGCTCAGCACTGTCCACATGAGTGCGTGCCTGTGAAATCGTTTTAAGCAATCTTGATCTTCGAGAAAAATGCAGTGGTCATCAAGTAGCCACTTAAGAGGATGGTGCAGTACTTTATTACCTTGTGAAGGTCCCCATTAAAGGTATGAGGACTGATTTGCAGTGATTCTTAAAATATGTGCACATTTATATCCCCAGTGGTCATTACAGAGGCCTCAGTAGCATGATGTTTTACTTTAGTAGCCTCGCTCCAACTTAGATTCACTGCTTGCTGTTTTGTTACTCGACAGCAATACCCGTTTACTAAAAAGAGTCATTGCGGAATTAACATCAACACCCTCTTCCTGGCGCAAGTCATTTTATTTTAGATTACCAGCCCCATCGATGCCTGTGTAAAGAGACAGAATAGAATGGGCTTTAATTGGTTCTCTTTGGAGTCGCCCCATTACTGCTCCACTTTCTTTTCAGCCATTAGCTCTCCCTGTTGATTTCATGAACGGGAGTGGGTCAGATCATGTCATTTCTGTAGTGTGCTTCACACATGATGTGCATTTTAACAAGGCTTAGGAAGGTCCACAAAATAAATTAATGACAGAACTTTGTCCGCCAAAGAAAAAAAAAACGTGATTTTAGTAGGCGTAAAGTTTAAGAGGTTAATATTGTTTGACGATCCCAATAAAAGAGCTGCTGTAGCTGTGACTTTAGAACATTGTTAGCACCAATTATTATCCTCCTAAACGTTACCTTACTTTGCCACTGGTTAATTTCAATTGCTGCTTGTGTAATGTTCCCCGCACTGTGGTCTCTCCTGAAGCAGCATGTGTGTGTGTGTGTGTGTGTGTGTGTGTGTGTGTGTGTGTGTGTGTGTGTGTGTGTGTGTGTGTGTGTGT
>JBBPCZ010000115.1:32501197-32529043 GCA_037974445.1 Brycinus macrolepidotus | reverse complement strand
TGTTTCGATGTGTGTGTGTGTGTGTGTGTGTGTGTGTGTGTGTGTGTGTGTGTGTGTGTGTGTGTGTGTGTGTGTGTCTGTGTCAGGGATAGGGAGGGTGGGTGTGAATCCCAGAGGTGTAGACCTGCTGAAACACTCTTTTCATTCCCGACTAATGGCTTCAGGGCTGCATCCTAGGGCCCTGCCACATTTTCAATGGATAAGCAATTGGAGAGCTCATTTGCTCACATAGATCGCACTTCTTGAAGTGTTGGTGGGGGGGGAAAGAAGCCTGGTTTGAAAGTTCTGAAACTTCTTCTCACACATGCCTAGACGTTCTATTGTGCTGAGAGTGACTGACGCCCACCACGACGGCTATTTACATTCACGGCTCAGGGGCCAGTGATGATGATGGTGGTGATGATGATAGAGAGGATGAAGAGAACTGGATACAGGCATGCTAAAGCTCTGCTAGCGGAGAGAAAAAGAAGGAGGTGTTAATGAGGCTGAAAGTTTATTGGTGCTGCTCCAAACTGCTTTATTGAAGTGGGACTGCTGCAACATGCAATTAGTGGATATTGATGCGAACTAGCAGGTCCCTGTCTACCCTTATGCAGGGGATGACTTCTGGATGTTTGCCAGGGCATGCTTTATTAAAGTCTTGACTTCTTGTTAAACACTGGGCGTAGCTTTAGGAGTGCATCAAGATCACATGACTTCTGTATTGTGTTTTTTTTCCTTAGAATTCTTTGTAATGAGATTAATTAAAATCAGTACAGTTTCACCCAGAATGTTACACAGCTCAGTAATCAACTACTAGAAGCCTTGCATAGCATGATTTTCTCATGGGAAAGTAAGGCACAACATGAAACAGTTAAACCCTCGTAGCTTACATTTACATTTACGGCAATTAGCAGACGCTTTTATCCAAAGCGACTTCCATTCCCTAACTACAGGGGACAGTCTTCCTGGAGCAACTTGGGGTTAAGGGTCTTGCTCAGGAACCCAGTGGTGGTGCTGAAGGTAGGATTCAAACCCATGACCTCTTGGTCCTACCCACTAGGCCACCACCTAACCTCACCCCACCTTTTAACTGAGGTAAAAACACTGTAACTGACCGCTTTGAGTGGTTGAGTGGTTAATGGCGACAAAATACCATATGATAATGCCTGTAAACTCAGTCAAAAAAATTGGAGTTAAAAAACAATATTCATCTCATGTTAGTTATTGCTAGTAGCACCAATCTGACACTGATGCGCATAAACATTCTCTCTATATTCTAGATCAAACAGAGACGTGAAGTTTTTTTTTCTTTTTTCTAAAGCTTGTAACAGACATATCATATTTTGCTCTCTGTGATTCAGTTTTGCAGTAAAGAGCTCTGACAAAGAGCTGCTGCAGCTGTTGTCCCTTTCTAATAACTGACCAAAACCTGGTTTCGACCACAGCTCAGAGTCAGTGACATATCTCAAAATCAGTCCCACCAATCAAAACATGATTGTTTGATCCCCTTCTGACTTCCTAATTTATGTTGGTGCTTATTTTGACATGATAGTCCTCTTGTGTCTCTTTCTGCATGCCCTTCTGTACCACTAAAGTGAGAGCTCACCTGGCTCTATACACCTAGATAACACAGAGAAAAAAATCTTCTCTGAAGGCCTAAATGGCCCTAAGGGCTCTCCACTGGTTTAAACACATAACCAATAATTGTATTCATTATTCATAATAACTGCAATAGAAAAATCTTCTGCCAATCAATATAGCTCATTAACAGAAGACTGGTTGCCAAGCAACACAATCATCAAATAATATTTCATCAATATTCCATGAACAACCCACGAGTAAATTAAATAACTCTGTGCATTAATACGGAATTTAGTTGTATTTTACAACAGCTTTGAACTTAGCAGAATTTAGAACAGATTTAGAACTAAATAACTGAAAATTAAATAAACAAGTTAGGGGTTTCTGACTTTTATCCAATATTGCACAACATAGAATGGGGTATAAAAGTGCATAGTGAATAATAAATTTTAGTGAATAATTTCACCTCATTCTGTCTATATCATCTGTCTGTTCATCTCTACACACAGGGATGAAATTCTCTTTAATCCTTAGCGCTCGTGCACCGTGTCTCTTTCAACGTGGCTTGACACGGGTCATTTTGCATTGATGTGCTTTGATCTGAACGTCCTCTATGTGGTGCAGTCCCCGTGCAGAAAGCCACATGTAGCTCAGCGAGCATCTTCTCTTTGGATGAAGTGGGGATCATTATGGCTGTTTCATGTAGTTTGGAGAGTAAAGTGGGAGAAACTCAGATGAAGAGGGATTTAAGTGTGCTTTCTGACTGTGCTTTGCAAGCAATTAGTACTCCATCATCTCTACCTCCTATTCATCAGTTTAATTACCCACATGATAGCAACTTGATTTTGTGTGTGTTTCGCCGTTCCGCTACCCTGAAGGCGGTTCGTCCCAGACGTCTCATTTTCTTGTGGCTAATCAGCTCATTTGGAAGCTAAAAAAAAAAAAATTCTCTTTTTGATTTCTCATGTACAACCTTGAGAAGAGTTGAGATTGCGAAGGAAGTTTTTTGTACTTCGCTCATCTGACTGTTTGTTCGGTTTGGTTGGTGCATCACGTTGCTTCAGATTGTTGCTGACGACAGTTGTAGAGCTAATTGCTCATTCCTCGTGTTTCTCTGTTTCTTTCATTCCAATTTTCTCCTCTGATTGACTTTTCCCTCTCTGACAATGTTTGGCTGGAAACGTCAGCAGCAGTAACATAATGAGGTCCTGTGATTAGAAAAGACTCTGCCGGTTAAACTATACACATCAATCATATCTGTGCAAACAGTTGTTCGTGCTATTGTTCTTGCCCGGGAGAGATTTTTTTTATTTTTTATTTATCAATTAAAAATGACAGCGTACTCATTGCTCAGATAAGAATCATAAACGCAACTTTACACCGCCTGCAAAACAAAAACAAATGATCTGTTATTCATGAGCTCTGGAGATGCAGTTGGATGATGATGACAAATTTCGTCCATTTTTATATTCAGTGTTCGTGACAAATGCAGCTTTCAGCATATGGTGTATACAAAGTTCTTATGCAATAAAAGGTTATTTACATTACATTATAGCACATGGTGTCTCTCTTCTCTGTTTCTTCACTTGTCATCTCATCTCTCACAGGCAATTATTGCCATTTCATGAACCCTTGTTAAGTCTAAACATCTCTTGATTCTTTTGTGGCGCGGAAGGTGGATGACCTGAAGGCCAAGCTGGCGGCTCAGGAAGTGGAACTGAAGCAGAAGAACGAGGACGCGGACAGGCTGATCCAGGTGGTGGGGGTGGAGACGGAGAAGGTGAGCCGGGAGAAGGCCGTGGCTGATGAGGAGGAGCAGAAGGTGGCCAGCATTGCCGTGGTGGTGAGCCGGAAGCAGAAGGACTGCGAGGAGGACCTGGCCAAGGCCGAGCCCGCTCTCGTAGCAGCCCAAGAGGCCCTCAACACACTCAACAAGGTCATATATGCAGCTCAGGGCATCCTACAGCAGTGGGCATTGTACACTGCTCTAACACACCCATTTCAAACAAAGAAGGCCTAGTTACAGGAATGATTAGGCAAAAAAAAAATCTAATTTACACAAATTTCCCCATGTAGTCAAAGAGTCAATATATCTGGTTGTGGTTTCTGTGTAACATACTGTTACCTATAAAATCGGCAGGGTTTGAGTGTGTGATGATTTAGGCATGCGGTTTGCACAGTGCTAATTTGCGGGTTATAAGCTATTTGAGATGGAAAGCGCGGCTGATGAGCTACATTTGGAAAAAGGGAGAATTTATAAATTGGATTTTTGGCTTAACTGACCATTTAACTAGCTGATTAGGTGGATTAGAGCAGGGCAAACTCCAGTATGTGCAGGACAGCCCTACCGCAGGGCCAGGGTTGAGGATCACTGCTCTGTAGTTCTATTAGTTAAAAGAACTTTTTTTTTCGAGAAATGATAATAAATGAAACCTAGTAGAAGTGCCATTTAGCATTATTGTGTCTTGTAGATTTATATGTCGTTACTTATGTTGTCATTTTTTTGATGAATTTTGAATGTGCGTATTTGTTGTAGAATAACCTGACAGAGCTGAAGTCTTTTGGTTCTCCTGTGACTGCCGTTACGAACGTGACCGCTGCTGTCATGGTCCTAATGGCTCCTGGTGGCCGGGTTCCAAAGGACCGTAGCTGGAAAGCAGCCAAGGTGATGATGGCCAAAGTGGACGCCTTCCTGGACGCGCTGATCAACTTTAACAAGGAGAACATCCATGAGAACTGCCTGAAAGCCCTTCAGCCCTACCTGCAGGACCCAGAGTTTAAGCCAGAGCTTGTGGCAGCTAAGTCCTATGCTGCCGCAGGCCTGTGCTCCTGGGTCATTAACATAGTGAAGTTCTACGAGGTTTTCTGCGAAGTGGAGCCCAAGAGACAAGCCCTGAACAAGGCCAACGCTGAGCTAGCCGCAGCTCAGGAGAAACTTTCCATCATTAAGGCCAAAATCAATGTAAGCTAGCTGAGGACCAGGACTTTTTGTTACCTCTGTGTCTCCGTGACTGATGCTTTTGGAAATGTTCACAGGCTTTATTGTGTTAACCTAGTAGCTCTTTGCAAAGCCATATCAGTTCAGTTGAAAAGACACAAATCACAACATTATAACACAGTTGAAAAGAAGTGATCTGTGTCTTCACCTCCAAATTGCATTTGTGCCTTTGCTTTTTGCTAGGCTGGGGGGATTCGTGGTTGAGATGGCTTTTCTTTAACTATTGTTCTTCTTCTTACATACATTTGTTTCCCAGTTGAGATGAACTTGTTTGTTTCCTTGTAAAACTTTAGAAGTTGCTTAGAAGGTGCTTCGCTCCTGTCCGTGTCTCTCTCTCTTAACAACCCCCCTATTCCTCCTCTTCCCCTGACAGCACCTTAATGAGAACTTGGCGAAACTGACTGCGAAGTTTGAGAGAGCCACAGCAGACAAGCTGAAGTGCCAACAAGAGGCCGAGACCACAGCACGCACAATCTCCCTCGCCAACCGCCTGGTGAGCCTCCTCTCCCCAAAACACACACACATATACACGCACACGGAGCCTTTGGCAGCGACAGCGTTCTCTCCTCTGGAAGCCCGTGGATCCCCGCTAAGATGACGAGGGTGTGAATAAATCCAGGCTGAATCTGTTGGCATCTCGTATCTTAATTACCTGATAGAAAAAGCAGACACATACACAGAACTATAATGCCGATGCTTCTCCTAAGCCTGCGTAAGCAAAATCAATCACGAATGCTCCCGCTTAATGGCAGGGTTCCTCTTACCAGTCAATCTTAACATTATTTAAAACTAGCTGACTCGTTTTTTCTTTTCAAAAGTTTGTATAAACTGTTACGAGCTGCCATAACTGTGACACAGACCACTGTTCGAAAGCTTGAAATGACTACTTGCAGTGATATAAACCCTAATTAGCTGCATATACACATATTAAATAATGCTAAAATGACAGTAGTACCCCACAGATTCATAGGTTTCAAATACTGACATATGTTTGAAAAAAAGCCAGAATTTGTAAGGTCACAGTGATGAGCGTATAAATAAACCGGAGAAGTGTCTGAATGTTGAGAATGTTCTAATAAAATTAACATCCAGAGTTATGATCCAGTCATGAGGCAGATAATTTGAAAATAATTTACAGTTAAATTACTATTGTATAATATTTACCATTGTCTAGCTTATTACTGTCCTGAAAACACTGGATAAAACATGGATAAAACATTATTAATAAGGCAATTGATTACGTGGTAGCATCTGTAGCACTTGTGCTAAACGACTAAGAAGAATTTAGAAGCACTCAGAAGAGTACCATTGAAAATTATTTGTTATAAAAAAAAAAAATAAACAAGGCTTTACAATATGTTCAGTGCAGACATACATGTCGGAGAACTGGCAATGAATGAATGCTGGTCATTTTGGAAACCTTTTTTACATTAATCAAAACTGTAAAGCCGTTTAGCTGCCTAGACTTTAATACTGCAGGTATTCATGTCTAACAAGGAGGAGACTTTAGCAACAGAAGCTACTCCTTCAGATGAGTTCATGCCAACAGAAAGCCGACAGACAAGTCAGGGTAACCTTAGATGCTCAGGACTCATCTACTTGTGAACAAGATCTTTTAGCAAGCTTTTATTCAGGAGTTGTCTGTGGTTTCCCTTAGCTTGATGGAGGACATATCACTAAGGGATGTTTGTGATTGGCTGTCAGGCCAGGCAATGTCATGTCATTACTTTACAATTCCTTGCATAATTGATTTTTTTCCCCCCTGTGCTCCCCTCAGGTCGGGGGTTTGGCATCTGAGAATGTACGCTGGGCCGAGGCAGTGGCGAACTTCAAACATCAGGAAAGAACTCTGTGTGGGGATGTTCTCCTCATCACTGCCTTCGTCTCCTATGTGGGCTACTTTACCAAGCGGTACCGTCACGAGCTAATGGATAACACCTGGAAGCCTTATCTCAGCCAGCTTAAGGTCTGTTTAACCACTAAGCTTTATGCAGCCATTGAGTCTGAGACATTTGCTCTTGGTAGCTGTCAATTTGTGCTCTGGCCACTTTTACATGCTGTAAGACATTACCATAAGCAAGCTTGACTGCCTCAAAACCCAAACAAGACGAAGACTTTCTATCACCTTAAGCTTGTAGTCCATAGCTTATGAATGAGATCCTGACGGCTGTTTACTCACTTTGTTTGCTTCTCTAACATTGTTTACTCTTGCCCTTAGGAACTGCAGTGTGGTGACTCATGTCTCATTATATCTTCTCGCTGTCCAGGTGCCTATCCCAGTCACTCCAGGCCTGGACCCTCTTAGCATGCTGATGGACGACGCAGACCTCGCCTCCTGGCAGAACGAAGGGCTTCCAGCAGACCGGATGTCTACCGAGAATGCCACAATTCTCACTAGCTGTGAGCGATGGCCTCTCATGGTGGACCCCCAGCTGCAAGGGATCAAGTGGATTAAAAATAAATATGGCGATGACCTTCGGGTCATCAGGATTGGCCAGAGAGGGTGAATGTTACCAACCTCAATCACAAGATAAATTTGTGTTTTTGGTGTATGGTCTGTTGGTTTCTCATTATCTGTTTTCGTTTTGGCCTCTGTTTGTTTCTAGCTATCTGGACTCCATTGAAAGAGCTTTATCCGCAGGTGACGTTGTCCTTATTGAGAATTTGGAGGAGGCAGTGGATCCAGTGCTCGGACCCCTGCTTGGTCGAGAAACAATCAAGAAGGGACGGTAAGTCACATTTATACAGCAAAACCATGGTAACCATGGGTACAATCAAGTTTTAAATGCATTCTTGCAGGGTTCATTTTTGTTAGAGCTAAATCCCTACATCCTATTTTACCTTGGGTTTCTCATAGAGCTCGTCTGAATAATCTTAATAGTCATTGGTCCTTTCTGTGTGGAGTTTGCATGTTCTCCCCTTGTCCAGGCACTCCAGTTTCGTTCCACAGTCCAAAGAAATGCATGTCAGGCAAATTGAAGTGGCTAAACTGCCTCGAGGTGTGAGTGTACACATGAATGTGTGTGTCTTGAGTGTTTGCCCTGTGATGGACTGGCGACTTGTCCAGGATGCTTCTCTGCCTTTCACCCTATGACTGCTGGGAGAGGCTCCAGCATCCCCTCAACCCTGGTTAGAGATAAGCGGTTTAGATAATAGAGTGTTAGTTTGTTACACTTGTGTTAAAATCTATAGTTGGTATTCTGAGGGTTTATCTTTTTTGATTATTGTTACAATATGGTATAAAGTATAAAAATGATAGTTGGTTTGGTTTAGACCTCCACATCACTTCGCCTCAGAGCCAACAAACTGCATCGCTTTTCTTACATTCAATGAAGCTTCACAAAATATTTCAAAATACTTCCAGTTCTGTTTCTGCAGAAAATAATGAGCCCTCCTCTCAAACACAATGTTGTTTACTGTGTGATGTGAACATTTTAACCAATGTTGAGTTATTCGTGTAAGCCAACAAAAGTCAACTTATTTGGTGAAAAATAATGTAGGACTGTGTTAAAACATGCCACAGTATTGATTCTATTTCTAGTATTTCTAGTGTGTGTGTGTGTGTGTGTGTCTATATACCTTCAAATAAAATGCTACTGCATGTTCTTTGCTGCTTGTCTACAGCTGCATAAAGATAGGTGACAAAGAGTGTGAATATAACCCGGGTTTCCGCCTCATCCTGCACACCAAGCTGGCTAACCCGCACTACCAGCCAGAACTGCAGGCCCAGTGTACGCTGATTAACTTCACTGTGACTCGCGATGGCCTGGAGGACCAGCTGCTGGCTGCTGTGGTCAGCATGGAGAGACCTGACCTAGAGGAGCTGAAGGTGAGAGCAGGTGAACTTCATTAACATCCACCGACTCTCATTTCAGGCACGTCGCTATTACACTGATGGGACAATATGCTTTTTCATCGCAAAGTCCGCTCTGAGGAACATCACAGGGGCTTTCATTAAAAGCGGGGAGCCAGTTCTTTGATACGGGCTTATCCTCTGCCTGCTTTGTCTGGGAAAAGTTGAGTGGGATGGGAGCTAATTGGTGGCGTTTTGGAGAGGCGTTTTTGAACTTAATTGGATTCATTGGTTTCTGATGTGTAGTTGGGCTGAACTCAGAGATAATTAGTCTTGTTACAATAATAGCCAGCATATAGTCAATCACCTAAGCAAGCTTTGTAATAACAAAAACTTTTAGTTCTAATACATCCTCGAAAGAGTTCCTGTGTCTCATAACCTCCATTCTAAGGAGGTTACTGGGCGAATCAGTGTGAGTATTGCTGAAGTATGGTCCTTTTCAGTCTGGCCATGCTGTTGGGTAATGACTGTTGAGGGCTCCTCTGTAGGCTATAGCAAACCCTTTATGTAAATGGAAGTAATCATACGAAACCGACTCAGTCAAAACCCCAGCCACAAATGAGGTCGGCATTCTAGATTAGGCCGCTGTTGATGCCAAAGCTCTCAAGGCTTCCTCTCTGCTCTCATTAGCTCCGCCCGTTATATCAAAAATCTGCTTTCACGCAAGCACGGATTGCTGATGGCAGGCTTTTTTTAAAGATCGAAACTTCAGATAATTTGAGAACTCTTGTCAGTAGTTCAGTGTGAATTGTATTTCTCTTATGCTGTTGCTTGCCTTTTTATTTTATCCACCCCCTCCTCCCCACCGAAGGGCAAGCTTAAGCTGAAGCGTAAGGCCTTCAGCTGTGGACAAATCTGTCCTTCAGCTGTGTTTTTGTTATAACTGAAAAAAAAAATACTACGATTATTTTTGTGCTGCGTGTCCCTTCAGTGAAATTCGCTGTAAAATTGAAATGTGACTTAATGAAGCTTGCTTAATTAGCGATTCAGTGAGATGCCACAGAGAAAAGAGAGAGGATACCAAAGTCTCTTATCACCTTAATTAATATTGAAAGTTGAGGAAAAAAAAGCATGACAATGCCATGCTCCTGCCTCAGAGTCGTGTGGGAGTGAACAGAGCGCGCTGATTGTCAGTTGTGCCCTACCTTGCTGCTTGCTGTGAAAAAGCCTGCTGCAGTTTATAAAATGGTCTTACGTAACACCCCAGAGACTGCTCTTTTTTTCCCACAGATTTAACTCCAGCTTATGCTTGTTACATTACAGAATTCTCCTACAAATTACATATTGAAAGAAACACCAGAGAAACTGCGGTGTATAAGTAGGTAAATAGGCCTTCAGCTGCGTCCATGCTGAAGATAAGGGAAGGCCTATATAGTCGAAATGTCATCCTTGACTATGCGGGCATCTGTCTTGTGCTCTAATGAGGATAGAAAGTTCCTCTTCCTCAGTTAACTTCACCGACTACGCTCTTGTGTCGCATCATTATTTGCCTGAAATTATAGATGTGTTATCTCGTTTTAATTCCAATTAAACGTAGTGCTGACTAGTTAATTGTTTGTTTTCGGGGGTCTGGGGAAATCGCATGCACAATATGCCCAGAAAGGCTTAGCGGTTAATTATGGACTCATTAAGGTTACTGCTTTAGATGAGACCTTCTTCCACCTTTTGGGCTAAAGGTTACATGTAAGGTCAAGGTCACTGAAGTCAAAGCGCAAATGATTTTCTCTAGATACCTCGCATTATTATCGGTAAGAGCGAAAGCCTCATTAATAAAAGTAAAAAGTCCTGCTCTGCTTACACAGAAGTGTATGGCATAGAATTTTAAATGTATTGCCTTTGCTGGCCTTTGGACAGAATAATATTTGGAACTCCAAGGGAAGGTATCATATCTCATCTCATAATCTGTTGCCACGGTAAGAACGAAACCCCTTATCTCAAATCAAGTAACTTTACAGGAGAAGGAAAAATACTATTCAATTTCAGAGCAATTTAATATATTTTTGAGCTTTTTTATGGGTCCATTCTTCTTAATTTTTAAAGACAGTCCAAACTATGTCAGAGGAACAGAGGAATATATGTTGTAGCTTATTGTAGTGTGTAATGACTGATTTGTTTGAAACTGGGTAAATAGTATCCGTATGCCATTATGAATAAGGCTACAAAACTTTATTAAGATTGGCTAGTCACACAGGCCATGTATTGACTGCTGAATTCTGACTGGTCGTTATTGGCCATTTTGTTCAGCCAGCCAAATGGAACTTAAGGAGATGTGAGCAAATGTATCCAAAAAATGTGGTCAAATGTAGTCAGAATTTTAGCCGAAGTTTGACAGTTGAGGTGCTGAAATTTGACAGTTGGAGCCCCCCCACCTATGGATGAAATTTCACAAAATTTGGTGTGCTTCCAAAGATTGCGGTAGTGATGCCAGGTGTACATTTTCTTGCACTTTGTACCTTTAACAAGATATTGGCACACTCATGTCTTGAGATATTGACATGTGTCAGTTACAGCGCCCCCTATGGACAAACATTTACCAAATGTGGTACGCATCCAAAAAATATAGTAGTGATGCAGGGAGTGACGTTTCATGAGGTTTTGTTTGCTGAATTTTGATTGCCCGTTTGGAGCTATTTTGTTTAGCAAGCCAGATGGAACTTTAGCAAAAGTGAACAAATGTAGCCAAGTGTAAGGATACCAAAAAACCCTGAAATTTTGTCTAGTGTGAAGAGACCCAATTAGAGAAACAAATCTTCTGTATCACCCATGTGGATCTACAAGTCCACCAAGATCCATGTTGACTGGTGAACTCTGAGTAGATGAAAACGTTGACCAAAAATCAGTAAAAAAAAAAAAAAAAAGAAGAAGAAAAGAAGTGTCTTTGACAGACACTTCACTGCTGCAGTGGCAGACGTAATAATTTGTAGTAGATACTAAATAATAAGTCTTAAGTCAAATAGCGGTATAATAAGACTGGGGTTCAAAGGGTTAAAGTAAGTAACCCTTCTGGCCACATCATGTCGGCATTAACAGTCCTGTCACACAGGCCTATGAAGGCTGGATGCAGTTTGATGTCTTATGCCAGGAGGAAGTCAGTTAATCCACCCAGAGCTTTCCTTCATGTTTGCTGTTTGCAGATGCAGTGTGTATTGATCAGCGCTGCCTTTGGGCTGCCCTCTACTGCCCGTACGTCCAGCCCTTCTCACCCGAGCTCCGCGGCCTCGCTTATTAGCTGCTTTTACCACAGCCCTGTGATTTTCTCTCTGGTTTTTCTGTGTTTTCTTTTTTTTAGTCAAACCTCACGAAGCAGCAGAATGGTTTCAAGATCACTTTGAAAACTCTGGAGGATAACCTGCTCTCCCGTCTGTCCTCTGCTTCGGGAAACTTCTTAGGAGACACTGAGCTGGTGGAGAACCTGGAGATAACAAAACGCACAGCCGCAGAGATCGAAGAGAAGGTAGTGTATAGGAGTAGATCAGGAGCTTGTGATTAGGCCATAGTCCAGCACTGTTTGTGATTTCCCTGTTGCCTTCTTGACGTGGTAATTAACCGAGTCAGGTCTGTCTGAGCAGGAAGAGTCCCCAAATTCTGCTGGACTTACATCCTCCAGAACCATATTTCTTTTCTTTCTCTTTTAAGTTTAACCATACCCCTGGTAATCTATGGTTAGTTCAAAAATGTATACAGTAGAAAAGACTGCACGTAATTATGTGCCGCAGAAGACAGGATGTCAGCGTCAGAATATAGTTATCATTATAAATTATTAAGCAGTATCAGAAGGTGGCCAGGTTTGGCAATTATATTACCATCAGACACAATACAAGCTATAAGTAACATGTAATACTTTATAACTGTATTTAGATCACAATAAAGTAGTTTGTGAATGTCCAGCAGGCATAATCTAAACATTTGTCTAAATTTACATTTATCGTCCAAGCTTACTAAGGAATCAAAATTGAATCAAATTATTGTGAGGCCGGAGATTTACACCCCATATCTAGCATTGTTTTGTTCACACTAAGACTAAGCGATATGAATAAAATATGTGTCTCCATATTTTCATTTTCACGATCAGTGATATATATCACAGTATTGATGCTTTCTTTCTGAAAAGAGATTTTCTGGTCAGAAGATCCATAATTTTCAATAGATAGCCTTTATACAGTCTTTATACTTGGAAGTAAACAAACAGTTGGCATGTAAATTCAAAGTATTAACTGCAGTAAGGACTATACAGTCTTTGAAATAATCAAGGTCTCTTATTCACTTGATGAACGTAGGGACCAATGGTATACAGTTTGATTTCTTTGTCTTATGTACATCAAACTGTACATTTACGTTTTAGCTGACACTTTATTCAGAACAGCTTAACATGGCAGACTAAAAAATGTTGCTATGCAGCCATTTACACATTCTCCTATCACTTGAAATTTTGCTAAAGCTTAAGACATTTATACAAATGGGCGAAAGTCACCTGACTGTGAGGATATTCAAGAAACTCAGCCAGAATATGTACATTGAATGCAAACAAAAATCCTCAATGAAGCATGTAATGATCGCTGAGGTATTCGCGAAGTTGCCTTTGTATCTTCTAAAAGTCAGTATGAATATAATGTCAATGCTCTCTACATCATCCCCTAGTTCACTCAGTGTAAACATAAGGATAACAGACAATGTCCTATTGCTACTGACATGTTTGGTTCTGGTAGCCTTTGAGGAATCAGCTTATAAAGCAGTTTTACACTCTGCAGTTTGATGCTAGTGTCAGCAGACCTTGGTCTGCTTTGTACAATTCATTGACATGTTAACGGCCTTAGTCTTCCCCCCTGCGTGTGTGTGTCTATGTGTGTGTGTGTGTGTGTGAATGTTTGTACCTCTGTGCTGATTTAGGTGAAGGAAGCGAAGGTGACAGAGGCCAAAATCAATGAGGCGAGGGAGCACTACCGTCCGGCGGCCGCCCGCGCCTCTCTCCTGTACTTCATCATGAATGACCTCAATAAAATTCACCCCATGTACCAGTTCTCTCTCAAGGTAGCCCTTGCTATTGACCCTGAACTTTAATACGTGCTCTCTCTCTGTGGCCTCTTTGTTTATTTCCTTCACACGATCTGATTTGGTTTTGCTCTCCAGACACAGTTTATTGTGTTTTTCTGTTCGCTGCCTCTTTTTGTGTTCCGTCTCTTTGGGCATATGTTCTTTCTCTCTCTCTCTCCCTCTCCCTCTCCCGCTTTCTCCTCCAGTCATTCACCTATTGGAAAGTATGACATTTAATACAATGCACTGTCATGGTCCCTAGGCGTGCGCAAACTTGCAATAATGGGAACTGGCTGTCTGACTTACAAAACGGACAAGATGTCAGCTTTCTGAAGGATTTTTGCGAGCATTAGCGCGAGATAGATTAAAAATGCATAATTAAGTTGCTGGTGGTCTGTGTTGAAAGGCTTTCTCATATATTCGCACAGTCGCCATGCTGTGACAAGATACAATCTGCAGCTATCAGGAAATAATTGCTTCTTTCTTTTGTACAAATTTATGCGGGAGAAATGAGCACGATCTTTTGCGAAGGATCGCTTCCCAAAATGCCTCATTTGAGGCGGAGGGAAAAACACCCCAGTGATTAATTGCTTGACAATGGAAATATTTGGAGTTGGTTTATAATCCATCTGTTTGTTTGCTTCTTTCTGTTTGCTTTCATATGTCAGGCCTTCAGCGTTGTGTTCCAGAAAGCTGTTCTGAAGGCAGCTCCAGACGAGGCCCTGAAACAGAGAGTGTTGAATCTGATTGACAGCATCACGTCCTCCGTCTTCCAGTACACCACCCGCGGCCTCTTTGAGTGCGACAAACTCACGTACACGGCCCAGCTCGCATTCCAGGTAGGCTGCTTCAACTTACCCGGGCTGTCAGAGTAGCAGAAGAGTCATGGAGAGCATTTGTGCTTATATACATTATACGGGATTTATAAATCAAGCATAGTGCAGGTTCACACTTCTTATGTGAGACAGATACGCTGTCAGGAAAAAGGGAACTGTCCCTGAGGTGGAAACGAGACAAATGTACCTTTGAAAGTACAATGTAGTCCTTGAAAGGATAGTTCCCCAATTTTACACATATCAATCTGTGTCCTTGTCACCAGGAGAACATTTTTGACTGAAAAAGAACAATTTTACTGCACCATATGGATCAAGAAATGGTCACATTTTGACTCTAAATGCTGTAATCAAGAGTCAGAACAGGTCAGTTTTAAGGCAGAGCAATGCATATCACTGTGTCTCAGAACAGTAACTTGCATCCCAAAAGGTCTTTCACAGACACATGCGCACACACACACACACACACACACACACACACACACACACACACACAGATTGTGAACAAAATAGCTACCACTGCTACTGCCACATACAGAATTTCTGCAGAACAGTAAATGGACAGATCAACTTTAGAAGACCACACATGAGCCAAAATATAAAACTACAAACTTCACCAACATCTGAGAAACAAGTAGTGAGTTAACCAGACTGAATGTGTTCCGATATCTAACAGGTCTCAACTTCAGAGGGTAAAACTAGTATCCACCTCTCACAAACTTTACAGATCCATGTTATGCAGACAGTTGCTGTAGTGTCCAGTTCACACTACATCCTAAACAACCTGGAAAATCAGTCTTGCTACTGATGAAGTTAATATTCAGCTGCAGCAGCAAGCAGAAAGCAAACACTCACTTCACACTCTAATGTGGAATTTTTTTGAGTTGTTTGAGATGTGGATGTGGGGCCTTTACTACTGGATTCTTCATGGCACAACACAGGCAGAATATCAATTTCTCTCAGTTTAACTTCATAGCAGACAACGCAGTAACTCTGGTTGCACATCATGTTCGTAGTCCTCAAGACAGAAATGCTGACCCTCATGTTTGCATATCAGTACAACAGTGTATCAGCTGGATATTTTGGGTCTGATTGGCTCAAACCTCTGTAACTTTTGATGTGTTTTGGTAAATAATGCCTTGCACTCTGCCACAGCCTAAATGGGTATTGTTTTTTATTAGCGGTATATAATTATCAATGACTGTAAAACATCCGCGCCCTTTCCTCAGTGTTTCATGCTGTTACACACCGCACACTCACAGGTAAACTCACTCAGTGTGTTAGGGTGTTACCTGAGAGAGTCTAGTTAACTGGCTGTTGGATTGCACTGTGGAAGTTGTTGTATATATGAATAAGTTTTTATAGATAATAATATATTATGATGGGACAATTCGAAGTGTTCTTTTCACAGAGACTAAATATTCAAAGTACATAGGTCAGAACAGAATCATCTTATTATGGTCCAGTTGTGTGCCTTTAATGAGTTCACTAAAGGTACACTAGAATCACTTCTCCAGATGAAAAGGGCATAATTGTACCTTTTGTGCCTTTTTTAAATAGAAACATTCTTGGATTCAAGATGGGGTGAATGGAGTCATTGCAATTAAAAAAGATTGTATCAGAATATGGTACAGTCAGGTAAAGGTACCCTTGAGGATGACACCAGAGTGTGTGTTTATACTCTTTTGGGTACTGTGTTTACAGTGTTACAGAACTGGGAGTAACTAGTTTTTATAACTATTCTCTGACATATGAAGGTCTGTTTTGGTTTGCGTGTTCTCTTATCTTTCCCATGTTGATGGACGACTAAGAGAATTTGACCTCTGTGTCACCTTAGATTTGTACCTCAGTTAATCAGGAATTCATGGATTACAGCTTACACACTCCAGTCAGCTCAAAAATGAACAATTTAAATTGCATTCATGCTTCGGTTGTGTTGTGTTCACTATAATTATAAAGAGAACACAATGTAACCGAATAAAATAAGTTCAATTAAAGGTTGAATTTTTCTCCTTTTTCCAGAGAGAAATGAAGCAACCAAAAGGTGGATTTTTTTCGAATCATTTTTTCTAATCTTTACAAGGGGTGCCGATAATTGGGCAAGGCAGTGTAAGTTATTTACTGGGTGCTGTTTTGAAAGAACAGTCCAACGCTAATTAAATAGCATATTTTCCTTCTGTTGTCTGGTCTCTGTTAACAGTTACAATTTGTTTAACGTTCATTTAAGATTCTCCATATATTAAGAGAAGCAGAAAAGAACAAAACAATCCAGTCAAAGCAAGCGATGTCAGTTTTGTAAGACGTTCTATCGTTGAATAGCTGTTCTCAGGAAGCATGTGTTCATTTCCTTTCTTTAAATCTTTCTTCTGTTCTGTTCTTCTGTATTTTTTTCCATGCTCAAGCCTGAATACTGTAATTTTAGCATCAAACATTAATATAATGGTCTGCTTCACTATTTGGTCTAGATGGACAAGAACTGAGTAGAGGGAGTTCACTCAAGGCAAGCAGTTCAGGGTTGACTTTTCTATTTAGATTTTTTTTTTATTTATACAAAACTGTGCGCTGTTGCACCACCACTCAAATGAGTCTGAATTTGTTCTGCAAAGAGATCCGTCCACATCGATCGTTTATATAACCTTGTAAAATACATTTTCTATAATGATTTATACATTTTCTTTCAGTGTACAGGGCTTTATAATGCCCTTCTAATGCTCTTATCAAGCCAGTAGCTGGTAATTAACTGCGTGCTCGTTACTGCTCCATTAAGCAATGACTTGAGTGAATTAAACACTCATTATGAATTAGAATCTTTTAAGCATAACATTTTAGGTGTCTTATATTATGCCATTTATCAAGCCTTATCAGTCCAATAACTGGTAAATAATGGATCAAGTCAAGAACTACTTACAAACCAGCTGCTCATTACTACTTTATTGAGCAATAAAATTATTATTTTGTTCTGAGCACTTTGCGTTTTATCCATTATAATCTTGTGCACATAACTAATATGATAATATGAAACCAGTGCTCAGTACTTAGTTCTTTTTCAAATAACTAGAAATCTTTTAAAATAGAGGGTCAAATGGTCAGCATTTTGAGTTAATTGGTAATTTATTATTGGAAGTACTGATATTAATCAAAAGAATACAAGCCCAGTGCTCATATAAGGGTTGTGCCCGAGCCTGTGATGCATAAACAAATTCAAGCATCTCTAATACTATTATAATAATACTAGTGCTTTGGGAAATTGCTCATTTTCTGTACTTACTGTTTAATAAATTGCCCAGGTTATTAATAGCTACTGGCTTGTTAAGGCTTAATAAAAGGGCATTATAATGTCTCCCTATACTGTGAATTGTTCCTATTGATTTTGTAAATTGTATAACAGGGTTTACTCTATGCTCATGGTTATTTAAAGAGAAATATAAAAAAATATGTTCAAATAAATTTAAGGTGTGCAGATTGGTTAAAAAGAACTTAAAGAGCATTAAAAAGAGCATTTAACAAATAAGAAATAATTTTAGTAATAATAGTACTAGTGCTAGTGCTCTCTCTCACTCTCTCTCTCTCTCTCTCTCTCTCTCTCTCTCTCTCTCTCATCTTCTCTGTCTTGTCCTCTTAGATTTTACTGATGAATAAAGAGATCAACCCCAGTGAGCTGGACTTTCTGCTGAGGTATCCCGTTCAGCCCGGTGTTGCATCACCCGTGGACTTCTTGTCTCATCACTCGTGGGGAGGAATCAAGGTGAGACATCATAAAGGTCATTACTTGCACACTGCATATTTAATGCGCTCAGGTGTCATCCACTTCCTCTTTGACTGATATGCAAACTATAAAATATGTATTACCCCTTTAATGGAGCATTTGCACCCTAACGGGGGACTTTACATCACACTTACATCATCCAAATCATAGTTTGCACCAGAAGGAGGCCTTAATTGCACAACTATGTTTGTGGAAGGGAAAAAAAAAAGCAGAGGTCCCTTTGCATTTTCAGTTTTAGATGCTCCGATGCGTAGTACACACATCCCTAAGGATGACACTTAGCAGAAGTTTACACACTTGTCAAATCTGTTCAGCAATAAGCTAAACCTTAATGGCGAGTGTATCCCCAAAGCTTTCAAAGCGTGTTAATATTTAAAACGGAACCCTTAAAATCAGGTTAGTTCATTTTTGAAATTCTTCAGAAGCCACTGCCTCCGCTGACTGCTCCGTCTGCAACAATGGCAGATGGGCTCATTATGCCTTTTGGTTCAAGTGTAAAATAACGGGCCTGTTTCAAAGGGAATTGACTGTAAAAATTCAAAGCTGTCAATACAGAATGTAAATCAAATGTAAATGCCACTCATATGCCACTCATGACTAATAATGTAATTATGTAATCATGTGAGTAATATGACAGTGTTAATCTCCAATAAAAAATGTTTTTATTTTTTTCCTTTTTTAAATAATTTAAAAGACTCCCTCCATAATAATACTTCGACTGCCATGTGAGTTTTGTTTGTATCTTGTTTTTTCTGCACTACAGCAGATGTGTTGCTATATAGCCCTGATTAAAGCCCTCATGCTTTCGTTTTGTACACTTATATGATATTCACATATTACGATAGTTTTGCCACAGCTGTGTATTAATCAGTCACAGCTTCACCATTGCTACTGCTCTCTAAATTGCTCTGTTGTCTGTGTGGAGTTCGGAAACTGTAAGGCAGCAAGACTTTCTTTTTTCTTTTCTGGGAGAACCCATAAAGCTAAGAGGAGCCTTGCATGCACAGCTACTGTCAACTCAGAGAAGGGCCCAGCTTCGTTCTGAAAGCGTCCACAGTGCTAAACTGCAGCAGAGTCTCCCGTTTTCCATAAGCAAGGCTTTTTGAGGATTATGAGTCATCGGCGTCCTGCCAGTTTCAGCACCTTCAGGTTGGGCCGGCTGCTCTAAACGCACGGAGACCGGCATATGTCACAGCGCCGCTCTTGGATAAATATAACTATGCAATAAGAAAGCCTTCCTTTCGCTACCTCAGCACTTTGCGCCTCTCAGTTATGAAGGAGCTCTCTAATGTTTGCTCAGCAATTTAAGCGGCATAAAGACAATTTGCTCTGCAGTTAGATTAGATTAACACCCTGACACTCACACCGATGGCTATTTAACCTCTTCTGTCCCAGGGTCGTCTTTTGTCTCCAGCCATCTTTTTTGACAAAGCCTGGCATGACTCTCTCAGTAATTACTGCAAATCTATTCATACAACAGACAATTTAAATCAAATGAGTCTCTAAAATATGATTCATCCATCCATCCGTTATCTGAGCTACATGTGATCAGAAGGTTGTGAGTTTGAATCCCAGGATTGCCAGTGGTACCACTGAGGTACCCTTGAGCAAGGTTAAACGCAGAGAAAGAATTCCACACTGTTCACACTGTGGTCTGTGCTGTGGTGTGTTCACATGTGACAAATGTTTCACTTAATTGAATTGAATTTTAAATGTATATCATTAACCAGTCCTTAACCAGGGTGCTGGAGCCTGTGCCAGCGGTCAAAGGGTGAAAAGCCGAGAAACACCCTGGACAGGTCACCAGTCCGTCACCGGGCAGACGCACAGACAAACACATTCACACTCACACCTAGAGGCAATTTTGCATCTCCAGTTCACCTATTATGCATGTCTTTGGACTGTAGGAGGAAACCAGAGTATCTGGTGGAAACCCATACAGACACAGAGAGTGTAACAAGTATGATTCATTATACTTACAAATGTACCTCTAGTGTAAAACATGTGCTTGACTGGCATTTACACTGGCTGTTGAAGGTTTTGGGGATACTTAGCTTTTCAAAATATTTCATCACAAATTCACATGGTTTATCTCTCATTTTCTCAGTCAGTTTGCAGTAAACTACAATACTTTTATTTATGGCTGCATTTGTGTGGACTAATCTCATTGTTGTGATGTCAGTATTCAAATCGTTCAAACTGTTTGAGGCGCCTGTGTTTGATGTGCTTTGAACAATGATTGTGAAAAAAACCTGTAGAATCATTATTTAGATCAGCTCTATCGTTGAGGAAGATGCACTTATGAACTGAGTGCTACAAAACATGGCCAAACAAATAGATACTTTGTTGGCAAAACCTTTGTCCTTACTTAATTGAAAATTAACAGCGAAAACCTGAAAGGCAACATTTTATAGGCAGTATGTATGTACATATAAAGCAAACTATTCAATACTACAGACTTATTACTTACTACTTTGCAGTCACTTTGTACCATGGATGAGTTCCGCAACCTGGACCGGGACATTGAGGGATCAGCAAAGCGCTGGAAGAAGTTTGTTGAGTCTGAGTGTCCGGAAAAAGAGAAGTTTCCCCAGGAGTGGAAGAACAAGACATCCCTGCAGAGGCTGTGCATGATGCGAGCCCTGCGGCCAGACAGAATGACATATGCTGTCCGGTGAGACACTACACTAATTAAATGACAAAGAAGAGATGATTATTAAACAGATTATTATCACCTGTTTCAGTTACAGTGAACATTTTGTTCACATTTTGTACTGTGGACAGTAAGAAGATGCGTTATAGTTATTCTGTTAAATTGTGCTATAATTAGTGGAAGGCAATTTGGCAAAAATACAATATCTTCTAAGTTGGACCAGACAAAATAAAGCCACATTAAAAATACTTTCAAAAATGATGAATACAGTTTATCTTTATTCTGTGTTCCACACCCTGCACTGTACTAAATGAACACAAATTAAACAGTACTAATTCGTACAGTACTAATTAGGCTTTCTTTGTGATAAAATGTTCAATTGCTCAGTGTTCTTGAAGTACTGATGATATGCTCAGAAAAATATTGAGGCATAATTTATCACAGCTACGCACACAATATGCTTCTTTTGCAACATAAAACCAAAAAAAAAGACATACTTATGCTGAGTTAACATTATGCTGGCAGATATAGTGATGGGAAGCTCAGCTTTGAATCTTCTTCAGTAAAATCTTTTTTCAAATTAATGAGAACTTGTGTGGCACTTTACAGTGACAGAAAGAGAACAGCTATCTAACACTAAGATCAGCATGTTTTGCTTAACTTATGATGTATAATACACTTTTGTTAAGCTCCTCAATAACCTATTGGACGGTAGTCTGTTGAGTTATTCAATTGAAATGACTGATTTCTTCAATTGCCCATACATGCTTATAAATAAAAATATAATACTAGTCATTCTGTCATAACTATATATCTTATCCTAGCTGATTATTCATGACCCATAGTGCATGAACTCTTTGCAAAGACAAATTCAACATCCATTTAGTAGCTGCACCACACACAGTAAAGTAAAGTGGCATTTGAATGACACTCTTATCCAGAGCGACTTACAATCATTATTAATAATATTATTATTACCTCTCCTCACCATTATTAATAGCCCTGGTCATGTTTCTGCTGTAACCACATGAATATGAACGAGACTCAGACTCAAAGATCCGTCGTTGTGAGGAAATCAGTTGGTCCTACATTGTGAATGAGCAGCGATTTTGTGACAAGTGAATGAAAAACAAATTCTTGAAAGAGTCTGTAACTAAGCTGCCACAATTCACCTGAACAAAACAAGTGTTTAAGGGAAAAATGAACAAATCTTTTACTGAGATGACTGTTTACTCCCAAGTCATACAAAAGATTCATAAACGACACATCACTTTTCAACTGTTTTTAATGGTAAAATAAAAGAACTGTTGATGTTATCCAGAACCTCTCATTGTCCAGACATTATTGTAGACAAAATTGAAAAGTACCCTACTGCCTTTTCCCACCTTAACCAAACAATCAGCACTGCCCAGCTCTCCTCTGACAGTGATCAGCCAGTGATAAAAATGAATCATGATTGAAATAGCATTGGTGGCACAAAAACAAAATATGACACACCAACACAACTGCTGTCTTTAAGTGTGCTATTTTTTCCAGTAATTGTGTTGATGTAATACACTTTGTACATGTGCAGCCCCTTCATTAAACGGGATCTGCATAGTAACAAGTAGCTGAGTGTCTGATCATGATGCCATTGTCTTATTCTAATGTATTTCTTTGATTTTTCTGTGTTCCTTAAATACATTTTTTTCTTCTATGGTTGAATTAAACATTGTGCTCAGTTTTCCTATTTTTTTTAATTTATATATAGCTTTGCAGATGCATTTTGTCCATCCCAAATTCCAAAAAAGTGAAATATATCACGTATCATGCAAATACCCTTGAGCATCATGATGCAATGTTTTTGACATATTGCACCCCCGTACTATCCAGCAGTTCTGTAAAACACTATGCCATAATTCCTCAGTTCAGAACCCTCAGTTCTCAGCCCACTTCTCAGCTAGCGGGATAAGACCCAATCTAATGACGCCTCTGTTTATATATGGCTTTCAACTGACTGCACAGGCCAATGTCTTGCACCATAAACATTTATATGATTTATGTGTCATACGTTTGTAGAGCATTTTATCTAAAATGCGTCAGAGGCGCATGTGTCTCAACTGCCTCGCTGTACATATTCAATTATGAATGTGGTCTAATAAAGGACTTTTTTTCTGGACAGGGATTTTGTGGAGGAAAAGCTGGGCAGTAAATACGTGATGGGCCGCTCGGTGGACTTTGCCATCTCCTTTGAAGAATCTGGAGCTGCCACTCCCATGTTCTTCATTCTCTCTCCCGGAGTTGATCCTTTGAAGGATGTGGAGAAGCACGGTACGATAGCTGCGAAGTGCATTTTTTTTTTTTCTTTTCAGAGAACCGTTTTTTCCTTTCAGATTTGATAGTAAAGCTAAACTTTTAAAAATGCTCTCATGGTTGTATCCATGGGTGGCTGCTTGTCTGCAGCGCTGCGGATTTCTCTCGGCGGACTAAACGCTTTCTGGCAAATGGCTGGTTGGTAAACAGCCCAGCTTTTGCTTTAAAGATAGACTTTTCATATCACTAGACCGGCACTGGCTGTCCATGCATCATGTGATTTTGAAAAAGTGGATCTCATAAGGCTCCTGGAGGAGTGTGGAGATCGATTAGGCATGCCTGACTGTGTAAGTGTGACTAATCAAATCATAGCCAAAGTGCACAGTAATCAGTTGGTAAAGGCTGTCCTGAAAGTAAATGCTCTCTGAGAAGGAGACTGTACCAAAAATGAGTCATAACTAACTTGCACTACTAGCAAATGTAATTATATTGAGCGTATTTCTTTGAACATGCGTAAACCAGTGATCTGAAATCGCATGTACACAGACATTTTTGGGACATTTTGCTCTTCATGCAGCAATACATGCACCAAAAATGTGCTATCCTATAAGGTCATTATTATGCATAATTGTTATTAGCAAGTATGCTCTCTTGGACTCCTGGTCAAGAAATTGAACTCTTGGGGAACTCTTGGTGCTAGTATTTAGGTGGTTGTTCCACTCAGCAGTGCATGTTTTTATCAAAATGAACAAATTAATATTCTAAATGTAAACATATGATGGATCCCAGAATTTGACTGAACTTACCATAACAGCTAATAAGTTAGCCTAGTTTGTTGTAGTAACTTAAACATTTGATACTGCTAAATAAAAGCTACATACCATAAACCTGCCACAATGTAGAAGTTTTATTTTACACTTTAACTTTTAGGCCTGTATTAGAAAAGACTCAACCCATAAGAAACTAATGTTGCATAAGAAATGAATATGGCAGTTATAACAGATGTTCAAAAGGCAATGCTGTTAATTGTTCATTTTTTAAATTTATGAAAATGTTCTTACTTTTTAAATGATATTTCTATTTTGTTATATTGATATTGTCTTGTTTAGATTGATATTGTCTTGTGAATTCTGTGCAGCGCAGCCAGTGGGTATTGCCAGAAAAACATTTCACTGTATGTTGTACTAAGTAGGACTACATGTGACAAATAAAACTTGTGAACTCTTGAACTCTCTTGAACTGTGTAAAATTTTAAGCTAGTAAAGACAAGATCCAAAAATTAATTAATGTTAAAAAATAATTTGATCGTCAGATTAAGATGATGGTATTGTTTGTGCTCGTTGTGAAAGTATCAAACAATCCGCTCCCTGTTACTGACATTTTGTCTTGCAGGCCGTAAGTTGGGCTACACTTTCGACAACCGAAACTTCCACAATGTGTCCCTTGGTCAGGGGCAAGAGGTGGTGGCTGAGCAGACTCTGGACCTCGCAGCTAAAGAAGGTCACTGGGTCATATTACAGGTAAGTTGCATGCTGTGGCTCCGTCTTGCTCACATTGCTTACTTTAAATCTAAATAATCAGGGGCACAACCAGTTTTTTTAGCCGGGTTAATTGTTTTTCATACCAACAACCTATATGTCTCCACTAATAATGAAAATGTAAACTTCGTACCCACAAACTACGGACTATAAATATGAGGGCAAAAGTTACAATTTATTCCATAGGCCAGATTAATTGTAACAGAAGAGTAAAAAGAAAAGGAAAAATATTGATACAAAAATGCAATCAATTCCATACAGTTCTATACTGTTTACACCAGAAAACCTAAATACATACATTTATACGCATCAGAATGAATCTCATTAGTCAAAAGAGGCTGCGCTAAATATGGATTTTTTTTTTGACCACACAGTAGATAAATAAATATGTTTCTGGTAAATGTATGCATAAGTTTATGATGGGGGGTTGTGAACTTCTCCAACTGTTTCTCTTGGGAGGTTTGTAAATTAACCCCGCCAGGTGGAGGCTGTACTTTAGCCTGGCAAGCTCTTACTGTGAGATGGTTATGTGCCTCAAAATAGTGCTGTGTTACAGCCACCAAGAGGGTGATTAAGTAATATAGGTGTGAATTCTGTGACTTATACACACAGCTCATTAAAAAAAACACACACACTTATGATGAATGAATGTACTTTATTGCCTGAAAAACAGTCTGTAGGGTGAGTCTTGAAAAAAAAAAACAGTCTAATTGCTGTCAGAATTCTCAGATGATATTACTATAGGAATATGAGGAGATTATGTTCTATTTGGGTCTGCTAAACTCCATAAAATTACATTTTTCCCCCGTGTTAGGTTATACCCCAGTCTCCCCTTCTCGTCTGCTGGTGTTCGTTTGACCAGGGCTTTAGATAACAACAGTTAACCTACATTTAGGAGATGAACACAGTCACTGCTTGCAGCACTTGTGTGGGAATTCAATTCAGTTAACGTGTGTCCCAGTAGCCCAGGCCTCCTCTCTAGTGATTAATGGCCTGGTGGGCCACCTGGGGCGAAGGGGGGTGATGTGTCCTTAGTCCTAGCCGGGGTGATAGCCCACCCCAGGGAGAGAGATGCACTCCACTAATGAGTCCATTAGATTGCTTCCACTCCATCCAAATGTCAGTGCAAAAACACACTCCCGCCACAGCTGGTTATTATAAGCATTATAGACCAGCTTTGGAAAACTGCGTATGGACCAAATGCATATGCTTTGGCTTATGTAGCCAATGGATCAATATGTTTAGATAACTCCATGTATTTTGATACATTTTGTGGTTAAACCTCAGAAGGAAAATGTACCCTTACACATAGATCACACTGCCCTATCTCTGCATGCCAAGACTACGTTTTACTTTCTAAAGAGGCACCCGTACAGAATCCTAATGTCTTTTATTGGCAGCTAGAAATGGCAGCAGTGGGCAAAACTGGAGCGTTCTTTCTTTAAATCCTCGAGCCGTTCTAAACCATACCTTGTGCCTCGGGGGCCATGGAGACAAGCAGTTCTTTAATTACCTTTGCATACAAGTCCGGATCAATGCTTTCAGAGCGAGGCTCTCCTCCTGCGCCTCCCCTCCCCATCCTCCATCTGTCTGTCTGTCCGTTTGTCTGTCCATCCTTGCCGGCCACCGGCCGCCCCCTGGCCCTGTCTCTCTCAGCCCCACTTACGAATTCAGGCTTTTGCCGGGAAGCTCTCTGGGTCAATGGAAAGTTCCCCTCCAGTGAAGGTTAATTATATTGCAGCACACAGGGCTCCGGCAGACAAGAAATGCAGAAATCCACTTGCTGTGGAGAGGCAATCAATTGCTGAGATTGGAAGAGAAAATCCACAGTCCTGGGAATCAAGTGGCCTAAACTGGCCACCCCCCACAACCTCTCCTCCACCCCACCTCTTGTCTCAAAACATACTCTTAAAGGCCTTCAATGAGAAGTGAATAGGAGAGCATCAAGAGGAACAAGGTGAGATAGCTCAGGACGGGAGCTATTATTGGAGAAGTGCCTGCCATGGCAGCATTGAACTTTTAATGACTTTTTGGGGAAAAAGAAATATGCTGCATGCTTCAGTTCACTCTTAGAGGCTATCACCTGCCGACTGCTGATCACGGTTATGTCCTGCTGCTTCAATGCCAGGAGCATCAGTAAAAGTCTATGATAAATGTTTCACATTACCATAGTTAGATAACACTTATCTGATGTGCTGATGTAAAGGTCCCAACAAGCATTCTTTGATGCAGTGCCATGGATGCTATTAATTTCTCCTTTTTAAATGTACATTAGCAGTTCTAACTTGGGGTAAAGGTTCTGTAAGTGTTACGCTCACCAGAGTGATGTGACTTCACGTATGCATCTTTAACAAAATGATGTCTTCCCTCAAATCTGAAAGCTAAGCTAGCAAGCATAGCTGAACTAGAAACCAGAAACTAGAAATTAGAAACTTATTTGAGGTATTGCCATGTGAAAGCTGTATAGTGATGTATCCAAAATGTGTAAATAGAATGTGGAGATGCGCCCGCCAGGTGCAGACTAGCTGTAGTGAGGGTAAAGAGGGAAACGCATGGTGAAGGCTGGAGTTATCACCAAAATAAGTATGCTTGTTGAGTCGTATGATATCATAAAAAATAAACAATGTGTGTGTTAAGCTGGCTAGCTGTGTCTTGTGAGTTGTATGCAACATAATTGACAGTTACATGAAGCAATTCAAAAACTCAACACTTAACTGCTTCGCCAAACTAGCAGATCATATTGTTTAACTCTTTGAGCAGCACGATAACAAACAAGTGATTTTCCAACGATACTTGTCAAGCCAGATATCAAACCATAAAATATGATCCATTACAAACTTCTACAGCTAAAATCCAGAGCTGAGCTGCAAATATATGCAACATTAGCAATATTCACAGATTTAAGTTTTAGATTGACCAGGTTACCTATGAAGTACATGCTACAAGCCAGGTGGCCACCGCATTCATTTTTTAATATACACGAGATTCATAGTCTCCAGATAATAAACCTAGTCTTTTGTACTTTTGTAAGTGAAAATCTTTCACCTCGTGGCACAAACTTAATATGTAGCATGCACATTAAAGCACTTGGTTATTTTCAGCAAGTATTTTCACTTTGGCCAACAGCAGGTAAATTTTTAAGGTAAATGCATTGTAGATAGATAGATAGATATGCTTTTATTGTCATTGTACTGAAGCAGGATGCTACTCATAGTCATACTCATTGTATTGTTCATGCTGTGTAGTCATTTGACACATGTTATTTACATTTGCATATTTGCAGCATTTTATCATCTTTGTACCATCATTTGTATGGTAT
>JBBPCZ010000115.1:32490515-32501104 GCA_037974445.1 Brycinus macrolepidotus | reverse complement strand
TGTGTGTGTGTGTGTGTGTGTGTGTGTGTGTGTGTGTGTGTGTGTGTGTGTGTGTGTGTGTGTGTGTGTGTGCTGCATAGAGTGGATCACACAGTGGTGCTGCTCGGGGTCGCTAAGAGAGGAGAAAATGAATAATTGTAGCCCCCTAGATTGTGAAAACAGCAGGCTGAAAAAGAAGAAGAAATGCTGCACATGCA
This sequence comes from Brycinus macrolepidotus, assembly GCA_037974445.1. Taxonomy (NCBI): domain Eukaryota; kingdom Metazoa; phylum Chordata; class Actinopteri; order Characiformes; family Alestidae; genus Brycinus; species Brycinus macrolepidotus. The sequence continues at coordinate 32,500,907 of JBBPCZ010000115.1, read as the reverse complement.
GCCGTTCAAACAGCTGTTACCATTTGTTTACAGAAACATTTGCGTGTTTGTTGTAAATGGTTCAGGTAACTGACAAAACGAAGAACTACCTGACATTACGTTCATCAGGAGGATCCTAATTTCATTCATCTCCTCGTAATCTGGTGAAATCAGTGGTAGTGATGGTGAACCTGATGTGTTATCTGCGTTTTGACTGGCTCTTGATTGACTTGCTTCACAAAGCTAAAATGCTGGCAGCTATTGCAGTTTCAGGTGTTTTGAGTGAGTTGCAGGATGCTTTACATTACCCAGCCCCTGTGAAATTTAGTTTCATGTGACTTTCCATGTGAAAACAAAACATCCCCTCTTTACACTGGGGTTTGCATTTTGGTCAAAATTCTAAATTAGGTTAAACCATAGTATGTCCAGACATGATCCGGACATGAAATGCAAGATGTAAATATCTTCTGTGTTCCCTAAGACATAAAAAAAAAATGCATTCAAGACAAAATCCATTCATTTGAAGAGTATACCAGAAGCTGTCATTCTGTCTTAGATGTATCTTAGATGTTCAAGTCCTGTCATGCCCAAGATTTTTTTTTGTGCGTGTGTCTGATTATTTAATGATGTCTTTAACAGGTTATGCCTAATGAATCAGATACAGTAATTGTATAATCACTTCATGCAGCTCTAAAGCTGTTGATTGCAAACTCCGGCGCATCTCCTCTCCCGCGAGCGCACACGCCGCAGCTGCAGTGTCCCTGCTGCGCCAGCGCTTGATAAGCCAGTGTGTTTCAGCCAGGGGAAAGCGAAAAGAAGGACAGGGCGACAAAACTCTCGTTAACCTGCAACAACAGCAAGAGTGCCATGTTAACAGCAATCAAAACACATCTTCTCAGACAGCGGTGGATAACTGTTCCTCCTCTCTCTGCTGAGAACAGTGCCTTTTTCTTTCATGAGGAATTCATTTGCACTCAGCGACAGCTCTCCACCGCTCTCTGTCCTCGAGGAAGAATGCTTTAATTTGCGCCAACGAGCTGGAAGTTAAGGCACCACTCTGTTTTGCTTTTCACTTGGGCTGACCCCTTCCAGCTCACTTTGTGCTCAAAAATGCGGATCCCCTGCCACCATCCCTTGAAATCGGAAATGTGTTTACGTGCTTTTTTTGTTTTCTTTAGAAGATTATCTAGCTCAAATAACCTGTGTTTTGACCACTGTTATTCAGCCTTGTTACATAAAGACCACTGTGCAAGCTTTTACAGCTGCTGTGAGATCATTATGCTCTTCACGGCTCACCCTGCTACCTTTTGTTTTGTGCTACCTCGACGAATGAACCACTAGAAATGGGCGAAAAAGTCTTGAAATTAAACTTTGTCACATTATCATACAGTTGGTGGTATTGTTTCCTATAAATATACATTTTTGGAGGTGCAAGGTGGAGGAAAAATAACAGTGATATAGAATGTATGGAAACACATAGAATGAAGTTGTTATATAGGTCTTATTTCAAGCATAATCCAATAAAAAAAATGACAGTCCATTGCCTATTTTGCATTTTTCTCATACTGATACATAGCTGGCTTCCTTAGAAAGCTCATTCAGTGCATCATTTTAGTATTGCAGTCTTTTATAGGCATTCAGGGAGCTTTTTTGAGACATTTATCTTATCTTTCTAGTATGGCAGCTTCATGGAACCCATGCATTGGTTATTGTAATTTGTCATTCTTATTAGAGTGCACAAAAGCAGTGCAGGTTTTTATGACTGCTGTGAGATCAGTATGCAGTTTGCAGCGTAGCCTGTCTCTGCTAAGACCTCTCTCCTGGTTTCTAAGCTGAGCTGTCACAAAGACGATCCTTTGTCCGGTACTTTAGGTTCTGTCCCTACGTGAGCTGTTGCACTGGCTGGTTAATTTGGTATATTCTCGGTGGGCCATATCCTCTGCCCGACAGGGGAGAGAGTGTAAACAAAGCATCTGGTTGTCAGATCAAACATGACAACATTCCATTGGAAAGTCATTAGAAGTCATCTACGCTTAACATCATCTTGAGTGCTACTTGTAACAAGACTGTAGTGCTGTTTGGGCGAGGCTTTGCCTTGTAGTTTAGTATAATTAATGGACACCTTAAGACCCATTTTCATCCATTATTAACCTTAAACTGTGGGGTTATTATTATTAATCTAAAGACTTCTTATTGAGAAACCACTGTGAATCATTCACAGTATGATGAATCATGAACATAATATGAAACTAATAACTTATTAACGTAACTCATGTAAGTTATGTAGATATGAGAGTTAGTAATTGAACCCACCCACAGTCCATGGCAGTTTAAAACCCGTTAAGCTTGGTGGATGTCCTCAGGCTTATTATTAAGTAACCACATGGAAGACGATGTGAAAATATTGAGCTATTAATAAGTTATGGGAGTGAGTAATAGACATCTGGACCCTCCAGCAGGTCTTTGATTGTTAAGGGGTTAAGGGGGTTAGGATCCTGCTGTAGCCGCTTTCATTTTAGGGAAGGACATTTAAGTCAGAAGTAATATTCAAAATGTGTTTAATTATGAGAATGTATACGGCTAAAGTGAAACTATCAAAAATATCATTTACTATTGGATCGTTTAATACTTTTGTATCTATTCCGATATAAGAGCTCAGGCTTATTATCATTAAAGGCTGATGACACTGGGACACACCTGTTATGATTGTCATCTCTGTATCTTCTTCAATCTACTTCTATTTCTCCATCTAATCCAGAACATCCACCTGGTGGCCAAGTGGTTGGGCACTCTGGAGAAGAAGCTGGAGCAGCACGGTGATGGAAGCCACCAGGATTTCCGAGTCTTTATTAGCGCTGAGCCTTCCTCGACCCCTGAGGGTCACATTATCCCACAGGGCATTCTGGAAAACTCCATCAAAATCACCAACGAGCCACCACTGGGCATGCACGCAAACCTGCACAAAGCCCTGGACAACTTCAACCAGGTATGTCTGGACAGCCTGCGGGCTCGACTGACACACCTTTATAAGTAACATTTGGAATGACAGTGTTATATTTCAGTTTTCAGAGCCAGTTGAACAAAATCAGATCAGAAATGACTTTACAGCACTTGTTTAGCACATTTCTCACATGCTATTAAGTACCTAGCTGCCTTAGAAAGGGTCTTGTCACTCCATTTGGCTTGTTGTTCTTATCATATGTGCATGTACAGTCACTCGAGTCATTTAGGATGTTGCTGTGGCTAATGATAATTAAAAATCTGCACGTCTTATCAATGACACTCAATCTATGCCATTACCCTAGTGCTTGCTCTGGGCTAATTTTGTGCTCGCAGAGCTGATGGTTATCTCTCTGATAAGTGCTACAGCAACATACTGGTGGTTGTAGCTTTCTAGGAGGTTTCCTCGGGTAAATGACTTCCATTCTAGTCATGTACGCGCCCTGAAAATCGAATCAATGGTATTGGGGAAGGGAAAAAAATAAAAACATGACCTAAACAGCTCACCAGCCCTAGAAAGCTGCAGTAATCCAGAAAACGACAGCTGCTTTCACATTGACCTTTTCAGCTGTGGTAGCAACCGGACAAAGTCAATTTTTTCCCTTTTTTGTGGTAAATTAGTGGATAGCAATAAACAGATGATTTCTGTCCCTTTTAATGATTTGTTAGAAAGCAACATGCAGTGCCGCACAAGTAGAAAAGATTCAGAATTAAGATATCCTCCTTTTGTAATGCTTTATTTTTGCATGCACATAAGAAAACTGCCTTGATGAGGAACGTGCCCACAAGCTGCAGTGTTTTAATCACAAGGACACCAGGGGAGTATGGATATGCATGTTTGATTAGCATTTCTGAAATACCTTGTGCTTGTGCTGTTACTAGGTTTCTTTGTGAGGGTTTCAGCCGTGCCGTAGTGGAGAAATGCGGTGCTTTTAGCCGTATTCAGCCCAGCACTGCTGTGTGTGGAATCTTAATGTGCCCTGTGTCTGGATCAGAGGCTCCACACCTCCGCCTTTATCCAGCTCCTCAAGTCAGCTCCTGCGGCTCTGACAGACTAACCCAGTGAAAGGCTCCTATAGCATAAACCCAGCAGAATGCATCTATCCCTCACTATTTAGGCCAGCGTTGTTGGCATGCCTGTTTAAGTGGTTCTCCCACGAGACCGGGTTGCCATTTATTTCATTTTCCACCCCCCTCTTCCTCATTTAAGTCATCTGAAATAATGAGCCTGGGGATAGAGGATTGTTGAAAGCTCTGACAAGCGCTGACAATTAAAGCGGATTCTCAGCCTTGGAATTTATTGGAATCCAGTCATCCCTTTGTCTATCGTAATGCTTATAGACCCCGCTGGGATCCCAGTGGTAAAGGAGAGTGGGTGACAATGGCAAATGATTGGGGGTTGGGGTGTCACTTTCAGCATTTGTTCTTTTCCTTTAACTCTTTGTAGTCACGAGTTATCACCATGGCTGTGTAATACTATTCAAGGGTAATTACATACTTAATTACATAGTGAATTACACAGTCATTCTCATTTGCATTCAGTTTACATTCTATGTCATCAGGTTCAAGGGTGCACATTCATTTGAGGTCATGAAATGACAAAAACATGGCAAAAATTTTAAAGGTTTTGGCAAAAAGACTGCGCACACAGCAATAACTATTAATCGTATTTGAATCATGATAAAATGAAAATATACTAAAATGCCTATAATATTTACAAACACATATTACAAGGTTTGTGTTAATGCAGACTTTTAGTATATGTCAGTGGATTTTCTTTGCACAATGATGTTTTTGTTTTGCTGGGGATTACTGTAGCATCTAAGGCTTTAAGAGAGGTTGCCAGGTTTTTGATGCTACACTCTGCTTTCTGACAGGACACACTGGAAATGTGCGCTCGCGAGAATGAGTTCAAAAGCATCCTCTTCGCCCTTTGTTACTTCCACGCCGTGGTGGCAGAAAGACGCAAGTTTGGCCCTCAAGGCTGGAACAGAAGCTACCCCTTCAACACCGGCGACCTCACCATCTCCATCAATGTCCTCTACAACTACCTGGAGGCCAACAGTAAGGTGAGGCAGCCACTGTCAGAGTCACAAACATGCGGGGAAAAAAGAGAGAGAGAGAGAGAGAGAGTGTAAAAGCACGGCTTGTTGACATATGCACTGCCTGTAGAAAAGCAAGCCACACTTTTGCTGAAGCCACTGAAATTATCCTTCACCCACGCTCCAACCTGCTCCAGACCGAATATTTCTGTTTCTACACAAAGACTACCCATATTGAATATGTTGCTCATATAGAGACATATAAATTATTTTACATGCAAAGTATTCTTCTTATATTTCCATGATCCCCATTTATATGGTGTAGTCCTTCATCCATTTGACCTTAAAAATGACCAGTGCAGAATTCAGATGGGGAGTGATATTTGCATAAAGCATGCTTTACAGATCCGGCAGAAATTTGACTCTGCAATGTATACATTAATGACAAGCAACAGTTGGCATTGTTCTAAGCTGCATCACTTCAAACTGATCAAAGACAGTCAAACCAAGTGGTCTGTTTTATCCAATCAGCAACAGGAAGGGTATTGTGTAGTAACTGACCAGTGACGGAGTCAAAACGTTAAAACACTGGAAACTCTGGGAGCTCTTGCTATCTAGCTATTTATAAAGGTGTGATTAAATTAAGATGTCCAAAAACTGAGGGATCGGGAGGAAGGTTCCAAATAATTTGTAACGGTTCTAAATAAAAAAGGAATTCTTGCTGTGTCCAGAATGATGAGCAGAGCGGTATGAAGGCCAAAGGACAGAGAAAACTGTATAACATTGAGATTGATTTTACAGTAAAATCAGCATCCACAATGTGTCATCTTTGCAAAATGGTGATTGAATAATGTAATTATCTACTTTATTGTCAACACAAAATAAAAACCAATAAATTGACAAGTGATTCCATACGTAAACCACCTGCATTTCTTCAGTTATAACGTAGAAACAAACAAGGATGTAGCAGTGTGTTGAATTAAGCCCTGTGTATACATCTGTAATGTGCTTTGCACTTTTGCGCCAGTCTGATTCACCCCAAGTGTTCCCCAACTACTTTATTTTTAATGGGTCATAGGGCTCATAATACACACCTCTCACCTGGGAACAGCTCTGCGCCGGCCCGCCACATATTAGCTTAATCACATTACACTTGAACATAGCCCACAGAGGAGCTGCAGAGAGCTGGACCACTGCTGGCCAAGTCCACGGGCAGCCATCTTCATAGACATATGTCTTGGCATGCCTGAATAAAATCATGTTATTAATCTTAAAGACAAGTTGAACTACAGATTTCATGCTTAAAAGAACTTTGTTGCTAGGACAGATGACGGGTTTTGACAATTGTGGGCATAGTGAGTTTTTGATAAGAGCAACACATTTTTACTTCTCTTATGAAAGAGGTATTAATATAGAATTGACACTTCTTGTATGTCTAAGGCCCACTCCCAAAAATGTAAACCACTAAGGAAAAATAAGATAATTTGCTTGGAGGACAACACTGACAGTCAATTCAGCATTACATTGAGTGGTGGAAGAGAGAGGATCCCATTCTACCCACCCAGTGAGAATGAAGCCAGCAGCAATGGATGGCTGCAGCACCACTGGGGTTCGAAGTTGCGATCTCCCGATGATGAGGCCAACACTTAGATGGTTGCTCCACTCGGGAGCCTAGGATAAATTACGAAAATAATATAGGACAAACACCTAAGTAAACACAAAATACAATTTTTTAAACGATCATGTCATTTATTAAAGGAAAAAGTTTATCCAACATCAGCGTCCCATCTGGAAGAATGCTTACTCCTTTAGTTCCTCAATCGACCAAATTTAGATAAACCACTTGGGAGCAATTAGACTAGACACAACCAGACTTCATTATTACAGCCCTGTTGAATCTCAACAGAACTAAATTGAACTTTTCCACCAGTGTGAAGTAGACTTAAATGTCTCAACAAGCAGCATATCATTTTGAGATCAAAAGAAATTCCAAAAGAGATCAGAAAGTAAGTTATTGAAATATATGAGACTGCAGTGAGTTACAGAGTAATTTCTAAAGCTCTGGGGCTCCAGCTAACCACAGTGAGAGGCATTATCTCCTAAATGGAGAAAACTTGAAACAGTAGTGAATCTTCCCAGAAATAGCTAGCAACAGCTCAGGAGTCCACACAAGAATCTGCAGTATGTCTAAGGAACTGTAGGCCTTGTTGCCCTCAGAAAAGGCCAGCATTAATGATTCTACCATTAGAATCAGACTGGGCAAAATAGTATCCATGAAAGAGCTGAAGGATGAAGAGCACCGCTAACTAAGTGATACATGTAGGTTCATCTCACATTTGCCAAAAAACAGCTTAATGACTCCAGCGTCTTTTGGAATAATGTTCTGTGGACTGAGGAGCCGAAAGTGGAACTTTTTAGAATACAGGGGTCCTGTTACATCTGGTGTAAAGATAACACAGCTTTCCACAATAAGAACAAGAGTCAAAAATGGAGGTGGTATTGTGATGATGTGAGGTGACCTTGCCATACTTCAGAAGAATGTCTGGTCAACAGTCCATGATCTAAAACTCAAGTACCATTGGGTTATGCAGCATGCAGCACAGCAATAGCCTAGTCAAGTCTTGACTTGGACCCCATTGAGAGTGCAGTGGCAGGACTTTAAACAATTTATTGCTTGAAAGCCCTCCAGTGTGGTTGAATTAAAGCAGTAATTCTAAGAAGAATGCCGAATTCCTCCTAATCTTCAGTTATAGGAAATGTTTACTCACAGTTGTGGCTGCTAAAGGTGGAACAACCAGTTATGTTGCGGGGTGGTGGGGACAACTGTGATATATATGTTGAAATTAATGAATCATTTAATTCCTGTGTTTTGTGGTTCCTCAAGTTCTCCTTGTCTCCTCTTTTCCCTTGGAAACTGTGGCCTATAACTAGCACTGCAGTAATACTGTTACTGTTATTCAGAAGCTAACCCACAGACGTGCTGCAGTGATGCAAAGAGTGTGTATTGGACAGAGGTGGTTCATCAGTGACTTGCGACTGGGTTTGTTGTTGTAGGTGCCATATGACGACTTGCGCTATCTCTTTGGGGAGATAATGTACGGCGGTCATATCACTGATGACTGGGACCGCAGGCTATGCCGCACCTATCTAGAGGAGTTCATCAAGCCGGAGATGATGGAGGGAGAGCTGCACCTGGCCCCGGGCTTCCCCCTGCCTGGCAACATGGATTATAACGGCTATCACCAGGTAAAGCTACACCACGCTGCCCTCCCGCTGAAAAGTGCACACAAACAGAATGAAAGCAAGGAATCTCTGAAGGTTTATGCACCTGAAGTTATTTTAGCAGGTAGAAATGACTGTGGAAAAAAATGGCAGCAAGACTTGTTATTCTAACAGCACAGCAGGCTTCATGGGGCACAGCCACTAAAGGAGAAATGCAAAAATGCTCTTGAAACAGGACTAGCTGTGTCTTTACCAAGGGCTTACTTTTTTCATAAATAAATCCTGTAAATAAGTCAAAATTTCAAATCTTCATATCAAAAAGTAAAATTACTTCCAGGAGCCATATACTTAAACCACATTTACATGCTGAGAATAGTGGAATTCTGGTTAAAAGAAGAATAGTAAGCAGTCTATGCATCTAGAAATGTCAGGGTTGTTCATAAAACAAGGTGGGAAACTCAAATGGAATTCACGCCAGCTGATAAATGCTTTGAATTAATAAATCAATTGAATCCATTTTACCTCTGAACAGGCAACCCGGAATTGATTCTCTTCTGTTGTTTGTCTGTTCACAATAATGTATTTATCTAATCTAATGCCACTTGCAATGCTGGCTTGTTTTGGGATGGACACTTGGGGCCAGATGAATTAAGCTGTTTGCACCAGGCTGAGTTGCATTTTGCCTTCATGTTACAGTCATATGCAAACGTTTGGACTCTTCAATCAAATGATAGGTTTTGTTGATTTTCTGCATAAAAGTAAATGCACATGTTCTACAGAGAATCCACACTTGCACATTTTGATACACATTTAAATGTGTGAAAATGCACTACATATAAGTGTGCTCCCTGTATAGGATGTGTTCACATCAACAGGACCCTTTACTTGGGATGTTCAGACTTGCATACTACTGTTTGTATGAAACTGAGGCTTAAACCTAAACATGCATTTTATAGGCCATGACCACTCAAAAACACCGAATACACTTCTCTCTGTCATGTGTATGCATTTGAGAAAGGATTGCACAAAACATGGGATGATCTCGCAAAAACTGGGTGGAGATACTGAAACTGGAGATTGGAATACTAGATATTTTTTTACGTATTCCACCTAATTTACCAAAGACTAAGCAACTAGCAGACAGTTTTACCTGCATTTTTGTCTTTGAAACTAGGCATAAATTTGTGTCCATGTATCAAGAGTGTTGCTGGGTGGCTTCTTTTGACAACAAGAGCAGTCACAGCGACTAGATGGAGCCTCGAACATGTGCTGTAAAAATATTAACCATCAAAATGGCCCCGTTTTAACTGTCAAGGTCAGATGTGGGGAAGGTAAAGTGCAAAGTGTTTGCAGTCTGTGTTATTGTTCCCTAAATTCTACTTTGTTGGAAAAGAGCTTCATTTGTTTACATTTGTCCTCGGTGACCTTTCATTTTTGTCATCAAGGCGTACATCTGGTCCCCTGTGCAGTTGAATAGGTGGGACTTTTTGCTGACAAACAAGCAATGAGAGCCTTCGCACCCAGTCACCTCCACTCTGTTCAAATCCAAAATTAGCATTTTCAGTAATCAGGCATCGTTACAGAACTCTTGCACCAAGACTATAGTTCTCTCTATAACATCCTGTAACCTGTCAGTCAGCTTGACTGTGAAGTTCTCTTGAAACTCTTCCCATTTCACATGCTTGCAACATTTTATATCATTTTACTGGCAATTTAGGAGACTGCTGAACAGAAGATTTTTCTCCAGCAAGGCTGTTGCCCTGGCCATCTTGTCAAAAATGTCAAATGATGAACGTTGTGGTTTCATCAGACTATTTCTCTGTCTGTTATAATGTTGCACCCAGGGGTACGCTAGTTTGATGTTTTTGGGTGTAAACATAGACCACATCCCTGCTGCTGCAATAAAAGTACTTGGGTCTTAATAGAGCAAATGGCTATTACCGGAGGGTCATCTCCTAAGCCCACCAGCTGTGTTACTAGACACTTAAGAATTGTGGTCTGGGGCTTTTTGTGGTCTGTGTAGTGTGCTCAGATTGCCCTCATCCAAGTCTTAGTCAAAAGCACAAAGAACACTTGTAGTGCACAAGTACAGAGATTGAAAAATGGCTTAGTTCTCTGTGTGCAATAGCATTGCTTCCTTCAACAGCGA
>JBBPCZ010000115.1:32443294-32475131 GCA_037974445.1 Brycinus macrolepidotus | reverse complement strand
ATATGTAATCAATAACTAATGTTTTTATCAATCCAATTACACACACAAAAAAGATGATGCCCCACAGAGATCATTACGAGAACACACACTGTCTGTCTCTCTCTCTCTCTCTCACACACACACACACACACACACACACACACACACGCACACATATTTAAAAATGATGTTATATATATTTACCTCATATGTACATATGTGCAGAAAAATTTCGAAAAACATGTTTCGTAAATATGTTTAGTAACACTGTCTTGCAAATAACTCTGCGTGCACACTGTACTTTCCCAGCTTTCATTGTGAGTTGTTTATGGGCTTTAAAACAAGTGAATAAAATAAACGTGTGTGAATTTTGAAAAAAGTGTGAATACAGTGACAAATACACCACTTCATAATACAAAAACACTTAAGATAAAAAAGTCTCTCTATTGTAATGGAGGAATCTTGAGAAATATCTGTCCAATGCCTGTTAAACGTTGCAGATGGCATTGCAGTGGGAATACAATAGCATGTTCTACTGGAACCTGTTTTACCCCATAAAATATGTAGGTTACATTTTACCCCATGTTAGTTTGTCCCCGACCATCCTCTTATATGTACGAACTAGATTGGTTGAATGTACATGCAGTTTTATTCTACACAATGTAAATGTAAATTTTTCATTTTAAATTCATTTAAAATGACGGCCTCCCCCCATCATTCTGATGTCATTTTTTATGCTGTTGAAAGCATGTTCGATTAACAGTGCAGATCCTCGCAGTCACATGGCACAACGTGCTGACAAATGTTCCGAATCCTCTACGAGCACTTGGCCCATACGTCAACTCAGCATGGATTAAAATTTCAAATGCAAAGAGGTTGTACTCGGGCTGAACAAGACATTGCTTTTCAAAAGGTAGAGCCGGTGAAAGCTTTTCATTATTTCATATGGAAACTCTGTCTTAGTCAGCAGCCATTTGCGCAGTGGGGAAAGCTCTAGAGATGGCCTTTGCTCCCTGTTTCAGAGGCACCTCTTACAGCAGCCTGCCACTCAGCCTCGCTTTCATTGAAGTGTCATATTTTCATCTACATGCTGATGGGACCTGGTTTGGTTGGGAGGCTTGAAATGCAGCGTCCACTTCCCCAAGAAGGAATGCAAATGCCAAAGCCTTTGTTTGTCAGGAGAATTGCATTTGCAGCCCCCAAAGTTCAATGAATTTAAATAAGGTTTTGCGATTGTATTTTTTAAGCATGTAAGTGCCAGGTATTAATTCACATGTCAAAAAAAAAAGAAGAAAAAAAAAAAAAACATTGCCAGAAGCTGGCATATCTCTCCTCTGCACATACAAATGTATTCCAGAAAAAGCATGAAAATATGCTCCCTGATGTTCACACTGAAAACAAAATGCATTTTGAACACACTGTGAAAAGGAGAGAGGAAAGTTTGAAAGGGTTCACTGTTGTCAAATTGTGCAGGTTGGCCCTATAAAACCATTACACATGGTGTGGTGCGGAAGCAGTTCTGGGTTTGGTAATGAGAAACCTATCCTAGCACAAGGATTTGCTGCAACTAGGGTGTTACTTCCCATCTAAGGCCATACACGGATACGTTTTTGCATGGGTTTATATATAATCCTAAGGAAACCTCATGCAACTAATCCCTCCTCAGTCTGGGAGCTCTGCTGCGACAGACAAATGAGCTCCTTTATACATGTTTGGTGACTGTCTTGAGGTTACAAGCAGCCGAATATCTTGAAGTCGATTATCTTGTCTCAGTTGCTGTGATAATTAGGTGAAAAATGACACAGAACTGTCGCCTTATCCAAAATGTATTTGATCAGCCTGGTCATCTCTGGTATCTGAAGCTTTAGTTTTGTGCCAAAGCTACAAGCCTAATTTCTGTAACATAGCTAATATAGCTTGAGCGAATGAGTTTAATGTAAAGTAACTTTCAGGGATTCCATAATTATTAGCTATATTTATGAGTATTATAGGCTACAGTTATTAGCTATATAAGCCTAGCTCTAGAACAAAACCAAAGAGACAAACATTTGGACAAAGTAAATTTGGCTTTTTTGCTCTACCATGATAGTCATATGCAGAAGTTTGCGCACCTTGGTCACCTTGTTGAGTTGCAAGTTGAGTGAAAATAAGAACACATCCTCTATGGAGAACACACCTTTACACATTTTAATGCACAATTATTTATTTTTTTACAGTATAAACAATAATGGGGGGGAGGGGGAGGGTAAAAGATATGGTTGTATTTAATGTTTTATTGACTTTTTCAAATCAACAAATAAGTAGATTTAAATTTGTTTATTGAAATGTGTTGCCTGTAAAGGACGTATTCACTTCTTTTCATGTAGAAAATCAACAAGGCGAGTTGCCTTAAAACGTACTATGTCCCTAAACTGATGCTTCTAACTGCTGACTCATTGCTGGCACGATCTAACCAACAAAAAATGGATCTTGTTGGCTGTTCTGTTGGTTTCATGTTGGCAATCTGCACGCACAGTAGCTACAATTCATCTTTAACATGAAATATATAAAAGTGCCAGGAACCAGCTTGCATGGCGCCACCAAACAGATCATTACTGCATGGTCCTCTGCACATGATAAAGCAAGAAGCTCAATTATAACACAGTTATATTCACATCATGGCAGGGGTTCTCACTACCAGTCCCAAGGACCCCATGCTATGCACATCTTTGTGCTTTCACTCATCAAGCACTCCAGACACAACTCATAAACTAATTAACAAGCTCCTGATGTGCTAGGTCAGATGTGTTAGAGCAGAAGAAACATTTGTCAGTATGAAGTACAGACTCCATTCTTCGCATTCAGCTTGGGAGTCCAGGATATAGTGCACTCAATCTACATTTGGAACAGCTGCATTCTTGCTGACATCACACCTCAGCTCGGCTCAACAGTCTTGAATCAAAATTTGAGACCCTGCATTTTCACCTTTCTCCCACCATCTTCACAGTAATTGATATTTGCCATAAAATAATACACCAAACTGCCTGAGTTCATTTACAAACAATCACTATGTGTGCCTAAGAAAGGGCCAACGGTGGGAAATAACTGTGGGGATTGGTAGTTATGGTTATGTGGTCATTCCTCTGCTGCTGCCGTCATTGCTGACACTTTGTGTGAAATACGTTCTGGAAAACTTGACTACTCAAGTCCACACAACTCACCTCCAGATTCCTCCCTGATAAAACCCAAAAATACAGGACACAGGTTTTTGATCTGTACTTGGCAAGATGTGAACTTGTGACGATGTTTCACCAGTCCATGAGAACGCAAGTACAGAGAAGGACACAAATTGGTAAACGCCTATGGACTGGCGGCTGAATTATGATGTTTTTTTTTCTTGTCTTGCCAAATTTCTTGCCTTCCCAATTTTTTTTCTTGTCTTCACGTATGACCGAATGATCACTCTCACTAAGCTCACTAAGCTAAATTTTGCTTTGAAGATCAAAATTTGGCTGTGGGAGGGGGTGGTTGGGTAGATCGAGAGGAATAGTTGATGGGGTCAACTGAAATGTGTCTATGTAAAGAAAAATTGCTGATGGTAGAAGTAAACTGTAGAGATGGGGGTATGGTGGAGAGTCACTTGTCTTGAGGAGAGCCAATCACGGTGAACAGGCAGGATAATCATCGAGTGATTACACTTGTGGGCCTACTATTTAGGTATCTTTCTGGCAGTAGAAAGGGAGACAGAGAACCAGTTGGGAGAAGCCACGCTCATGGTTTCTAATAGCTGCCCCATGTGTTTCCTTGGGTGATCCTGGGCTGTTATACAAAAGATCTCAAAAAAGATCAGGGTAAAATGGTGCAATGGATAGCCCTTTAAGTGCTCCATCTAAAAGATCTAAACACTCAGACCCTCAAGAAACATGGTCCTATTATGCACTCAAATTGTCTTACCTCCACAGTAGCCCGAGCATCCAATAACAACTGCAGATCAAGTGAAGTCGTATCATCTGAAGAGGAGCATTTTATGAGGCACACAATAGATTTGTTCCAAGTGAGTATCATGTTTAGAAAAATAAGGATGGTTTATTTGAAGCTACTACAACAAGCATAATATATTCATTTGTCTTGTGAGTCACTCACTGGAGCACAGTCTACAGCCAGATATGGAGAGTGGTCATGGTTTTTTGACAACATTCACCCAGTTCTCGTCCTACAAACACATTTGAAATGACACACATACATTATTGTATTCATTTAAAACGGTCCAATACTCGGTTAGTGGGTCGCCTATAATTCTTGAGTCTCTAAAATAAAGCTACAGTAATACAAATGCCAACCAGAACAGACTTGTCCATTTACTGCATCTAAAACAGCTTATTTACAATCTTCTACGCAAAGGAACTTGCCATTAAGTTAAGAACAAACTGATACGTGCTAGCCATCACTAACCAAACTAATGGAAAAAGAAGAAAAAGAAGAACAAAGAAACAAACAAACAACAACAACGAAAAAAATGCATTTAATCGATTGTGCTTTTTAACCCACAAAACCACTTCGTTGTTGAAATGGAACATTTTTCGTAGAGGCACCAATAGAAGTGCTAACATCAGTTTAATTTAAGAACTTCTAAAGCTATGACTAGGACTGGAAGTACAAACAGTATCTGTATTTATATATTTATAAAGTTATACAATTTCACGTCCTCGTCCATCTTTCTTTCACACCTTCTGTTGCTCTGCTATCAGTCCTCTGCAAGTTTCCATGCAAAGCCCTTATAAACTGCAGAACTGGACAAACATTTTTTTGTTTGTTTTTCTGTCAGGACAAACTACGGCGAGCCTCTAGTCCGCTCCTTTTTATCTGTGATCTACGAATGCAGGGAAATGTTGAGTATGCACACGGAAGGACCTTTTTGTCTGAGTATACTTGAGCTGGTGCTGGGGTCAGTCACAAATAACCTTTGTTTATTCTTGTGGAAACTGTCGAAGTGGACTGGTGGTGAGACTGTCTCTCTTGCACTGCCGTCTCTTGGGTTTTTTCTACGGCTGGCTGATCGCTGAGGTCCGAGTTAAACAGTTACTTCGGTCTTGCTGCCTGTGCGGTAGTGGTGGTGGTGCTGCTGCTGCTGGGTGGCCGGCGGCACGTAGTGGAGCTGCTCCACGGTCTGTGTGCGGCGTGAGGCGAACGCCTGCCTCTTGGAGGCCGTCTGGTTCGTGTTTATGGTGTTGTGTGCAGTTGCGATGGCTGCGGCAGCAGCAGCAGCAGCAGCAGCAGCAGCAGCAGCATTGCTGCTGTTCGAGGCACTGGGATGCGAGTGCATTTTGGTCATCTTGTAGCGGTCCATGACTGGTGTGGTGGGCACGAACACATCCGTGTGGGATATGGCTCTGGACATGGACCTGTCGCCGTGGAAACTGGAACGCTTGACGGACATCATCTTATCAGGGGACAGCAGTGGGTCCTGTGAACGCAGTCGTTCCTGCGAGTACAGGCGCTCCTGTGAGTATAGGCGCTCCTGGGAGTAGGGATGGGCATGGTTACTCAAATGGACAAATACAAGAACTCATCTTTCAACCGTATTTGAGCTGGGTTAGTTTTACATGGCTGAAGTACTGATTACAGATGAGAACCGTGATTTTAATCCAGTATGAATCTGCACTGTCTGTATTTAGTAACTGTATAACAGTAGTAACTGTGAAGTGAATAACAATCAGTGATTGCCTGAATACCCAGAGCAATAGTAGTAATAGCAGCACTTATGTATTTATTGAAAGCACCTGTGCAAACTGATCTTATGTGAATGCACTAAAAAATATCAATAACAGGCAAGTTATTGTTACGGAGTATGGTGGCTATTATGTAATGGTAAGATGAACATCTGAGCTAAGATGTTTCAATCTAGGTTATCTAATTGGGTAAAATTATACAGATATCTTATCCAATATATCATCCAGTCAAATCATTTATAATTTCAAAGAACCTTCACTGGCAGAACTAATCCAGCTCCACTCAAGTTTTTCAATGAAACTGAAATTCAGGACACACTGACCCGAAGCATGACACCCAAAACCAAAAACAGTTTAAATTAACTAATCTGCAGTATGTGTCACAAAATCAAACGTCCTCAACAACAGTGACCAATCATCATTCAGGTCTTTAGACGGTGTCAGTGTGGCAGAAAGGACTTTGGTCGTTTTGGTTTATTCTGCATATTGAGCAGAACATTGTGTTTTCAAGTGGAATTAAACCTGTAATAGAGAAGTTCTGGGGTGTTGTACCACTTCTTGATATTGAGAATGAACAGTGTTTACAAATGGTTTGCCTAATATCTCTAGAAACTGTGAAACAGCTCCACATGGCCAAAATTGTCCATGTTGTTCCGCTGCTGTTCAAACTGTTTAAACGCTGAGGAGGAGATGTGAGGAGAGCTACAGAAAGATACAGCATTTGTAATCACTATTCATAATTTCCATTACCATTCAAATCACATGTAACTGTGAGTCTATTCATCTCATTTGTTGATCATTTCCATCACCATTCAAATCACATGTAACTGTGAGTCTATTCATCTTATTTGTTGATTGTCAAAATCCAGCCTTTTCCTGCCAAAATTTCAGTGCATCCATAATATGTCATAAACAAATTTTGAATCTTCTTCTTTTTTTTTTTATTAATAAACAAACATATTGGAAAAGCCAAAATGTAAATTTAATTTAAATTGGCTGTTCTTACCTGAGAGTGCTGCAGGCGCTCCTGGGACAGCAGACGCTCCTGGGAGTGGATGCGGTCCTGCGAGTAGTGGCGGTCCTGCGAGTGCAAGCGGTCCTGCGAGATGAGGCGCTCGTGGGATCGCAGACGCTCAGCTGAGAGCAGCTGCTCGTCGGACAGGATGCGCCCCCCATACTGGGACATGCCATAGGGGGACATGGGGTACTCTTGCGCATAGCCGCGTTCAGGGGAGAGCACACGGTCCTGGGACATGGCTCTCTGGACACGGCGAGGACGCTGGCGTGGAGGCTGCTGCTGCTGTTGCTGCTGTTGGGCCTGCTGACCACTCTGCGACTCCTGGTTCATCTGATTCATTTTTATCATGTGGAGGGGGAGGGTGCCTCGCGCCGCCAGGTCTGGAAGGTGCCTCTTGCGGCTGTAGTAGTCGTCCATGTCTTTGTCCGCTGTGGAGAAGCAAACTTAGGTTACTGCCCAAGCCCTCATGGTACCTCCAAAGTGCCTAAGTGGGTCCACGTGATCTCGATGCAATGTGCAAACATGTTTGAAACATTCAAACTGGACTAGTTTTACCAGGGTTGGTTCGGTGAGGTAATCTGTAAGACTGGCAAATTCATCTAAGAGGAAATAAAATTTCCCCAGATTACTACAGATAGTCCAACATTGTAGCCTGGATGTACATCAGCGTTATGTGATTCAGTAGCAATAACAGCATGGTGCATAGCCATATCTGTCTCAGATCAGGTATCAGGTTTTGTTATTTCATTTCCGCTCGGTTGATGGATCAGGGCTGCTATTAAGCTCCAAGTTAACTGAAAAACAGAATGTAACTGACACAGGAACTATCACGCTAAGACTTAACAATTACAACCCCTCTAAAGGGACACCTAACCCCAGGTGAAACCTTTTTTGTGCATAGTGTCCACGTAAGTATACATCCATATTTACAAGTAGGGACGCCACTTGACATGAGAAATTGCTCTGGTGTGCTCTTCAGTGTTGTTCGACATACTGTGGACATAAGCCAGCATGGCTGAAAAGAACCGAATTAGTGCAGAACACAATACACTCGTTAAAATCAAACATTACTTCTTGCAAAGGTAAACTGTTCAGTTAAACTACAGTAGACATCAATTGCCAGGTGAGAAAAGTTACTGGAAGCTCTAGTACAACTGCAACAGTACAGAAGTAATTGTGAAGTGGTAAAACCTGGACTGGAAACTGTTTCACCAGCTAGCAACCGGTTTTTCTTGTGTTATCGATTATACTGTGGATCTTTAAAATGCACAGGCTGGAGGAATTTGGGAGATGTTTTTAGAAGAAAGGCCTGTGCACATAACTTTGTTGGTGGCTACAATCCAGCCCTAAAATTTTGACAAGTGGCATGTATTTCTCACAAACAGCATCACATCTGTTGTCTGGCCCTATGAGGCTGACAACGAACTAATCACTAGCTGAAGCCTCGAATGGCTTTCTTTACTGCCTTTTTTTGTTGATGAAAAATCTTTCTGTATCTACAAAAACAGATCAAAGATTCCACTGAGCATACACACACAGACACGCACGCACACGCACACACACACACGCACACACACACACACATGCACACACGCGTACGAGAGCATAAGTAACTACTGTATCCATAACTGAATGATTAGAGATGGAAATAATTAAATTATGGTCTCCTCCGAAATGGAATAAATGCAGTCTGGAGGAGCCGATGACCTTGAGATCTCTGTTACGCTACACACATTCTGCTGAGAGAATTGAAGTGCATCACTTTGGGGAGGAATAAAACCGCATTCAAGAAAATTAAAACCTCAAATCAAAGAAATGGAAGCTAAATACCTGTGCTGTGTGTGTATTTGTGTGTGTGTGTGTGTGTGTTTGTGTGTGTGTGTGTGTGTGTGTGTGTGTGTGTGTGTGTGTGTGTGTGTGTGTGTATATTTGTGCGGCTATATTTAAGATTTGTTTTTATTTTTGAAAAGCTGCCTCTTGTTAAGGGATATCGTAAACCACATTATGGAATAAAAGAACAAAATAATATCATTCTTTTAGAATCCATTAACTGTAAGTCATATGTTCTGGTGATTAGAGATGTATTGTTTTTAATTATGAAAGCAGTTCACTTGAGCACAGCAATATGTGGGACATGATTGCATGAGACTATTCAACACGAAATGTCGTTTAAGCTCAGAGACTCACATGTATTTCTTTGATTTATTAATCAGGGCAGGGCGTCTCAACTACTATGCAGAAATGCAGGGTATTTTTCTGCTGGCTGCACCATACAAGATCTTTCCATGAGAATGCCACTGAAGTTCCAAACGCAGACATAGCTGAGCCTTTCGGCTATCCCCTACTACAAATAATACGCTTTAAAAGCATAACTGAAATATTAGGGTGGCAATGCCTGAGGATGTTTTCTGAGGAGGATCTGGTGCCAAGAATTATTGAGTGTTGTATGCATGTTTTTTTCCGGACGTGGCCTTGGGCAATGAAGGGGGAATAACTGATGAGAAGTAGGGGTGGGCGATATACACTGTACTTCACATCACAATATTCTCCACTATCTGGACCCTAAGAATATGATATCATAATTTAAATCAAATTTTATTGGTCTTGCAAAAATATTTAATGATACAAGGTTTCTTAACAATTTTATACAACTAAATAAATATGATGAGACAGGTTTGCAACTGTTTCCTGCAAAAGCTCTCTTTCTTTTCCTGTTCCAGTTTATCTTGTTCCTGCACATGCAGGGTTTTCAATGAGTGGAAATTGGTCCCTGGTATTTCCACCTTTAGATACACGGTGCAATGACATGATGTGACATAATGGTATTCACTTTTATACTGAACCGCCTCCTACCCCCTGGGGCGCATATCTACTCCAACAGCCAGTCTGTTTTAACTTGCAATGACTTTGAGTGGTGTGCGGAAGAGTTTGCACCAGGGCTCACGTCTACTGAAGGTTTAAGAATATCCAATAGTACACCTGACTGTGGAGCCACATTTTTCTAAGCTGTTATATCTGCAATCACACAGTCTTTTAGATGTATTTACTTTTCACTTAGGGAACATTAAGGCTTGAGACTTTATTATACAGCACAAATCTACCAGTATCTAGATCAATAGAACATTGGACCTAGACCACAAATAAGTTATCTGCAGCAATACAAGCAAAATGAAACAGTGGTGGCGGTTAATCACCAGCCTTGCCTCTGAATGCCAGTAATCTTCACTTTAAAGAGGGTTTTTGAACTCTGGTTTTAACAAGCCTCAAGCTGTCTGACACGGATAATGGGCCTATGAAATATGTGTCCTCCCTCGCAGAATGCTACGAATGTGCATATATAATAAAGGTACGTCCCCCTCTCTTCGCTGATAGCTTTAGTTCAATATTCTTCCAACAGACACTTCAGACTCATATAAGATCGTGGTACAGTGATTAACTCACAGTGCACAACATAGCGATGATGTATTATTCACTAACCCACAGTTAATTTGTTAGTTTTTATCCAATGTTGAAACTACCACCCATTGTTTAGCACACCACTTTTCTCCCAGACAGGAATGCTGCACAAAGAGGGCGAGACTAATAACATTATATTCACGTACCTTTGTAAGCTGCTCTGGATAACAGCCTGTGTTAAATAATGTGAACGATTTACAGAAATTTATGCAAATGTTTTCAAGATTTGTCGTATCTGACGTCACTGCCATGAAAAATGTATCAATGATCAATTGTTGTCTTTTATCCAACTCAGGTGGCACCACGCCACCAGTGGACAAAGTTTACTGTTTCTTTAAAAAAAAACAGAACAGCAGTCGACTGGCAACTTGACCTCTGACCAAATAAAACTAGCTCTGCAACTAACGTGTAGAGTAATAGGCATATACCAAATACGCGTTTTCATGAATGGTGTCAGTGTTGTGTGTTTTGCTCTTGCAGGTTCCTCTGGGCTTCACTCGCATTTCTAACTTCGCTAGCTCGTACCTCCGAAGAACCTCTAGCCTTGCATTCTATCTCTAGGAATTACTGCTAATGACATTTAGTAGGTGTCACACTGCATAACAGCAAACTGTAAACTAGCGAAAAAATCATAGCTCATGCAAGAAAAATATTTGCCATATTAGTGAGCTGTAGTAGTCCTCTCAGGCACCCCAGCTGCATCACAGATTTGAATTGTGGCTTAAATTTATATCTATGTTTGTGCATGCCTATTGATTAGTGGAAGTTTTTTATACGCAAAAATGCATGATAAACCAAAAAATGGTGGGTATTTATTCCAATAGTCAAAAATTGAGTCAAATCCCTGCTTGAGCACATGCCAGTGATTCGTCTTACACTCACAGTGGACTTCATATATAGTAGTGTAAACTTGCCCAAAAATAAATTGAGATAATGTAGTCACTGGCACTGATATCAGGAATTAAAAAGGCATATCAATATTTCAGCTTTTTGCTCTGAAAGCTTATGATAAGGATGTGATGCGTGGAATAAGACGGCTGATCAGAGCAAAAAAAAAAACATAAAAATGTGTTGAATGATGTCAAGTTCCTGGATTCCTGTCTCCTAACAGATTTAAGCTCCAAGCCTAATATAACACCACTGGCTTCAAAAAGCCTTAGCTGTTTAGCTGCATCAGGCTTGTGAGACTGGCACTGGGACCAACGGCAAGGCAACAGGCAAATTATCTCAAAGAGCATGCCTGGCACAGACTACAAACACAAAAGCTGACTGTTAGGCACTATCAGAATGCAATGTTGGAATCAATTCCAACAATTCACGGAGATAAATTCAATTTACACTGTGAATGAAATTAATTGTTTTCAGAACCTTCTTAGAAATGTATCAGCGCATTTCAATTATGAGATGAATTTCGTCTCATCAGCTGAATTGCTGAGACTGAACTGAATGCATTTAAAAGAATGTGATCCCAACCCCTTGAGCTCAACCGCGTGCAGAATGAGAAACTGGCTCTTACTGAGTCTTTTGAGTGAGGAGTACTTGTTGAGGTCGGCCTTCATGGCGGACTCGTAGGAAGGAGGCAGGTGTGAGAGGCTTTGGAAAGAGCGGGAGAAGGACAGATCGTATGGCTCCGTCTGCGACGTGAGGATGGTGTTCATGCGTGTGCTCTCTGGAGGATGAGAAAACAGCAAACCAAAGACATATCAAGAGAAAGACGCAGGGGGGGAAAGGAAAAGCTCTAAAGGAATACTCCAGCTCCATCTGATGCATCTGTAGTGTATGTTTGATTACTATGTATCAAGACGCGCTTCCAATACCTGGAACAGGACAGAAGACCCATTGACTCAAAGCAAACTTAAAAACTATTGAGCAGTTGCTGAATGAAGTGTTAATGTGAAACACATTTTTGAATTATATATGTCTGTAAATTGTAAACTAAGATGTAACCTGCGTAATGCATTATTTCTGAGCTGGGCCTAATTTTCCAGAAGGACACAATAATACTATGTTACAAGAAATAAGTTGTCCATGTAATGGTCTGACCGGAGTTTTCACAAGCTGCACCAGAAAAAAAAAATATTAGGGAAAGCAAAAAAAAAGGTGGAACTGCTTTTTTATGCTGCTCCAATAGTCAAAAGTTGGATACAACTACATGATACCTCATGCCCCACATGTTAAACATTTGGTCATGTAGTTCAACAACTACTCAATGGCAGTGTGTTTTGAGTCAAGGAGGATCATTAGGCTGTTTGATTTCAGAAATTCTGCTGTTGGCTCTGATTCTGATTCCAAGTGATGGGAATCAATGGACTTAATTCCACATAATAATTTTCTCAATTTTTTATTTAAAAAATGCAGACAAAAGGCCCTCCGCACCCATGCACTTTTAAACTGTAATTTAACAGTAAGAGGTTAAGTTGCGGTCAAAATACTAGGAAGACTGACGTGGCAATTTACCTCCACAGGACCTAGTACAATTCCAGCAGAATTACCAGGAGTGGTCATGTGTGAACAGAAACCAATACATCATGTCTTGATTATGGCCAGAATGTTTCTGGGCTGGTTTTGATTTGCAATGTTGATACGTCACATTTCATAAATGAAAAATATTACTGGTGCGTATTCTGTACATGATTCTAGTGGCATATTGACCAAGAAAAGCGGCAAAATCTGTCCTTTGAGTATGCATGGCTGTTACTACCTAAACGTAACACAACATAAGCCGTTTTTTTAACGTTTCTGTGTGGAATCAAGCACCAAGGCTTTAGAGTTGACTCCCAACTCCCAAATGCTTGGAATCTGTGAATCTACTTTTGTGGGATGAACTCCTATCCCTAAATTTTCAGATTTTTGCATTTTCCTCAATTGCCTTCCCATTTTGTCATGTCAAATTCCACCCACTAGCTAGGACTACCCCTGATCACTTTGAGAGTGAAGGGTAGCATGTGCTTTCTACAAGTCACGTGGAGTGCTTCAACATCTATTGCGAACTGTCACTAACGCAATGTCATCGGAATGCTCAACACGCTTGGACTGCCAATTCTGTTATGTTATATAACAGACGCCCGCGCTGGTTAGCATCGTGTAGGGCTATGGAGGGAGAAGGCCATCCTACCCACCCAGAGAGAAGCCAACTGTGGTCTCTTGAGCACCCGGCCACAGATGGCCGTGGCACTGTTGGGATCGAACTTGCGATGTCCTGATGATAGAGCCAATGCTTAGACAGTTGCACCATTCAGAAGACCCCTCAGCTGTTTACAGGTCCAAAGTACAAAGTACTACGCAGTGTGGCAACTACAGTCGAGATGCAGCAAACAGAGAATTGTAAAACTCTGGAGTATTCCTTTAACTTTCAAACTGAATCTATTTTCATTCTTTCAAGACAAAGCCTATGCAGGACAGATGACACACTGCAGTAGCGTGAGTGCCATAAACGAAGTCTGGACTATTAGTGCGGGGGGAATCAGTGGACGACCACTATGACCTGAAGGCTAAAACTGGCCATTGTGAGAAAATGGCTGTTATGTCCTGGCTGATGGCCTTCCGGCTCCTCCTTGGTGAATGACCCTTGTTTTTTGAGTGATGTGATGTGAGTGAGAGCTGTGGAGGAGGATAGACCGCCACCACCTCTGCCCCCTCCCCCCGTTCCCCATGGGCTGTGTGCCCGTCACGCCAGCCTAGACTCTGACAGGGCGGGCAAGGATCGAGCACTGGTTAAAAATAGGGCAGGGACGGCTGCCGCAGAACGCGGGTCGGGGACAAATACGACACACCAGGGAGCCGGGAGGGGTGAGTGTTTACACAACACCGCTCACTCCATTTTACACTCTGTTCAGCACATGCTGTGGGTTTGCTTCTTTTAATCCGGCTACAGCTGGCAAAGTGCACAGCAAAGGCATTCATCTTTATTTAAATGAGGAGGAGGAGGAGGAGGAGGAGGAATAGGTGTGGGTTTGGAAGGTGGGCGTGAGGGGCATCAAGTGTAATTCTGCTGTAAAGAACAACTTACCATGCCTTAGAGATCTGTGAGCTAGCGAAAAAAAATATGCATTTCAGTAAGGATGCTGTGGTGAAGAATGTAGTGACGCACCGATCCAGCTTTTTCAGGCAGTCAGTCTTTTTAGGAATGTGCAAAATTTGAGACGATGTTGCATTGTCATGATATGAAAATTGCAATGATGCAATTTTATTACCACAATTTAGGGAACAGTATTACATGTGGATTTGTATCCAGTTCACTTCAGAAGATTAATATATGTACGCAGTATACTGACCAGTATACTGGATCGTTGCATCACTACAAGACAGAATACACTGCAGCCAAGACAAAACCGGCTTTGGTGCTTTTGTAATGCTGCATGTTCCTCTTTTCAGGATTAAACATTATTATTAACATGGTATTTTCAATTTCTTAATTAAATCAAAACGTCTCAAAGGTTACAGCAAATATCAGATACAAATGTCACCGCAGTAAAATGAGACACTACACTGCGATGTTCCTGAGAGAAAGTTCTTTGACCATAAACAGAATTAGCCTCGCCGAGAAAAGAGCAGTAACAGGCTTTGTCATATAACAACCAATCTGCTGAAAAATCTTTGGAGCTTGTTAGGGAGTGCCATCCATCTTCTCACTCCCCTCTGGTCGAATTGAAGCGGCTCACCAAAGGCAGTGATTTAATCGTTTCACTAACAAGATGAGCAGTCGCTGCTCGCTAGTGAGAGCATCTCTAGCCTCCGCATTTTGAGGTTGCCAGTCAAGAGCTTTCTCCGAGCACATGCATATTCCCTGCTCTCCCCTCAGCTGTTGATCAGTGTGTGTTCATTAGGTGAGGAAAAACGCCGATAGAGTATGAATGCTGTGTGTCAGCTTGCTTTTACAGATGTCATCCCTGCACGACTTAAATTGTTCATCTGCCTCAATTGATGCTTCAAGTGCGTGCAGTGCATGCAGTGAGTGCACTGCAGCAGGTGTAATGGCCGTACTAGCCCCTTTCCAAACTGGAATGAGATTGCAAAGGCAAAAAGTTGACTCCAAGTAAAAGCCATTTGAACTGAGAGAGATGGTTTAAGTGGCAGATCATTTTAACTGCCTCCCCTGGGTGATGTTCAACAAATAACGGTCTAAAAAAAGATTTTTCCACTGTCTTTCTGTTATATCCATGTTTTTCTCTTCATATGATGCCTACCGCCACATCCTTCCAAACAGGAGAGTTCTTTGGATTAAAGCTGTCACTACTGAGTGACAAATCAGATTATTTTCATGATTAATTGAGTAATCAGAAAAGGCCAAGCGATGAAAAAAATGACAGACTTTCAAACGCTGAAGTACTACACTGAAAAAAGGTAGACTACGAAGCCATTAAAAAACGATGTAAGAAGACTATGTGGCAAAAACTGCATAGAAATGGGCGTGTCTATTAGGCTCTGCTTCCACTTGTGGGAGAGAGCAGTAGAAGTCAAAAACTGCATTATTTTTAAAATCTGCATCATCATTATGCAAATTAAAAAACTAATAACTGCCGATTCATCGAGAAGCTATATTGGAATCAATTATGTTTTTTGAATAACTGGAGTAACTTCACCCTTAGACCCTGGAGCTGTCGGCCTGAATGCATACACAAGGCTGTAATTTTGTATTCTGTACGTCTGCCGAAAACAGGACGTCCTGAATTTTGATTCTGAGGGGTACAATATCACAGAAGGACTATATGTGGCTTGTTAGCTGTGAAGCGGTAGAATGGCTAGGTGAAGCATTTGAATTCCAAGCACCTCGCCGGCCTGCAGAGTGGTTGCAGAGTGGTCCGTGTCCTCCACAGAACATTAACTCAAATCAAGGTTCACTGTGCTTTCCTGCTGCTGACACTGTGGAAGATGGACAGCGCCACTGGCTTGTTCAAAGAACCATTGGGGTAGGAGGTAGACGGTCATAAAATAACAAGACACTCAGAAAAACAATATGGTGAAAGACATTTCTGTGGTATGGTATGTTGCGGTGTGATGGGTACAGCGATTCTTACCATTTTTGGGTGTTCGAATAGGGCTACTGAGACCCACATGGTTGTAGTTGTGTTGATGGGTGCCTGCAGAAGAAGCAATGACAGGTCTGATTTGCTGGTGAAATCAAGAAACCAAACCATGATCCAAAATGGACTCTTATCCAGAACATGAACGTCCAGATAGGAGAAATGGTCCATTAGGGAAAGACAGGGTTAATGTACATCATTTTAAGCAGAATGGGTCCGCACATATACATTAAAGAAGCAATGGCAGTGGATATGTGTACCGCTAATCATGTAGATGCAATCAACGGAGATTTACATTCTACATGACAGAGGTGATGCTGAAAAAGCTGGAAAGTTAACACAGGAGGAACAGAAAGTTACAAAGTCATTGCGCTGACACAATAAGCACAATATCACACTGAAAAATGTGTAGAATATTTAAGCACATTCACAGGCCATGATGTATTGTTTAAAGGGAGGGTCCAAAATTTCTGCATAATTAAATCAACCAAAGTCATTCAGAGTAGTTTGATGGGAAATGTGCAATTGTAGAAAAACGTTCAGTCAGTACTGTCCACAAGTAGTGACTTTACAATCAAAAAATAAATCTGATTTTAGCGATAATCCATTCAACACATTTACAAGCACTTCCTTAATCTGCAACTCTAATTCTACATGAGTAATCAGATTTCTTTCTAAATACACAATGTTTACCAACAAACTCACCAATAAAATGATGAAAAGTGCTTCCACTGGTAAATATTTATTTGGGACTTAATATGACAAATGGCACCAAATGCATCATTTGCCACTGCTTCACCATTGTAGCATTGAAATGTGTGTTTTGTATCCACTATTTCCCAGGAAGCTAATCTTTCCACACAGATGTAGAAAAACGAATGAAAATAATAATAAAAGCACAGAAGACACACATAATTTCACAGGTCATTTTGGAGAGTAAGTAAAATTGCCATATTTGTGTTATAGACATTGTGACCCCAGGTTGCTATCACCACTATAAAGAAGTCCTCTACAATTAATCATTCCACACCAAATGACTCTGATTGAACAAGGATAAAATTATGGAGAAATTTTGAAAAGCCCATGGCAATCAGTTTTACAGATGGTCATCATGTTAACCCTTTAATTCAGAGAAAAAAGAGACTGTTTCTGTCTTTCAGTCTATCCTTCTGCTTTAATAGTGTGCCAACTCAGTGTGATGTAACATTTATTTTCATATACAAGGACCACAGTTTAAAAACAGTGAAAAAAATAATAATATTTGTGTAACAATTTGAACAGGAAAACCTACCAGCTGGAATATACTTTTTATATCTTTTTTTTCATAACCTTGATGAAAGAAATTCTTCTCTGAATGTGTGTGCACGCTCACTCAGACACTATAACAGTGCATCCAACAATAAGGGCAGCATTGTGGCTCTTTAATGTAGTGATAGGAAATATGGTTGCGGCACACAGTAAGCACCAGTTTTACATGCTGATACATTTTGCTTCTGAATATGCATGTTCAGAACATGCTGGACATGCATGCATCCCATCTATTCATGCTAATAAGTTAAAGTAGACAAAGCTGAAGTCTCTGAATATATCACAGATGATATGTTAGTTAAGCCACATTCTTGATAAGCCCATCTTCAGAGCGAACTCAACTGCTGAATTGTATTGCTCTGTCTTTTATCCAGTTGGATTTGCTCTGTCATGTGTCAACATGCCTGTTGGTCTGGAGAGTGTGCGTGTGTGTTGTGTGTGTACACTGCAGGAGGCAGATGCAGGCAGCAGCAGACTGACTTATGATGAGCGAGTGTTCAGGCATCAGTAGTGCAGTGTGTGACTTTTGCAGAGGCCATGGAGGGATAGCGGCAGGGCTGGGCACTCTCTGCGCCGTGTCGCGAGCCATGATGAATGGCAGCTATTCTGAGCTGGCAATGACGGCCCTGTTAAGGGCCTGTGATAAATGTCTGCATTCTGGCATGCACCCTGTGCCACGCTCTTGGGGGTTATTGCCATTGTACCTGTTTAAAATACAGCTGAGTTACTGCTTAAACAGTCATTTACATCTGCCAGGTAGTTCAATTTTTGTAAACATTTACACAGCAGGACGTGTTTGGTCAAAGACAGTAACTTTGTATTTCACCGAATGTTTTTCTCTCACTTTCTTTTAGGGTAAAGTAATGCAGATTTTCCCAAAAATTATTTTTGGAGTAGAAAGCATGACATATATCAGCAACTGCCTGTGGTGATTTATAGACTGACCACAAAAATAGGCACTTGGGCCTGGACAATAGGGCAACATAATTAGATATCAGTGATGACTGACAAGTAAACAATTGACAAATTATATGATAATGGCTACGCTGGGAAAAAAGAGCAGACAGAAGCAGGTGAAAGTTGTTTTAAATAATATAAAAACCTGGCTAATATTAAAAAAAAACATGTCCTCTTACTGTTAAAACAATAGATTGTTACATAGAATTATTAAGCTGTTCAAACAACAGTACAGTATATTATCCACTTTCTTTGCTATGGGATTCTCATTGTGCAACATAACCTCAGCATTTCCCATATAGCTTCTGTGTCCCAATGCTTCAGAAGAGTCGTAGAATACTGGCGAGTAGTGCAGAAGTGTTCCTGAGATAGCATGTTTGATCCTCAGTGACACCCAAGTCATCTGTGGCCAGGAGTGCTCTCTGGTTTCCCATGGTCATCTATAGCTAAATTCAATAATGTTTCTGTTTTTTCCATCTCTCTGAAGTTTCTCAACAAAGGAGGCTCATTATTATTATATTACACAAATGTCCATTTTGTGTGTTCAACAGCTTTAACCACATGCCAGCAGGATCTTCTGAATGCCTGTGTTTCAAAATAAGAAGTGAAATAGTTCCCAAACAGTGATGATTTATATTTCATCATATATTTCATCATCTTTTCATTACAGATTTTCCTGAACGCAGCACAATGACTAGGAAGGCAAAGCTGCGGTGGACCAAGTGTGTTTCTCTGCTGCAGCTTGGGAAAATATGTTAAATATCGCCCACTCCTGTCACTATGTCCAAATACCTTGGTACAATTGTGCATTACATTTTAGCCACACAATCATGCAAGATCAATTTACAGCATTTTGTGTTATATGGCTGTCTGGTTTGGAAACCTAAGCTGAAAGCCTGTCTGTATGTCTGACCATCTAAAGAGTAAGTCCTTGGGAAAAAAAAACACTGTAAAAATTCTGCCGCTGCCAGTCTGGCACCATAACATCTTGTAATTAAAACCGGCAAAGTTAAAATGATGAAAAGTCTAGGGACCATTTAAGAGGCCGCCACGCTTCCCAAATAAAACATGTAGCAGGTAAACGGGCTCGGGCACGATAGAGGCGGATAAGAAAACAGAGCTTGAAACTTGGTGGTGAGGCCTAATTAATAAGAAGCATGGTCCAGTTCAGTGGTCTCGCTTTAATCTGGGGACCAATTAGCTGCTTTTGAGAAGCCGGGGAGCTGAAGCCTCGGCTGGTGCCGGAGGTCTGCTCTCCCAGTCTGACACGCTGTCACACTCCCAGCCTCAGTCTGACCGAGAGCCCACAAAAGTCATTTAAGCAACAAGGAGGAGATGCAAAAGAGCAGCCGTGACGTAGCGCAGGGGTCACGGGGTTAATGATGAACTTAAAGCACTCCTGGAGTGCCTGTCTATTACTGTGTGTTTCCTTTCCTGGAGCAGCGAGCTGAAGAAATGTGAAATTTAATCAGAGGAGAGTTGGCTTTTGTTATGTAGATGCTTCCCTTTTCCTTTGAGGATGCACAGGTAAGTAAGCAAGCTGCAAAGTTTTGCTTTGTTTTGTTCATGGTGTGTGTGCTCCAAGAGAGCAGATGATCAGTCAAAATCACATGATTTTCTCTAGAAATGACTCAATAGGCAGCCTCTTAGGGCTGTTCCCAAACAACAGTTTTGCATGACACAAGACATGAGCTAATTTTCAACCAGAAAACATGTCCTCATCAGTATGACAGGTCTAGCGCACTTCAAGATAATTGTTGTTTGCAATGTAGTCTACAAAAGAAGAAGACAACAGGGATCATGTAAAGTAAAAAAAAAAAAAAAAAATCACATCCCTTTTTGACACAGGAATAATCATGCATTTTCACTGGTCCAGAGCGGCAACAGACATGAATGCAGCCTACCTCCCTCGATTGGCTTCATATGGGTGTTATGAAGGCATTGCCTTTAAAATCTGATTGAAATTTAGTCTTCCTAAGCCAATACTTATGTAAATTAATACTTTTTTTTGAATAATCAGAAGGTTTACATGGTGTGTATCACTAGACTTCATATTTTCCTAAATGTTGACATAGTTAACATCAATATAGGTTGGTCAGATTTGGATTTGCAGTCAATATAGTGATTTCCAGCAACTCTAGCTGCACACACAATGTAAACACCATCTGCCTCTTGACTGAGTAGATGCACAGATTGATTTGCATGAAGTTCAGCTCTGCTCAACATTTTTTAATGCACTGCACCACCCGTGTGACCATATCTGACAAAAGCAATGTTTCCCATTGAAAAAGAATGGGATCCGTTATTGTGCCAGACCAGTGTAAATGCACTGCAAGGAAAGTATAAAAAACTATGTCAATAACAGCTACTTTTAAAAATCAAGCCTTATTTCCTACAGAAAAATCAGCCTTTACTGCTCAGTAAACAAACTCTTGTTTGTTAAAGAGCCAAATCAGATTGACTTGTTGCTGCTAGTAGTACTCCTCAAATTAAATATCTTGAACATTTATTTAATCTGGGGTATGAGTAAGAAATATCGGTTATGATTTAAGACAAACCTTCATCAGCACTGGTTTATGTGGCTCCTTAATGTGGGCCCTGAAGATCCAGCAACCCTGGTTATACAATATAAAAAATATAATGTTTGGAGACTGAAACTGAGAGACTATTTGAAACAGGATTTTTTTCTCTCTTGTCCTTGCAAAATGCTTTTAGTTTAGAAATATTAGGTTGTCTTGTATGTACAGCAATTTTTAATCACACATTCAAGTCAGGGGATGGTGATGCTAATTTCAAAACCATCCGTTTCTTGAGCATCATGATTTTGATGAATGTTGTGGATCATTGTCTTGTTGTAATATCCAAGCTATTTTTTCCTTCAGTTTCTTCACTCACTGTGCGACATTTACTTCCAGGATTTTATGATAATTTGAAAACTTCTTGCTGCAACACAACTCAAAAGCAAGATAGATAGCTTGGATATCCACCCTCATGAATAACTGTCAGGCAAGGTGTTCTATTAGTAAAATGTTCCTCCAAACATTGATGATTGTAGCCAAAGAGTAAAATTTTTTCACCAGACTTAATTGCATCTGGTTTCTCTGAATTGCATACTTTTGCTGACTTTTGTGATGAGATCACAGTAAAGGTTACTTTCTGATGATGATGTAAATGATGTCTGTGGGCCAGTGAATTACTATTCCCATGACAGTCAATTCGTCCTTTAGATCCTTGGAAGTAATGTGGGGGTCTACTTAACTGTCACTTCTTAAATACATTTTAAACCATGAAAAATTACAACCAGGAAGAGTTTGGACATTTTTATAGTCTTCTCTAACTTTGTATGAATTAATTATTTTTAGTTTCAGATCCTCAATCAGCCACTTAGATGAGCCCATGGCTATTGAGTGTAAGACCCTGAAAGGTCTGAAAGGTCACATCATTTATTATACTCTGAAATTGTCTACACCTGACCTGGATTAAGGCCTAATGAGTACAAATATGATCTGAGACTTCACAAAAAAAAAGAAAACTATTGGAGCAAGATTACGAATGCCACATAATACCATGTTGTATTAGTTTAACTTTGTCATATTTATATATATTAATTCAGCTAATACAATGTGTCTTATAATTAGTCCAAATGTGTCATATTTAAGTTTGTCCCATGCATATTACAATACATCTTTCATAAGTCTCAGGGGATTTTGAGAAACTTGTGATTTCTAGGAACTAAAAAATACATGTCTAATTTTTAACAGAATTATTATGTGTATTATATGAAATCTCTGTAAGTACTGATGTATTACTCTTATTTCATTGTGAAAATTTGACTGGAAACTAAAGGGTTAACATGTTGAACCATCCGGTGTCAAGCCAGGATTTGAGGTCAACCAGTCACTGTGCACTAACACCTGTCAAGGTGGGTTTTTCTTATTTTTGGCTGAGTTTTGACATTTAGGGCCCAAAAAGGCTCTAATAGTCAGGATTCACAACCATACTTCAGTTTTAATTTGGTATTAGCATGCTAACAGTAATGACATGGAATCAATGCTTGCTACTGGACCTAAAAAAAAGCCTGACTGGAACATCACTAGGCGATGCTTCTCAGAGGGAGGAAAAAACAGAACTTCAGGCAGTGTTAAAGATCTGACTTCAGCTGAAGGAGGGGACCTGTTGGGTCCAGAGCCCTGATGGGGTCAAACCATTGCCATGAGTCATCGTTTTCACAGAGACGTTAAAAACGGTACTGAAAACATTCATAGAGGCCCTGCCAGTGTTTTGGAGTTAGAGTCGCCCTTGTTTTGCCATGCAGTCTACTTTGTTGTGAATCATGTACAGCCCACGTTGTTGATGGGTTTGGCCTTTCAAAACAAAAACAGTATAGAGAGCACTGATCGCTGATCCAGCGCCTACGGCAAATGAATCCTCGCATCGCGCACATTCCTGTTTCACACCTAATACATCCTGACAACACCACTCCTGCCAGCACGCATAATATCCAGATGGTACACCAATGATTCAGTAGTCTGACATTTCTGTTGCATATTCACAAGAGGAAAAACTGCATCGCCATCACAAACAGTGATGTGACTGATATGTAAAGCTACATTCCTGCAGGAATATTAGGCTTTTGGAATATTTTCCAAAACAAATGATTTTTTTGCTGTTTGAAAGTTCTTTGCTTATTACACCTTTAATTCCTATTTAGGAAAGTTCAGGTAAGGCTAGAAGGCTTCTAGTCCAATAGCTCTGTATAGAAACTTTAGCAGATGAAAATTAAACCAAACAAACAAACAAACAAAGTAACAAAAACCATCCATTATTTGCATAAGCAATTACCTTAAAACCTTTTTTTAAAAGAAAAAAAAAAATCTCAATTGACAAGAATCAACCCCAGCAAAGACCTGCATTTCATGTTACAATTGATGTTTTTTTCTTTAAGTAGCAAATATAAATAAAATGTTAAAATATTAATAACTATCAAATCAGAAATTCCTTGAAAAAAAAAAAGTGCAAGCAAATAAACAAGGTCATAAAGCAACATTTGCATGAACAGCTGTGTAGCCTCCAGTGTTGTGTTCCCTGCCGTCACCCCCAGGCCAACCCAGGCTTGTCTGGATGCAACTGCAACACAAAATTGCCTCCTTAATAACCACAACATGGCCCAGTCTGAAATCAGGAGAAAGTCTTCTTCTGCAGCACGTCTGGTAAAAACAACATTATTTCTCTGACTGACAAGAACAACATAGTTGTTTCACCTTTGATTACAGATGAAATTTAGTGTAGAAAAAACTCGGAGCCAACCGCTCATAAGATCTCCATATGAAAAACTCCGAAACTACTAACTGATATGTCATTGGTCGTGGGTTGTAGAGTTTGGTCTCTTATTTTTGTGTTTTTTTGTTTCTACTGGACTTAAACGAACCAGCATGTGGACCAGACCGAGCAAGGGAGCAGAACCACTCAGTCTTTTACAAGTCTAACCTTTTTGGTTCTGTTGGTTTTTCCCCTTGCCACCATGCAAACTAAATGGCCGTGCCATTTAATTACCAAAGCCATGTGTGATATGTGGGGCAGGGCCAGGCAAAGCACGGGGTCCGGCCCCACTGGGCATGTTGACAGGCCGAATGCAGTCAGCCTGCCCTTCTCCTCCTGCTCTGATAGACAGAGGGGCCAGTGAGCCACTGGGGGTTGGCATTTAGCGACTGACAAAGAGCATTAACATATAATTGCAAAATGTTAAATGCCATAATGGTCATGCATGCAGGCAGATTTTGGCCGGAAAACTAAGTGCTGTTTAGTCTGGCAGTCTAAATTCCCTCAGTGTCTGACTCTGTCCTACTACAAACAAAGTGAAAAAAACAGTGCATGCCTCCAATACCATGAGCATGGCCTGGTCAACTTGATGAGGGCTTTTGGATCATGTGATGTAACAGTCAGTGATAATAAGAGTACCTAGGCCTCTTTTCATTATACCCACTCACTGTCTGTGAAACAGGGCAACCCCAGGGCAATCAAGGTGAAAGAGCTTGATGTGTAAATAATAGTCTGGGCTTGCTTGCAAAGTGCTTTATCCCATACTGACAAATGCACCCAGATAGGCTCTTGGAGTGACTATATAACCAATCTCCAGGGGTCAGAATGAGCTGTACTCCAATGGCTCATTTAACAATATCATGGACATGCAAGTAATATAATGGACATTGACCCATAACCCAGCACACTGACGCCATGCTAATTCATGACAAAGACTCTTAGCACTCAATGGCATAAATGCCCACAGCCCATTGCATGTTTACTCGTTTGTTTTTATTTACTTGGCTTTAAGGTCTTATGTAACATCAATAATGTCACTATGAAACAAATAACCTTCTTTTTTTCCAAACAATGTACAACACTTGAAAAACCTCTTTTCCTGTTGTAAGCAGCTGTCACACATACCAGATTTGTTTAGAAGATCCCAAGGCCAAGATGGTCCCTCGATGAAGAGCACTGTTGAGTCGCTAACAAGGATAAGCACAGATTTATCTGATGTCTTCTTTTATTAACAAGAAGTAACATCATCAATAAAGCTGTCTTTATCCCTGCATAGACGCCGACGTCCAAAGCTTGTGAGAGAGATTCCAGGAAGACAGAGAAGAGTCCAGAGGAACGGAGACACAGGTAGGGAGGGGAGGGCAGGTTAAGCAGAAGGAAATGTTGGACTTTCCATGACATTAAAAATAACAAACAGAATGAAAACAGAACAGATCTAACCGACTGCTTGCACAGATTCTACATGATGAGGAGTGGGTGTACACAGACTTACATAGCCACCACAAACACAGACAGTGGCCACCGTCAGAGGCCAAAGGGGGAGAACACACTCAACTACACAGAATTGCCATTCCTACCATGGTGACTCTGAGACCGCACCGGCCAGTGCCTCTCCCCTAGAAGACACAACCAAGTAGAGCGAGGCGGTGAGTGGGAGATAGGCCATTGGCACCAAACACAAACAAACACACTGTTTAGAAATCAGCTTTTCATTGCATTCTGTCTCTCTGACAGATAGAAACTCAATTTGTTACATTTTCAGAGAGAGGTTAGTTAAAATTCATAGAAAAAAAATCAATATTTTTTTTCTCTCTGTTCAGCAAACAGAGTTTTGTGCTATATTAATTAGGACAGAATAAATGATCATGCTGATAACAAGGGGAAGCAGAGAAATACACCCAATTCAAATTAAATGTGCTACATGTAATATTTTTCACTTCAAAACACTAAGGATCACACTGAACAGTTTGTTTTGATGTGCTCTCTGTTCGACACAGATCATGTATTCCCTTGTAATTTATCAAAAACAACTGACTGGCTCACATCTAACAATCATGTTTGCATCCAAATAAGAAAAGAACATGCAAGAAAACACTGTATTCATAGATTAATGCATTGTATTAGATCTAAGTCTGACAATCAACTTCAAACCTGCATATACATATATATATATATATTGATCAGCCATTACATTAAACCACCTGTCTAATATTGTGTAGGGCCCCCTTGTGCTGCCAAAACCCAGTGAGTCATGGATTCAACAAGACCTCTGCACCAAGACTTAAGCAGAAGTTAATTTAAATCCTGAATGTTACGAGGTGGGGTCTCCATAGATCTGACTACTTTGTCCAGCACATCCCACAGATTGGATTGAGAGCTGTGGAATGTGGAGGCCAAGTCAACACCTTCTTTTTGTCATGTTTCTTAAACCATTTCTGAACAACTTTTGCAGTGTGGCAGGGTGCACTATCCTGGTGGCAGAGGCTGCTGCTATTAAAGAATACCGTTGTCATGAAGAGATGTACATGGTTTGCAACAATCGACATGATCAAGGATCCAAGGTTTCCTGACAGAACATTGCCCGGAGCATCACATCGCTCCCGCTGGCTTGCCTTCTTCCTGTATGGCATCCATATGAATAGATCTGCTGCTAAGGTCTTGGCGCCAACCTAATCTGATAAAGGGAGACCCCACCTTGCAACTTACAGGACTTAATGGATCTGCTGCTAACATGTTAGTGCCAGATACCACAGCACATCTTCCTGTGGTGTTCATGCCTTGATGGGTCAGAGATAATAGCAGTGACCTACAGGGGACCTACACAATAATAGGCAGGTGATTTCAATATTATAGCCTGATCAGTGTACATATATATACTCTATTATCAAGATCCATTTGTCTTGAGATGGGTATTTTTTTTTTATTTTTTTCTAGGATTTAATTTGAGAAACACTGAAATAGGAAACCTTTCATAACTTGTTCATTTTCAGGCACAACAATAAATTTAAGAGGTTCTTCTGGAGGATGAGGGGAAGCAAAAGGACAACTTGCTCTTGCACACAAGTGCAAATCGCATACAATTCAACCTTTCATACAAATGTCCAATGACGACTGCAAAAGTGAACAAAAGAACAAGAGGACATTCTGGACAACCCCATCTGAGCTTTTCTTTAGAGCAGATGCACTTTTCCACACAAATATATTGCAAAACATTTGTCAGCTAGAACATTTGACAACCTGTAAGTGATGGTGAAAGAATTGTCCTCGCCCTGCCAAATGATGAATAGCATCTCATCCATCGCTTCTAGAAAGGTTTTATTTTTTTCCCTTGTTCTCAGAGCATGTGTGAAAGATTTGTATTCACTCACGGGGTAGCATTTGTTCAATTTCTCTGTGTAGAGTATCTATGACTATCATTCTTTGCTTGTCAGGCAGAATAGATGTCAGTAGACTGAGAGGTGTGCAATCTGCTGCTGTGTCTTGACAGGATAATGGTTAACTTCAGTTTTTCACTCTGAGAATCGCCAAACCGGAAGAGGACGGAGAAACTGATTTCACCAGCGACATGCTAATTCACTTTTGTCCAGGCTTGTCACATATATTCTAATAAGCCATTTCGTTATAACGGCTCAGACGTTTTTTGAGTAGGAATGTGTAAAATGACTACATGTTTTTAATGATGGTTCATAGATGTCAGCCCAAGCATGGCTGAACTCTGTTCCTTCTCCTAATTAAAGAGCGAGGCGGTGCAAAGGGGGAATGGAGGAATGAAGAGAAGCACCTAAAGCACGAGTGTTCTTCACTGTGTGGTGAGCGAGAGTGAGATAGAGGGAGAGAGAGAGTGAGAAGAAGGAGAGCGATGAGATGAAAGGAGGTTGTGAAGTTGCAAACACTAACGTGCTATTACCACAGGCTAGCAGAGGTGCACCACTTTGATCCATCACTATCGATTAAACATCAACTTTGCACAGCCACCCCCACAGACTGCAGAGAGGCGCCTTCGATTTCTGCACGGGATTCAGCGAGTGAACTAGTCACAGTGCCATCCAGTAATCAGCTTGAACCCACCTCCTAACTTAGGTCATTTTTACCCCTAGGTTTCTAGGGTACGAGTCAAATGTGACAGTTGACAAAGACTATGTTCTGCTGCACTCCAAATCAGACATGCTGTTCTATATCAAAGAGCAAAGAAGCAGGGCATCCACCGTAAATCTGACAGGCAGCTGAGAGCCACACCTGAGCCCCTGGTCCGCAGAACAGAGAGGACCACCTGAGCTTTGGTCCAACCTATTTAACCTGAACCAAAGAACTTGCCTATCATTGCATAAATTTCACATCTGTCTGACACATATTCTTGGTATTAATTTATTATCTTTCTTATTTTCTTGAATGACGTCAGGTAAGAGGACATTTCACCCTAGGAATTGAATAAAGTGGATCTGATCTCATTGA
This sequence comes from Brycinus macrolepidotus, assembly GCA_037974445.1. Lineage (NCBI taxonomy): Eukaryota > Metazoa > Chordata > Actinopteri > Characiformes > Alestidae > Brycinus > Brycinus macrolepidotus. The sequence continues at coordinate 32,446,911 of JBBPCZ010000115.1, read as the reverse complement.
GCCTGTCTTTACCAGAATATATATAAAAGCAAAGTAAAGTGGCCCCTTACAGTCACATGTGAACACACCACATCACAGCACACAGTGCGAAAACTGTGAAATTCTTTAACCCGTTCACCAAGTGAAGCAGTGGGCTGCCACCACCAGGGGGGCGCCCAGAGAGCAGTGTATGGGGACAGTTGCTCAAGGGACAGTTGCTCAAGGGTACCTCAGTAGTGCCACTAGCAGTCCTGGGATTCTAACCCCCAACCTTCTGATTGCAGGGGCAACTCCCTAACCACTAGGCCACCAGCTGCCCTAAACACTCAAAGAATCTGTCCCTCACCATGAAATAGCTTTCGCTGTATACTGTGGTAGCTTCCTAAGTTGACTGGATATAAAATGGGCATTAAAAAGAATGAATTTGAAGGTGTCTCAGTGCCCTCAATAACTGCGATCCATCACCTCTGCTAATGGGGACTGATTCATTTATGTTTCCTACCTACTAACTGGCTTTTCAACTAGGAAAAATTACACACATCCTTCAAGGAGTGCATATATAGCTTCTATATGAATACAGAAGTGACTATATGAATCCAGGTCACATTATGTACCGGGAGTAGTTACTATGTAGACGGTGGTCTACAGGCCCTTCATAGATCACAGTCGAGGTATTAAAAGCAAACTCTACTTGATCTTTCTTTATAAAAGAAAGAGTTCTTTGTCAGTTTGGATTTGATCAATCAGTTCTCTGCAAGCATCAGAGCATCATGAGTAAATGCAATGAGTGACTGCTATGAAGCAAAAGAATGAAGCACTGTAAAATAATAGCCCATTTACAAACCACATATAAGAGACAAGCTCTGGCAACCAGCAACGAGGGACCTGTTTTGCTTGGCATTCAAGGTAAGGGCAGATGCTTGTCTCCCCTATAAAAAAAGACATTCCCCAGCCCATACCTTATCCTAAACTACCTCAAATGCTGAGGGCCACTGGCTGATTGGATTTGGATATTCCATCACCTGAGAACTACAAGGTAACTTTCCCTAGCCACCTTGCCAAATCACCACAAAGATGTCACCAACATGCTGACGGCTCCCCAGAGCACTCCACCTGCACACCCACAACTCCTCTCCTTAATGGCAGTCGATGTTTGCCAAGATTTTCATTAAGATTGCGACCCAGAGTAAATAGTCTTACAAGGGCGCAGCCTCTGTCGGCTGCCTTTCATACAAGCAGGCCACATCGCAGTAGTACATTTTCGTGAAATCAATAAGCTGGAGGAAACCTGCTAGGGAATTATTGCTTAAGCTAATCTGTAAGGTTAATGTAAACACTGGGGAGCAGAGAGGACATAAGAATCCCAGGTCCTGGAGGTGCTTGGCATTGCAGAATTTAGTCATTCGGCGCCACTCATCCAACTTGCTGGTTAATTGGCAAGGGCTTCAGAAGCTGATCTGGGTCTGTTAGAGCAGCATAAACACATGCAATGCTGAGGCTCTCCAAAACCTGCAAGTTTGTCAAATCTTGTATTAGAACAGGCATCATGCTGAGATCCAGCACTGTTACACTCTCCTGCTTAGGCTTTCGGCGCTGTATTGTGGCACGGTTTCGGACTCTTTTCTTCAAGGTCACAATAGGTAAAACTATCTGCTGAATGGTCACTCAATATTCTCTCTTTTTCAGTGGAGGAAAGCGTGTATGATTGCATCTATTTTGGGCACAGGAGAAAATTAAGCAATACTTGGAATGTGGCGAATGACTGAAAGCAGCCCTTCATCTCTGCCGTTCAAGTGAAGTTCTATGATCTCGTAGCTGCTGTTTGATGGGCATGCGTCTCCATTCAGGCTACCGCAAGCAATGAAAAAGAAGTCTACTTACAAATCTTTACAGTCACTCCTACGGCCAGTTCTAAGTTGTACCTTGATTATACATCTAGCCCAAGCATGCAGAATAGCATATCTCATGTCTCTCTGGCTCAATTGAGGACACACCCCAGCATTTAGAGAGAGGGGTAAGGCTAGGTAAGCCGTATACTGCCATATCACAGGCAGATGAAAAACGTCACGGTGTTGTTATTTACGACCTCCTTTGTCTCAACCATCGCTGTCTTAAGTATCTAAAATCAACCGTGATAAGCACTCGGGCGCAGTAATAACTCACATTAATTAAACATCCTGTGCAGTGGTAGGATTGAAGGGGGCCCTTTTGTTCCAAAGCACCAAGGCTCACTGCTATTAGCATATTAACAAATCAAGTGTCGTGCAAGGCTGGGGCTGGCAGTACCTGTAGTGTGAGAGTGAGAGAGAGTGAGAGAGAGAGAGAGAGAGAGAGAGAGAGAGAGTGCTAGGGTACACATGATGGGTACGATGTCCCACTGAGAACGATAGGCTGTTAACTGCCTGCACCATAATTCCGTCGGCGTTAATCAGAAGCAGAGAGGCCATGTGACATGGAGGAGGATGATGCTTTTAAATGTCACTCTCCCCACACACGCAGGTAGCTAAGACAGTAGGACACGTACGCGCATGGCCATGTGAAGCCAGAGATGTATGAGCAACAGCTCCCTTGACGGCAGATGAAGCCAGTGCTCCGATAGACTTTGGAAATTCAAATAGCGCCTTAAGCATCGATGACTCACTGTGATTAGACAGAAGCACAGCTTGAGTCCTGCTCAATCTCTCTACTTGCTCTTTAACTCAAGTTGTTTAATTGCAGGAATGCCTGTTCAAAAAAAAAAAAAAGCTAGGCTTGTGTACTTTACATACGTCTCTCTGGTGGACCTAAGTCACTCGGATATAAATATGCAATTGATGAGAAAAATAATTAAGGCGCCAAACGACAGCAGGATTGCAGATACTACTTTGAATCTAAATGGGAGTGTTTTAAATCAGCGGACTCCAGCACGCTCAAGATACGCTGAACATCAAATAACTTCCAGAGATGTGAGTGTGCGGGGTACGATACCACCACTCATTTGTGTAGAATAACAAACCCTCGAGACCGTGGCGATGGAGAGAGAGAGAGAGAGAGAGAGAAAGAGAGAGATAGAGAGAGAGAGCGAGAACAGAAAAGAGTAAGAAAGCGGGATGGGAGAGCAAAGGAGGAAGAAGAGAGCGGGAGTGATTCTTAATATGAGATGGCAGATTTTATTTCAGCGCTGCACATAGGGCCCCATGATCAAAGTGAAGAATGCCGTTTTAATTCAAGGACTCGTACCTCATTGCCGCTCGACAAGCTCATTATTGAGAGCAAGTGCTGTAGGAGGCAGGTGAAAATGATACCGTCGATGATAAAAGGCAATCCTACACATGCTTTTGGAGCCAATGATTTGTGCCCCTGTTCCACTCTTTCTACAGCCTGGTGAGGTACAAAAATGCCTCCCGGGCCATTTTATGATTCAAGCATCTCAGAACTCTTAAGAAAATTAAACTGCTATGTTGATGGTTGTAATCAGTTTTCTCCCCTTGAAATTATTCAGCAAACGCATGTAACTGAATATCAATTGTATTGTATTGTTTCAGTGAAAGGTAGTGACTTGTCAGATTGTTTGGTCAAAACAACTCTACATCTTTCTCACTGGATCCTGGCATTTATTTGCATTTCATTTTATGTGTTTTATTTACACACAGGGTTAT
>JBBPCZ010000115.1:32426775-32443194 GCA_037974445.1 Brycinus macrolepidotus | reverse complement strand
AACTCTACATCTTTCTCACTGGATCCTGGCATTTATTTGCATTTCATTTTATGTGTTTTATTTACACACAGGGTTATCTCCCCTGGCATGCCTTCAATTGTGTGTGAATTTTTCTTGGACTGGTTAACCACCTAGTTTCTGTTCCCTGCAGCTGAGCGTGATTCTGCAACACCACAATACACTGAGTCTATGCAGACTTTGTTACTGCAACATAAAATTCATTCTGTTAATGGAGCAAAACTGAAACTATTTACTGTCATTTATTTGACTTTCATAGAAAGATTCCATTCATTTAGTGTCATTCATTCATTTCATATCACTCATTTACTTCATTTTCTGTCTGTCAGTCAAACAGCCTTATTGGCTCATTTTACAAGAAGACCTTACTAACCTGAGTTGCTTCATCTACTTTCATGAATGCAAGAGTAATACATTAAAATGATCAGTCTAGTTAATTGGAAATTACACTTTTGTGATTTAAGTTACATAATACTTAGGCATGTATCTTATAATCTCCTTAACACTGTTGCTGAAAACCAATTTGCATAATATTTTAAAGTAAAGACAATTTTTGAGCACACTGCTTTTATTTATATACTATACACGAATCAGCCAAAGCATTGAAACCACTGACAGGTGAAGTAAATAACATCTCGTTACAATGGCACCTGTCAAAGAGGTATTTTAGGCAGCAAGTTGACGTGTTGGAAGCAAGAAATATGGGCAAGTGTAAGGATCTGAGTGGCTTTAATAAGGGACAAATTGTGGGTCAAAGCATCTCCAAAATGGCAGGTTCTTGTGGGATGTTAGCAGTTTTCAGTGGTTAGTAGCTACCAAAAGTGATCTAAAAAAGTACAGTCAGTTAACTGGTGACAGGGTCATGGGAACCAAAGGCTTACTGCTGTGCACGAGGCGCGAAAGCTAGTCTGTCCGATCCAGTGGAAGAACTACTGTAGCTCAAATTGCTGAAAAAGTCAAATTGTACGGGGATGCGTAGCTGCAGACCAGTCAAACTCCACGCTGAACCCTGTCCATTGGCAAAAATGCCTACAATGGACAACTGGTAGGTGTGTGTCACTTACTTGGGGAAGTGATGGCACCAGCATGCACTACGGGAAGAAGCCAAGTAGCCAGAGATAGTGTGATGCTCTGGGCAATGTTCTGCTGGGAAACCTGGGTCCTGGCATTCATTCGGATGCTACTTTGACACCTACATAAACACTGTTGCTAACCAAGTAAACACCCTAAACCCCTTAACAGTTTTCTTTCACAGTGTCCTTCATTAGCAGGATAATGCCCTGTCACTCTGCAAAAACTGTTCAGGAATAGTTTGAGGAACAGGACAAAGAGTTAAAGTTACATAATAAGTTACTTGGCCTCCAAACTTACTAGATTTAAAGGATCAGCTACTAAAGTCTTGGTGTCAGATACCACAGCACACAGAGGTCTTTCCGAGTTCATGCCTCAGTGGGTCAGAGCTGTTTTGGTGGCACGAGGGGGACCTATACATTACTAGGCAGGTAGTTTTAATGTTATGGCTGATCAATGTATATACAACTTGAACTGCGTAAATACATTTAAAACTACACGATGAGGTACATAATAAATTACATTTAGATTTGATCTACACTCTGTATGAAAAGTTCCGAATCTGTGTTTCTGTCTTTTTTTCATTAGCTTTGATTTCAAGATCAAAGACAAAAACATGTATGGTTTAAGGATGTTTTTAAAGGGAGCGGTACTGGTATAAGGATTAGAATCCTCAGTAATTTATATAGAACACACTGGTTATTTGTTATTGATAACTACAAATCTAACTACATTCTATCTCATACAAAAAGCTGAGCTTAAAACATGAAAAAGACCATGTAATGAGAAAGCAGTATTAGCAGCAACAGGAACCATTCTAATGCAAAAAGAAATGATGCTTGGGCAAGATACGTAATCAGTTTTCATTCCAACACAGTTGGAGGGTTTTTGGTTTTTTTTTTTGCTATTTTCCGTGCTCCCATTCCAGCGTCTAATCAAATCCAGGAGGAAGTGCAATTCTTGTAATTGCATTTCATCATTACATGACACCCCAAAGATGGAGCAGGAGAAAACAGTGTCACACAGCAGAGGCCTGGCCCAATAGGGGGCTTCACTGAGCCATTCTAAGTCGCATTCACCATTAAATTACCATCCGGCTGGCTGAAGCCAACACATATAAGCATGCAAACTTGTGTTTGGAGAGAAAAGGGCCCATGAATATGTAAGAAGTTGTTTCAACAATAGAGGGGAACATCAAATCAAATCTTGACATACTTATAGAGAGATGCAATTTTCCAATCTCTGATGGTCTTCTCTTGAACAAAAGGATCCAGACAAAAGAGTTGGTTAAATATTTATTTTTTTCTCTCACACATTGTTGCTCTGTTGCTTCCAGTCTCCTATGATTTGGGTAGATTGGCAAAAATAGAAATTCAAGCTTGCAGTCATCCCAAAACACAACTGTCTAATTCTCCTTACTGTGCGGTTACACAATTCCAGTGTCTTCGTTGGCTCAGATAACTCGGCCTTCTTTAATATTTTCTGCTATTACATATTTCAAGGCGAGGCAGGTATTCTGTTTTCTGCCTCACAGTCTCTGCGAGCGTTACCGTGTTATATGTAACACTACAGAAGACAGCAAATGGCTGTGAACAGCTGCTGAGAAAAAAATACACAATCTCGCTTACAAAAACACCTTCCCCCTCCAACTCTGACACACAATAAATTGTGCAATGTTTGATAAGAACTGAGGTTAATGAAACAGCCACAGCCCATTCTATACAGCAAAATGCTGAAAATATGAGTCTGTAAGCTCCCAGAGGCACCGTGGAAGCCTTTCAGAAGTTGCACAGCATAGAGGCCATGATTACAAAAGCAATAGGAAGCAAAAGGAAGATAAGCCAGAATCATAATTTAGATAATGACAACAAAAAAGAGGGAGTCAGACCAAGACAATGGAATAACTAAGCCGCAACAAATAAATTGAAAACTGCACGAGATCCTGAATGGAGCTGTCGCTTCATCAAATAAACAAACAAATAAATAAATAAATAGAGGGAAAAAAAGGAGTAATTAAGTAAGCAAGCAAATAAATAAATAATTTTAAAAAAACAAACGAATGAATGAATGAATGAATGAACAAACAAACCAGCAAACCAGCAAACAAACATCCAACAAATGTTTATTTTGGAAAGGCCAAAATAAAAATTATTCCCCCTATCCAAAAGCACACAAGAATATCCATTTATTTACAAAAGATTCAAAATACATAATTAAATATAAATAAGGTAGTGCAATATTTATGTCCATCATACGGAGAGCTATTTTCTTCTCAAACGGGGAAGCATTACTCACAGTCGAAAGACTTCAGATTCTCCATTTAGATAATGCACTGCTGACTTCTGCTGTCTGCTTGCAAAGTAGAGTTTGCACTGTGCATTGTGCGTCTGTGCGGTCCTGAGGCGAAAAGCACTTTGTTCTAGTCACATTAAGACGCAAGCGACTTGAGCCGCACAATCAAAACCAGCGGGATCACTGTAGGCCGAAACAGCACTCAAGTTTTTTTTTTTGTTGATTGTATTTGAGGAGACGACAGCTGGATTAGTTAAAATATAAACACTCTGGCAAACACTGCAAGCTGGAAAAAAGTTTGGGTGACATGGCAAACACGGTACACAAAATAATCACAATATTCTGTGTTTTTTAAGTTGGAACAGATTAACATGCAACAGAACAAATGAACCTTCAAAGCTGTGCCACATTTAAAGCCGTGCAATGTCAGGAGTACAATGTTTTGTTCATGTTTGTTTGTCATTCTGGCAGAGATAAAGTGTTTAAGAAAGAATAGGATGAAAAACGATCCTATTAACCACTCATTAATGTAATCATTAATAAATGATTACAATAAGGTAATGTCATAATAGACTGCCATTCAATAAGCCACTTGCTCCTGTGCAGTTCGTGTGGTCACTAAACACTGGTTATTGTTGTTTATAGACTCCAGTTAATTTGTCTTTTTATGCAGTTGTCAGGCATTTCAGAACTCCACGAGCGACTGCATTTTATCATCATAAAGACAACTTGTCATTGTTGTCCAAAGGAAATAATGTATCTCTTTATTTATTCTTCGTTTGAACACAGCAGCCCTTTCCATTGTCCGATACCTTGATGATGAATGGACCAGAAGAAATGGTTCAAAATGACTTAAAATGTTTTGACATTATCTTACAACAGAAGTGAAGAATGTCTTTGCCTTCTCCTGTAAAGTTGCCATTACAATATCATCATATTGCTCAAACCTACATCTGAGACACCCACTCTCTTACAGACAGTTGCCATCTACTCTAAGTTTTAATGTAACACAAGCAAGCTGACGGATAGGGTCCTCAGTGTAGTCTGAGACTGGCTACTTGGTATTGATGCATGTAGCAACTCCACTGATCTGCTGGCCATTATCTTTACGTTGCTTGATAATGGAGAGGGACTATGTCAATCAATACCTGCCATGCACACATCCATAGGAGTGCCATGGAAACTAACACTGCACGAATGGCTTATGACAATCACAACTAGACCAGCGCAGGCAAAGCAAATGGCCAATTAGTGTTGCTGGATGGACAGGGGACAGCTTTTATCTTCACTAACAACATCACTACATTCGTAGTTAAAAGGAACTCTATGTTCTAAATGTATTCCAGAGAAAAAGGAAGCATATTACATAGTAACCATGCCGTAGCAAGGCGCTATATTCTGAGCAAGAAGGAGCCAGTAATAAAGCTGAACTGGTAATCATCATGATCCAATTAAATTATAATGGGGGCAAAAGGTTAAGACCAATGGTGAAAATTGATCAAATTAATCTCCAAGCAAGTAGAGGCTCTCTGTTTGGAAGCAAGCAATCTAACTAAGCCATCCTATCTAACTCCAGTGTTCAATTTTGTGGTAATGGGTGGGCTGGGTGTTGGCTAACGTATTTGTCTACTGGGGAATGGGGTCATTTAAAAAAAAAAAAAAAGACTAATTTTTCAAAAAGTGGTGGGGACGAATGGACCCTCGACAAAAAGTCTTGGGGACATGTGTCTCCAGCGTATGTGACACCTATATGCCCCCAAGGTACAAACAATGTAAATGTTCTCTCAGAAGCACAACATGGTTCTTAAGGACCAACTGTGTACGTTCAATGCGTTTTTAAGGCGCACTGTGTTCTTTTTCCCAGGGGAAAGGGGCACATTTTCATGATAGCTTTTGGTAAGTAGAAAACTAAATTAAAAAAGAGTCAGATAGGGCGTGTGGAGTCAATGCAACAATAAAAAAATATTACTGCAACAGAATCTGGTATGATTATGCCTCCCAGCTAAAGGTGTTGAAGACGTCCCCTTGTAAGTACCACCTCAGTGACAGCATTTTTACCCTGAAAGGTACAGTTGAAATCACTCCATTGTTAGTTTTAATCAGTTTTCTCCAGTTGTTACTTAATGCATGCATAAGTGAGTGAGTGTTTTAATGAAATGTTGTGAGTTGTCAAATTTACTGCACAAATGCTGATTTGGTGTAAGACTCAACATCTTTCCCATTGCCTATGTGTTCAATGACAACGTAAAAAAAAAACCTATATCTTACTTAAACCCATAACTTGTGCTGCTTCTTCTACTTTCATGAGCACATGTGTAATACATAAAAATCAGTCTAGGTAATCAGAATGTACTCAAATCACTTTTGATACATGTCAATTCATAAATACGCAAGTATCAAGTCAAGTATCTCAGAATCTACATAACACAGTTGTTTAGAACCACTGGACAAGAACACTAATAATAGACCTGGGGCAATACTCTCAACACTACATTCATCTAAGTTCCTAGGAATAAGAGCATGTCACAGCTACAAAAATTAAAGTAACTCTGTATTTGAAGGCTACCTGGGACTTCAGAACACTTGCGTAAGCACTGAATACCATATTTATAAAGTGATACTTGCATATTTCTAATAGTTTATGCTAAGAATTACAATATAAAAAAAGAATTTAAGAATTAAATAACTTTGCATTAAACTGGAGAGGCAGACATTTGTTCCATTTATAACACTGTTATAAAGTGTCAAAGTAATAAAAGTAAAGTAAAGTAAAGTGGACCCTTACAGTCACATGTGAACACACTACAGCACAGCACACAGTGTGAACAGTGTGAAATTCTTTCACACTGTGCGTGGGGATGGTACCTTGTTTAAGGGTACCTCAGTGATGACACTAGCAGTGCTGTGCCCACAATCTTCTGATTGCAGGGGCAACTCCCTAACCATTAGGCCACCAGCTGCCTAGTGGTTAGGGAGTTACAAAGCAGAGCATTAGTAAAGAACATCACGAATCATTTCTGTATGTTTTTACCTGAGTTAAAGTACAAAAGTAATGGAAATCTGTAATGGAAATCTGTTATGGAAATCTGAACGGTTCACTCTATTTTTCATGTTTGCAGCCACACGAAGAACCCCCTTTGTTTTTTAAAATAATGCAACATTTATAAGAACTTAAGGTACTTTTACTTTTAAAACTAATAAAAAAGGTGTGGGGATATGCCATATAGCTAAATATTAATGGGAAAATGTGAATGAAAATGATTAATTATGTTCAAAGAGCATCACAATCTTCCACAGAACTGATATATTGTGTTAACTAGGCCTCTGCCTTAAAAGTTTGACTACATGGCAATGATGCTTTGTAACAGTATAATAAATGAGACAAACATGTCTGTCACTTTAGCTGAAGAGCCAATACAATGCAATTAACTTCATAAAAAATCCTATGTTATCTTGTAATTACTGGTATAAGGGTTTAATAAATATTGTATTTAAAAAATGTTAAAATTTAATGTTTAAAAAAGAAAGTATTGCTTAATAAAAATGCAGTGCTTATGCATGTGTTATGAAACCCTGATGCAGATACCTTTCAAATAGGGTGTTACTTTATTTTTTCAAGGTTTTACATGGCGAAAACATTTAGGCAGATGCTCCAATTCCCAGCAACCTAGATGAATATGTAGGTTATAAACACTCTAGTACTGCTTTATAAACATGTTATTCAGTGCTTATGACGCCTGTATGTAGGCAGCGCTCAAATAAAGTATAAAAATGAAATAACTGTCCGGTTTCAGATTTTAATGATAGTGTAAACTTGTTTTAAAATGCAAAAAGTACAAAGATTGGTCATGACAAGGCATGACTTAATGGTAGAAAGAGCTTACTACCATTAGACCAGGCTGAGAAGAAGGAAGAGAGGAAGGTAGTGAAAAGCTTGCCACAGCTGAAGGGCAGGGGAGGGAACCTCCTGCTGTTTCAATAACATATCTCTTTCACGGCACTGAGGACTCACAGGAGCACGGCACATTGATACTACCCCACCATCACATGCATATAAAACCACACTATGCGGTCTGTCTTACTGAACAAACGAACAGAGAGAAGTGTGTACTTGAACTCTGACTTCATATGACATCATCAGCTGCATGATATGAGATAAATGGCCCCCTGTAGGCACGCCTGCATACCAACAGATTGAAGGCTACCATGCTATGCAAAAAGTCCTGGTGAAATATTACGCGGTAAAATCACTGGTTTTGTACAGGGAAAAAAAATCCAAAATATTTTTTATCGAGTGCCCAGGGCAAAAAAAATTATTTTAAAAGAGTCAGAAACACATTGCCCCTCCTAAGACTTAATGACATAATTAAGGTGTAGTCTCAGCCATCATTCTTTCAAAAGAGTGCTTGGTTCATTTGAGGATTTCCCATATATTCCTGTTTAATTGCATGAAGGCATCAAACGACACCACATATGTCAAGCAAACAATGAAATGCAGCAGCCTGAAATGAACTGTGGTGGTAAATAAAGCAGCATTCTTGCCGCATCATTCCACTCATTTTGAAAGATGTGCTATGCTTTCAGTCACAATAGAGGGGCCACGGTTAAGGCTTGTGCTTTGCAGCAGATTATGCATTTCTTACATTTTTCAAGAGCCTGGTCACTGCTTGCTAGGGATAAGTATTGAAAACCAATACTAATTTGGTACCGGTTCCTGAGTAATCAATACCAAAACATCGATAAGCTCCTGGACAAACGGTGCTGCTGTCGGTATTTATGCAGCCTCAATGCATTCTAACATAGCTGCCGATTTCAAACGGTTGATGCTAGACTGGATCAGTGGGAGCAATGGGAGCAACGTTCTGCATATCATCACCACACATTTGTTGACCGGACATTTGCTGCAATTGATCCTTTCTCATTCAATAGACAGAAAGCTCAGGGAAACTATTTAGGTTCTTATTTCTCCAAAAATCATAACAAAGTAAGTGTTGAGTCTTTTCACATCTTTTCACATGATATTTTTATTTTATGTACCAAATTATGGAGAATACTATCAATAAGAGTACCAATAAGTATTGGTATCCATAAGCAGTATCAGTATCAATAAAATAGTAATGATCTTCATCCCTGTTGCTCACCCAGCATTAGATATTCATTGCAAAGGTGATAAGAAAGTGAGACCACATTCAAGAGGACTGTAATTAGTAGAATAGCAGAATATAAACTTTTATACAATGTTTTGAACTACTGTTGAGACCACTGTTTGATGACACATTGACCGCATATTTGAATTTTGAGAAAAAAAAAATTGGTTATAAATATCATTGAATAATGTAAATAATATATATTAATGTGAAATTATTGTACTAAGATAATTCATGAAACTCTGAGGCATGTGAGCATGAAAAACAAGACACATGAACCATCACAGTTTCCTCTACAAAGCAAATAAAAGTACTGTATCAAGACAAGAACCCGATGAAGCCCATTTGAAATATAAAATATGCTCATAATGAGAAACTGATGCTCATAATCTCAAAGCACCAGACTTTTGTTCAGAGTCGAACTGCCATTACTCTCTTATCTCTTTTGTGGTATTTCCTCTTTTAAATTACAGTTCGAATCACTTCAAAATATAAAACTGACAGTGCCCAATTATCAATAGTCTGACTTCAAGACCTCCCTGTAGCATTAGACTGTGATTTTTTATTCTGACTCAGTCAGTTTTCATGGTCAGATTCCTTTACAACTAATTAGAATACATTAGTTATGCCCTGTTAAAATACTGGCTAAAATCCCCCCGAGAACTGTTAGAAGAACGTCCTTTCTACTGATGTCAATCAACAAAATCAGATTACCTAGAGTATAATGTGATAATTGTTTAGCAGTAGAACGTAATAAAAGTCTATATAAAATAAGTGTATGGATTGATTCCAAGCACCATTAGATACATATTCTAGATAAATATCTAAAGAAAGAATACAGTGTAATATAACAAAGAGAAACACCACAGTATAGAGTAATGACTGCTTTGAGAAGGTTAATAGTGTTTGTTGTTGTTTTATAGTGATCCTAGATCAGTCATGTGCATTCATGTAATGCTGAAATTAGTAATGTAGCACTAAAGAAGAAACATATTTTATTAAACAAAGCATAGTTTGTAACAAACCATGCTTTGCTTGGTCTGGTATGCAAGACCTTTTTTGGAAATTGAGTTTAACCATCCAAAATTTAATCATGTAACCAAATCCTGTAATCGTGAAATCGAGTTGAATTCTAATCGAGTTTAATCAGGCAATCGAGTTTAATCAAGAAATCGAATTTTATCTGCTAATCTGCTAATCATTATCACGATATCTGTCTCTGCATTACTGATATTGCAGAAGGCTGCAATATACAAATAAGTCTCTAACCAATCAGAGAGTTCACGACAGGGTGACCAATCACAGCTCCAGGTGAGTTACTGGGTCTTCTGATGTATCGAGGTCTTCATGTAATTCAACGAGTCTATTCAACAAACCATAAAAGGTGTTGGCGAATTGGTGCATGAATGGGCATGGCAAAACTGCTGTAACCAGATTTAAGAGATATATTTAAATGCGTTCGTTTTATGACATCACAAAAGCTATAAAAACAGGCTGTTTTGTAGCTTGTTTTCCATTTATGGACTGAATGGATGAGGAGAGCAAAGATACCATTTGAAACAATATTTACACACTTTAAGTCTTTTTAAGTCCAGCTAAAGTGATGATATGGGCCCTTTAATATTGCAATCACAATATGTAACAGTAAAATCGCAATACTGATATATTGCCCATATTGCGCAGCTCTGGTTAGACCATGAATTGTGTAACTGCAAGTTGGACCATTTTGTTGCTGGAGTGTCTGAGCTGTGAGTTACTATTTGTACCAATTAGTTAAAAAACAGGCCAGTAATGTTACTTTCCCTGTAAAGCAATATGCAGTCCCACACCATCAGCAGTACACTCTCCAGCAACAAGCATTTTTCGAAGCTTTCTTAAGCCTTGAAGAAAAAGCAGAGTGAAATTTGTCAGCACTCTGTGAGTGTTTATGGCAGGTGAGATTGGGATGAAAGCCAGGTGAGACTTTTTAACACAAGGAGAAAGTATTTTGTGAGGGTGGCATGCGAATTTTGGTGAGATCTGCACGCAAGTCAGTTTATCTGTGCAACTCATGGAATGCTGTATTGGTGTAATATATATATATATATATATATATATATGTGTGTGTGTGTGTGTGTGTGTGTGTGTGTGTAAGTGTGTGTATGTACGCGTGTGTAAACTTTACATTTTTGTCATGTTTATGTTATTTTTCACATCAAAACAAACACAAAAGTGCAGACTTGAACATGTCGGTACAGAATTTCAATATCATATGTATTGTCGTATACTGTATAATTAAATAGTATAAATAGTATAACAAAATGACAGTTACTAGATTTCTAAGGGATGACATTAGTGATCTAGAGTTTGAAGGTCATGATGGATGAACGGCTACACGCCACTGAGCCCTACGGAACATGGCTAAGAGGCCAGTGGGACAGCCCGAAAAGTCTGAGACTTCAGCGCCAAAGTTTAAGCACCCCCAGGCACCCTCCTGATGCATGACTGGCTTCCTCAAGTTTAATTAAATATTTTCATGCTTGCCTAGACAGAGCTGAATCTCTTGCAGGAAGTGGGCTCGGCAGTGACAGTGCGGGCTGCAGATAGGATTTCTCTCACACAGCTGACAAAGCAGTCGCCGTTCGCTGTGAGACAGCAGGATCTTACACTCTGAGCTGATCCTCAGAAGGTTAAAACAATTCTAATTACATCCGATCATAACCGTGCATGTAGCGTTCTGGCATGAGTGTGTGTAGTGTTCTGGATCAGAATGTGCGCTCAGCATGTGCATCCCTCCGCTCCTGCAATGTGAGCCATTCAGAACTGAAATGAGACAGGCAATACAGGTGTGAGATGAATATAATGCACATTTAGATTTCATACTCGCAGCACATTTTGATAATGAGTAGAAAAAAGTTAGTAGTCATTACACTATTCAAATGTAATTACATATTCAGTTTCATGATTATATATAGAGTACTGTGCAAAAGTCTTCAGCCACCTCTCAGTTCTTTGCATTTTGCTTTGAATCACCCTGCCTGTCAAACTGTCTTATCTTTGGCATATTGAGTAGATTAAATTAAAGTGCTGGGAAGAAATGTTTTACAGAAACAGGCTGCAGAGTGCCTAAAGATACAAGGTGCCTACATAAAGGTGTTCCAACCACTCAGCATTCAGCACCACCAGTATACTGATCACTGCCTGATCATCTGGAATCATCTGCACCTGTTTCTTCACTGGTTCATGCATTAGGTTAGATGGCTTTGTTATGCTTTGTATGATTCATATGTAGCTCACTATGTGGTTTAACAAACAAAAAAACACTCCTGTGAAACTGGTCAGGTACAGGGATTGGACTGAAAATGTGTTAGGAGTGTTAGGAGTAATGGAGTACAAAGTAATACATTACAATAATGTAATTACCTTTTCCAGTTACAAAGTACTGCAATGTGTTACGGTTGAAATTCTTGCAATCACACTACAGTTACTGACACAATACAGTTACTGACATTTGTTACTTTTGTTACTCATCTCTCTTTAAAAGAACAATACTAATTACATACGATGCATTTAAGGGGATAAGCACTGTTAGATAACTACAGTTACTCACTGTAATAACTGAGATGAATCTTCAAAGACAAGGATTTAGAGAGTTTTATTTCATTATTAAGCGCATGAATGGAGTGACAGAAAATGTTTTGCTGGGATAAACTGGTATTTTACAGATCTGTAATACGCTCAGTGTTAAATATCAGTACACTTTTGTGGGTTTGAGGACTGTACCTGGTGGAGAACAGCATCCTCTTTCCAACTGTTATCTAACCTGCACTAAATTTCCTTCTGCTACTGCTAACCAGCTGCTCACAAAACTGCTTGGGCAAACCTAACAAGCAAGAGTGTGCAGACAGTGGGTGTGTAAGAAGAATGGGCACAAATCTGGCCTGAAACAAAACTGTTTTCATTGTACTAAACTGTCGCTTTTCTGATTGGCTGTTTCATTCTAAATAAGTCTATTTTCTAAATAGGTCCTGATAGGAAAAGTGGGTTTTCCTTCAGCTGTCCAGCTGGTACAGATTTGCTTGGGTTTAACAGAGTAATTTATGAGCATAGTAAGAGTATTGCTTTTTCATAGAAATAATCAGTAAAGTAATCCCATTACAATCTGAGAGAAGTCATTAGAATTACTTACTTAAAGTGGCCTCTTATAGTCACGTGTGAACACACCACAGCACAGCGTGAACTTCTTTCCCTGCATTTAACCCATTCACCAAGTGAAGCAGTGGGCTGCCACCACTTGAGGGACACCCGGGGAGCAGTGTGTGGTACCTTGCTCAAAGGTACCTCCGTGACAACACTAGCTGTTTTGGGATTTGAACCCACAACCTTCTGATTGCAGGGGCAACGCCCTAAGCACAAGGCGGTGGCCCAACTAACCATGTTTCATTGCTCTGAGTGAGAATAATTATTAACAAATTGCAACATGCTTTTGCTGTTGCTAGCTTCTAAGAGATAAATTACGAGGTAAAGGATAATCTGCACTCTAAAGGATAATCTGATAATCATTATGCTCTCTTACTCAGTGGATTCAAATTATACAGCAGTTTTGGTACATCTTTTATCATGGGATGAGTAGAAACGAGTTGAAAATCACTGTGACTGGAGCAATCCTGAATAACAGCTGGCTACCTGCAAGGCCCGTCTCAGCCTCCAAGGGTGGTGGGATCTGTTACTAGTTATAAAGTTGTTTAAATGAGCCAGACGGGATATTAATAGAGCAGGGACAGCCGGCAACACTCTCACAGGAAATAAATCAATATGGTGCCTTTGAGATGCGTCTGAGACGCACTCAGAAAAAGGCTGCTTGTGCAGTACCATACTGATGTGATGTAGGAATAGAGACACGATGCACAGCGAGCGGCTCAAACTGCAAAGTCAGTTATTCTGACGGTGACAGATAATAAAATCATTCTCATTCTGCTAACAATAAGAAGCTGTATTAAGGCGGCTGGATGCAAAAATCCGTAATACAAGCTTGCTATTGTGAAACAGTGTTGGGAATTTGTATGCACAGCTCTATCCACAAAAAGGCTTGAGCGTAGATTAGACAGCAGCTGTGGAACTGAGAATGAAAGTGGCACTGTGGCAGAGAGATTCTTTCTCCTCATGTCTCTGTTGAACTCAGCCCCCAGGGTCATGGTAGCTGAGAGAGAAGCTGAGCACTCAAGGGAACCAACCTTGCTGCCATACAGTCTGACAGCCAAACAAACCTCCCACAGCCAAAACACAAATGTCTGAACCAGCTTCCATTTTGTAAAAAAAAAAAAAAAAAAAAAGATCAGTTGAAAAAATCAGAACACAAGCAAGGCAAAAACCTTATTATTTTATAGTGATATCCAAGCCTGGTTGTTGGGCACATTTCTCAATGGAATATCTGTCTAAACTCCAGTAGAAAACAGAGAATCATATGCCCTCTCACAAGCCAGATTTCTGACTACCAGCATTAAGTTCAGGAGGTCCTCTAATTCAATGTAGCCAAGAACTCCCTAGACTGATGGGAAGTAATCATGTGACTGATATGAAAAATAACCACAATGGACAGCGATTTTTGTGTGACGTGTAGGGGCCAGTCATAGCGGTCCTGCAACAAAAATATACCCATAAGAAACAAAGAGTTCTATCGGTTGGCATATGAGATATTTCTTATTACTAACTGCTTCAAAGGAAAACTTTGAATACATTTTACAGATAAGATGCTATTTTTCAGTTCAGTCACAAAATGTTGGTCTGAAAGGCTCATTGTTGTCACAGTGTGCACAACAGATAACTGCTTCCTAGCTCAATAAACAAAAGCTTGTTTACCATAGGGCTAAAAAAAAAAAAAAGAAGGGCATACACATTCCAGTTCGAACAGCCAGAGTGACAAAATTCGACAGTTATCTTTGCATTCAATACAATTTATATGCTGAGACTACATACCTGACACAAAGTACTTGATGATAAGCCCCATCATTGACAATCCAGTGGACAAAACCCATGCATGGATAGCCTTGCACATTCACCCTCCACCATGTTCCCCTATGGACTGGACACAACAGCAAAGCCCAGCCTTTGAGAGCCACATTCAAACCTTGACGTGCAGCTCTTTCAGTCATATTGTGCTGGCCTGCAGGGTTTCTCTCTAAGGGCCCATCTCTCTCCTCCCCTTTCTTGCATTACCAACCTATTGAAAGCTTTCCAACACATCCCGCCATCTGAGATATGCTTTTATCCAGCTTTAATGTTAACCTCCACCTGCCTCCTACAGCTAGCATTGTAAGTCTTCATCTTAAGAAAAGTGTGGACTTCCATTCCACAGACTTCAGCTAGAGGATACAAATGGGAATAAATCCCTCATAGCCATGGTACCTCTGCAGTGATGGTGAGATGGTGAGTCTGGATTTCACATGGTAATGTAGCATTCATTGTTTATGGAGATGATACATTTCAGTGACATGACCACTGTCTTTTAGCATCTTATATATACTAAAATATAAATATAATATGAATATAAAGCTGTCACTACCAATTATGTTAGTAACTGAAGAATTTACTAATAATTTTGTCAATGAATCACGTAAAAATTGATTTAAAAATCCAAGTATTCATGGGAAAAAAGGAAAACTAGGAAGCCTTTAAATCTTGTATGCAAAAACTTGTACCACTGGTCAAATGACATGTTTTGTTGATTTTATAAGTCAAATAAGTACACATTTTCGAAGGAGACATAATTTTGCACACATCTACACATTTTAATACACAATTACTGTTTCTTTGCTAAATGTAATGATAAACAATGAAACATAAAACGATTAAAAATAAAACATACAAGATGGCCTATGTAAGAGTTATACTGTGTTCCTTATTTTTTCCCAGTGCATTAACCTGAGCAAGTAAATAAAATTGGCACTAAAATTAGCTGAAAAATACATTAATACAGTTCTCTGGAGAGGTGGTGTACTTACTCTCTCTTTGAAAACCAATAAAACGTCATTTATCTGGGGTGGTTTTTTGCATACAACTGTAAATAGGTTGTTGCATACACCTGTAATATTTCTTACTATCCTATTTGACCAACCAACAGGAGAATTTAAAATTGGCGTTATCGTGAGGCGATATTGCTAATTCATTAAGAAGGGTCCATTTTAATAGATGAATTTTCAAGTAGTCAAGCAGTTACGACAGCTCTATAGTTACATAAAGTGGAATGATATTAGAACACTGCATTTTTCATCTCTTTCTCTGATTATGTTAGTGGTCTTCACTTTATCTGGTTGTTTTTTTTTTGGTCAAAATCAATAGTATGAGCCCTGTACAGGAATTACAAAAAGGTCCTCCATCCATTAACCTACATACTGCATTGACTCCCAGCAGGAGGCTGATCAGCAAACACTCTGTATCTACTTCTCCCCAAGCTCCCTCCTGCCATTTATTACCATTGAACAGAACTGTCAATTATGCAACAAGTGTCTCCAAGCAATGGAAAACAACAGGGTACCTGTAGCTGCTGTTAGCATTTGGCAAGTTAGGCAATACCACTATAACTGCATAAGGCCCATTTGGCACAAGATACAAATTAAATCCTTAGAGGCTGAGTTATTACATTTATTATGTTTTGCTACATTGCTCAAAAGTAATTATGCAACTGCATTATAAATTACACTGTTAAGTATATACAGAATTACATTTGCATTACATTTATATTCTGAAGTTCGGTCTGGACCACTGAAAAACCACAGTTTTTCTCACAGAGGAGTGCACAACGCCTTGGCAAGGTCTTTTAAAGATTTTGTGCTTTTCTGCTTCAACCAGGCACAACAGAGTCTTACCCCCCACCACTCCAGCCCACTGCTCTCCATCAGCCACCTTCCAGCGC
>JBBPCZ010000115.1:32403474-32423366 GCA_037974445.1 Brycinus macrolepidotus | reverse complement strand
TAATTCAATTTTTGCAATTTACTTTTCTGCCTGAACATTGTGTGCATACAGTAAAATTGTGTGATTGTTTGAACCACTTTGTAACACAATTACCCAGTTCTACAACTGTTCAATAGCTAGAGCATACTAGGCATTACAGTGTAATTTAGTTTGACTGTATATAATTCCTTTTCATCTCTAATCGTTACAAAGTGCTTTGGAGTTTATAACACACCCTTTTTTTCAGTGTAATGTACAAAAATGGTCTTGTTACCTCCTGCCTTAAAATAATTACTTGGTATTTTCAAGTTTGTGTCATGTTCAAAAAAGGCAGTGCAGAAGAAGTTCTGCATAGAAATGCAACATTAATGAAAGTAATCCAGTAAGTGTTGCATATTTGCCACTTGGAAGGGGCGCGACAAGTATGGAGATGGTGCGCTCAATTACAGTGACACACTAATCTTGTTGTATTTCTACACTCGTGTTGAGATTCATGAAAACGGTCCCTCTCCTTGATCCACAGATCCCTCCAAGATAATAAATAACAAATATACGAGAGGAAAATTAGCATAAGAAAGTCCTTACATTTCGGCTGATGCATAAAATATCTGCACTTACTCTAATGAGCTCTGATAAAAAGTTGCCTCCTCATGTAGAGGAGAACATCCTGATTGATGTTGCACATTAACGGGTGGCCTACGCGACCAAACATCAAAGCGTTCCCTATTTCTTTGTCCTCTGTTTCTCTTTGCTCTTTTCCATTTAGCTGGTAAATAAAAGACAGGCTGTTCGTTTTATCCACCTAGCAGCAAGATAAATAGTTTAGTGGTCCAGGCATTTTGAAGTAGACAGTTGAAGTCACCGCTGAATTATGGATGGTGGATTTAAAAAATGTGAGAGATGTTTGTCAATATTAAACAAACCTTATTAATATATGAACTCCATTTCAATGTTAAACAGAGCATAAAATCGCTGTTGAACTGTAGTCATTCTTCCTTACACACTTCAAAACCTGTGGGTCGCTAACCACTTTATATTCAGAAGGATATAAGAAACCGAGTGCTGTAATGAAAAGCAGAAAAAAAAATCAGCCTCTCCACTCAAGCTTATCAAAGTAAGAGAAGGAAAGTGGAATGAAATAGTGTGTCAGACCATTTCCTGAGAGATTGGTCATTGGTTTTGGACATGCGCCCATCATAAGTAGGCAGTAGGAGATTCTGACTTTCAGCTGCTTCAATCAGAGATGAGCACAAAAGCTTTCACACAGTCACATAAAAAGTCATATAAAAAGCCTGGAATAAATATATGTTCATTTTATAGCTTCTTGCTACTCTAGGTCATACCTCCTTCTATGCCCATTCTTACTGGCCTATACAAGCACTATATTAGAAAGAGCTTTTTAGAGCCCCCAAATCTCCTACTCTATTTACATTAATGCAGGCTTTTGGGGATTTTAGGACTTGCTTAGCTAGCTGTTCAGCAAATTCCACCTCCAAACCAGAGTTATGGTGGAACCCAGAGGACCTGAAATAATAAGCATTGATCAAGACTAAGTTTGAGTCACAAGAGAGAGTGTGAGAGGTTTACTGACGTAAACTGCTTTAAATTAAAAGCTATAGGGATTTGTTCATCGACAAAACTACAACAAACCCCAAAGAGAAACACCAAAAATGGCTGGACTATGTGTGCTTAAAAATCAATATAAAGCCTTCTTCCCTCCAAAAACTATAAACTATGCAAACAAGCTCTCCAAGCTCCCACAGGGCATATACACCTTGGATGCCTCTTCTTGCATTTTGTTTGACTGTACCCCCCTCCCTCAACAATGAAATAAGTGAAGAAATTCTGGATTGTTAATAGGTCTGTGACAGTTTTTACATAATAGCCACAGTAAGTTATTTCTCACAATCACATATTTATCACATAATATGAACTGGGTGTATTTTCATCTGTTGGGTTAAGGCAAGTGCATCTAAATATAAGAAGGCAGAAATTGCATTTATTGAACCACATTACAGGCTACACGAAAACAACAAGGGTCAGTGTGTCCTAGACACGTTCCTTTCAATGGAAAATCTCCATTCTATATACTGTGTAGTCCAAGACTAGGGGCTACATACTGACAGTAACAAAGCAAGACAGTTTATCATTTAATTTGGCCACTTGTAGTTTAGGCTTTAATAGCTACATACAGTGATAAAAAAAATAACAATTCTGATATTAGGCTAATGCAAAAACACACAAAATATAGAATTCTCTGGTACTAACATTTATTTTAATGTAACATTTATTACAAATGCAGTAACACAAAAACCAGACGGTTTAGCTCTAATGACCTAGCTTGACACTGCACTGAAACAAACTGAAAAAAACAACAGCAATAACAGAAACAATAACTCTAGACAACAATAAGTCTACAGTTATGAGGGCCAAGGACGCTGTAGCTGATCTGTAAGCCATGTATCTGGCTGAAAACAAGCTTCAGAGGAGTCTTTGTGCTATGAGAGCATGGCAATAGGAGGGAGAGGTAAGGTTAGGTGGATACTGGAAGTGACTTCACTAGCATTTTCCTCTTGGGCTCAGAGACAGGGCTCTGGGCACACAGGGGGTATTGAGTGAGACAGCTGGACCAGAGGAGCAGGAGGATGACTGGGCTGACATTTAGAGACTTTGCTGTTTATGGAATCAGTGGGAGGCATTTCCTGTTTGTTGTCACACTAATGAATTTGCTGGTAAGGATTCTGACAGCACAGGCAAGTCACCTGCCCACAGATCTTAATCACTGGCTCCAGTCTCATCCCTGACCGATGCACAAATACACTCACACATACACGCACAAACACACACACACGCACGCACGCACGCATACACTCACAAACATCTGTCAGAGGTGCTGCAAGCAGTGTGATGGAAATAGCACCCTCATAGCCTCACAAGAAGGGGAAATAACATCCCACAGGAAAGATGAAGAGTAATTACTAAATTGATGCTAATAATCTCCTGCTCTCTGTGTTCAAGCTGAAACCTGCTAACTCAGAAAGTGCATTGTTTGAGGAGTGAAATGATCAAATCTATTTGCGCTACTCAAAATACAGCAGCCATTTCGGCCCAGCAAATAGCCGTCAATTTCCAAACGCTGGCAGGTAATCCACTGCAAATCTACTCCCCTTGAATAAAAAACACGCTCATTGAGTGGCACCAGATTCCACTGGGATGCCAGTGAGTCACTCAGTATTTTGGCTGTGAAATTGAAGTCGCTTCATATTTCCATACGATAATAAACAGCAATCAGGAAAGTGCGGGCTTTCCATCCTCCTTTGTGCACATAAGCAAAGCAGTGTGTGTTAATGCCTTTCCAAGCATACATAAATCACTTAAGTCCATCAGACATCTCAGGCTACCAGTTATGCTGAGTGTCAACCGCATCCATCAGCTTTAAACATGTAATCAAATGCTGCCCACTGCTATTGAAAACAATCAACAAAGTAACTGAATTCAAGCCTTGGGAGACCGTGTGCATGCTGAGCTAGAAGTGAAACTCTAAAGCAACTATTGCCTTTTTAAACACAGGCTGAAGGTAGATAAATAAAAGTAATAATGGATATCTTTTGATATCTAACCATATTTCAATGCTTTATGTAAACCAAAGCCTGCAGCAGGCTAAATTTTATAGGGCAAAAATAAAAAAAATCAAATATTCCAACTTTCAATCAGCACAGCGATTCTCACTTCCCAGCTCCGAGAGAATAAAATAAACCGGTTCAAACGGCACATTTTATCTACGGCGGCTGAGGTTGGTTTTCATTACTGGAACGGATATTTCAGGAGATTGTGTTTCATCAAACTGCGGGGAAAAGGAGACAGGGACTGAGGCACGCGTAGACGTTTATGGATGGCAAAAATGTGACGCTTCACTACTCTGAAAGAAAGTGAAATTAGGAAGCGCTAGAGCACATAGAACAGATGGCCACTCCCCATTAAATTCTACCAGTCTGTGCACAGCTTCAGGGATTTCTGTTCAGAGCGGCCGGCAAGTCTACAGCAGCATCTCCCGTACCACCTTTTCAGGGCAGCACAAGTCAAACAGGGATTCCACAAGCTGGCTGCTCAATTCTCCTTTCCCACCACAACCCCAACAGCCAATGGAAGTGTTTTTTTTTATTTTATTTAGGATGTCTCTGTTGGAGAGAAAAAAAAAACAGAAGACGTGAACAGCAGAATACTGATAAGAGTAAGTGAAAAGAGCTTGTGCTTTTCTTCAGGGAGCTGCTCTATATTCACAAAGAGCAGAAGCAAAGGTCAGAGCCCCACAGTCTGACAAACCAATCATATACGCTCCCTCCTGTCTGTCCCTCACCGGGCCGGGCCGCTATGATTCCGAACAGCGGAGTTGGGGTGAACGAATGATGAATCACAACAGCGCAACTGAACATGCAGTGCTAAATGACCTATCAGCGCTGCGCCCACTGTTTCGAGGGCCAAGGCTGAACAAGTTTTCAAGCAATATTCACCCTTACACCCCACTGAACCTGAGAAATTATAGTGAACAATTCAGTTCGTTTCAAATTACTTCCATTTTGAGCATGTTATTCATAGCAAATCTGTAAAAAATTGTAAAAAAAAACAAAAAAAAAAAAAAAGTAAATTTACAGCAGAAACACTGAACAAAGCAGACTGCTGTAAACATGATGTGATGTATTTTTTGTAATTCTTCAAGTTTCTTGTTAGAAGTTAGAAGTTAATAGATTTTACAGTAATTATTTACCATCTGCAAGTGATATCATTTATCATTTGCAAACTATGTGCTGTTTGGAGCAGCCTAACTTAATACTGTCACATTGTGGAATGGAGCTTTCTAACATTTTTTGTAGTTTTATTGGTAAACTGGTAAATTTGCTATTATTTTTCATCTGCAGCTCATTTTACCTGAGGTTTTTTCAGTTTTGTTTTATATCTTATTCCTATTTCAAAGATGTGTTAAAATGTGTATTTTGTGTATGGTGTCACAGGGCCTTCAGGCAGCTATAGGTGCAGATGATATATGTATTTAGAAATACAATAAAGTACTGCAGTTTTAGAATACAGCATGAGTACTGTAATTAAACAGCAACTTTCTGAAGGTATTGTTGCCAGCAATGTGTCAGTTTTACAGTATATAGCATAACTGTGTGAAAGGTCACACTCCTAGCATAGCTCAGGTATAAGCTGACATTAGCATATTATCCAACCCGCCAAGTTTCACTTAGCTACAAGAACACACCAATAATAACATTATATTGATACATTTAACTCACATTTTAGACCTTCAGGTAAACGATTTATGCAATTTGTTTCTACCATTTTTCCTTAGGTTGAATGGGAGTTTTGCCAGTGTTGTGTAAAGCTTATCCAACCAAGCCACAGTTGCTGTGAAAGGCAGGGTTTGAGGGTGGAGCAAGCATCAGTTTGATTCAGGACCATCGCCTGCTTCACAAACAAGAGGCTTAACGAATAATGATTAGCATCTCGCTGTCTTTCATCTAAAATTCGAGTACGGTGCCACTGTTTCAGTGTAACAGGAAATTCTTCTGAGATTTGAGCGATAAACCTGAAAAACCTCCCTTGTAACGGAAGTTTGCTTCCATTACAGGTCCTAGCGCAACTTCACAATCCAGAAGAGAAGAATGCTTGGGGACTGAAAGCACTCAAAGTTTATATGAGGTCTTGAAAAAAGTGCACTGCATCGTGGGTCAAATAAGCGTGAGTAAACTTCTTTTGATGGAAGGCACAGTGTGTGCTGTGTACTGTGATCAGCCATATGTGAAGCGTGCAGCTGGCGTGGCCCTGCTCACCTTGCCTTCGTTCCGACATCGTCAGCTTTCCTCCCGGGAGCAACTAACAATGAGGTAAAGTCTCTCACGGTAATTAAGCCCCAAAACAGAAGCTTAATTATTTAATACTAACTTCCCTCCAATAATAATAATAAAAAAAATGCTGTCTGGACCTGGTGCGAGCTCTAACACAAATTGCTGATTTACATTCCTGGCTGCCCTCTTCTTCAAGAAAGGATGAAGTAACCTGAAACAGTCTCTTCGTTACCAGTTTCATCAGGTTCTTGCATCAGAAGGATCTTCAGTGAAACGTGAGAGGCACCAAAACACTCCAAGCTCTTGCAAAAATTCTGTAATTGATAGGTTTACTTTGCTTTTGATCTGGCCTAGTCTGCACTCAGTGGGTAGGGGTAGCATGTGTCGGAAGGTCTAGAAGACCAGTAGGCAGGATGACATGGCTTTGTCTAATATTGATGAAAGAGGCATGCAGGGTGAGTGAGGGGGATGACAGTTTAATAAGATGGATGCCATTCCAACACAGGTTCACTTTTGTTAACAAGAGGAATGGCATCCCAACTCTGACTATTTGGGCTTTGATTGCAATTGATTGTGGCAGCAGTGGTACACAGAGGACCATGATAATACCACCTGACAGTGTTTTGTGCACAAGGTGTGGTGGGAAATACCATACCTGCTGTTGCACACAGATCCATTTAATGCAATCATCATGCATGCAACGATGCAAGTATTGCAGTAATACTTGGAAAAAAATTATTGAAACCCAATGGGGTTTTTCCAACGGAAAATTGTCCAATCAGGATTTTTCCTTTATGGTATCCAGGTAGACAGTCAAGCAAACTCTCCCATTGATTAGGCCGTCAGAAGCTGTATAGATTGCCAGCCAACATAACCAATCAAGTTGTAGTGAGTGGAACTAATTTTTGAAAAACCCTCACTGGGCCTTAAGGAAGTTCTGGATAAGTTTCTGACTGCAAATACAAGCCATAGTCTGACCAATGCATTTCAGTCAGCAAAAATGGAAAATATGTGGCTTCTATATACTAGACTGAAACGGTCACTGTGACACTGCAACACACAATGTAAAATGCATGTTCATATGCCTGTTAAAAGCTCCAAATAAAATATGGCATGTCTTTTACAACTGCACAAATTTTGGAATTGCAAAATAATGTCCAAAAATGTTCACTGCTGTTAGCTTACCACTAACATACTACTAGAATCCCATAGGGGTGCTAGTAGAAGTTTTTTTTTTTTTTTACCAAGTTCTGATATTTATAGCCTCATCTGAAGGCCTCTAATAGTCATGGTTTACCATACATAAAAACAGCGACAGTTTCAAACTTGAGATTATCAACAGTCTGCATTATGTTCTCTGATCCTCTTGCTCTGTTGTACAAAATCACTCCAAATCAAAGAGACAGAACTGAGTATTATTTTGAAATGGACTGACATACATTTCAAAACAAAATCAAAAAACACTTTGGACCAAAGCTATACAGATAGTTGTAGTACTTGAATAAAAGAGAGCTGACTGGGCTCGTGTTTTTAAGCAGCAGCCTGAAAACCATTCAGCCTGAAGATGCTCCAATACCTTCACTACTCATACTCCAAGTAGCACTGATAAAAATAGATAGCGCTTCCGCTGTGGTTGCACACGGATGAACAGGTCGTGGAGAAAAGGGCACTAAAGATACACAAACAAAAACAAGCCGCCCGGTGGCGGGGGAGAGGCAGGCACACACACAAAAAAATAAATGGATTTCAGGTCAATGCTTTGTAGCTGAGAGAATGAAATGCAGACAGAGGAACAGCACCTAATGGAGACTGGCTGCAGATGCAGCTCACGACTTCCTTTCTCCTTCAGGCCCTTAGCTCAGATGGACGCATGATCTATGGTGTTTTATTGGGAGGGAACCTTCTGATTTATGTGGCCACTTCGCACTGCTGGGAGGAGCTCAGCCTCACTGTAATGCATTACGACAAAGAAATGGCTGGCAAAGCCCAAAAGTGAATCACAGCAAGAAGACATATACATCAATGGCATGTTTATTACTCTTTGCGAGTGGACTCAATCTAGCTTCACAATTATATCAGTTTGCTTACTCATCAAATAGATCTTCAAGACCCTTTTCTTCACCTCACTTTCCTGCTGGGGAGTTGGCAAAAAGACACCACCATAATGATGCAAAAGGTACAAATATGTAACAAAAGGTCTCGCTGCTATAGAGCCTGTTGAGCAAAAGTATGTTAATTAGTGCATCACCAGTATGAGTGGGAGGCCGAACCGAGCATGCCTTGTGTGGGGGTGAGAGGAGATAGGTCACTGAGTGTAGACCCTACAGAAGAAGCCTCGGTGTGTCATGCACATATTAAATCCTCAGTGCTATCACAAGCATTACAATCCAGCTTGAGGCAACAGAACGCAATGCAACTGCTCACAAAGTTAAGATCATTTTGGCGCTAATGAAACAGAACGAGCACATATTCTCTTACCTGGTTTAATCATGAAAATGATGTATTGGCTTTATAATTGTTGCAAGCTAGTAGGGCTGCACAATATATCATCTGTTGTTTGGTTAATTGGTATCTTAATAGTTGCCTTTGGACTACCTACACTACAACAGACTGCATGCAAATGAACACTCTGAACAATACGAGTTGTATTGCAATCGCTGTATGTAGCAAAACTAATGCAATACTAATATTTTGTCCATGCAACATACTTGCGCAGCCATAGAAGCTGGGGCTTTTATCATAAACACTTGCACAGTGATTAGGAGAAAGTAGATAGAAAAAATATATAACCTTAACATTGAATTACACCCACAGCCTGTGCACTGTACATACAGTGCTACTCTGTTACTGAAAGATGCTTTTGGGCATTAGGCACTTCAGTGAATATACACTGCAGAGGGTTTATAAGGCCAACCCAAATATCTGTTTTTTACAGTAAATCTGGCCCGGCTAGAGGCTACTGAAATCATTAAGCAGAGAGAGAGTACAGCACTACCTTTCACATGGCCTCTCCCCAGTGTCACGAAGCCAGACGAGATGAAGTTGTGCAGGTCGTGCCCTCCGCCACGGCTGCTCTCCTTCGAGTAGTGTCCACCTGGAATGAAACAGCCAGCTGTGAGGCTTGAGCGGCACATGACAACCACAAGCACACGCTCGGTTCACTCTCCTTTTGTGGTAAACAGAGGAGAATGGCATTAAAAGCAAAATTCCCTCAGCACCTCGGAGAGTTATGACTTTCCATAACTTAGAGGTAAGTCACCTTGCTTGCGCAATATGCACCACTCATGATAGGGTGAATAGCATCTTGAGGTGTTATTTTTGCTCTTGACATTGTAATTACCAGTGAAATACACTGCAGTGTATTGTTATATCTGATATCCTCATGTTACCCTTGGATGCCTTTCGGAAACCTAGGTTGACAGTAACGCCAACTGCATGCATCAGATTTACAATGGAAAGGCAATTACTGATACAGTGCCCTGCGTTATAAGATAAGGGAACTTCAGTAAAACACTCATTTACACCGCAGGAATCTTGGTCCATTAGGCATGGCCACACATCAGGTTAATAATAAATCTGCTTTCTACCCTGAATTATAAAAAGTGCATTTATGTTTCTGGAGCTAAGAAGGAGGCATGAAATTGAACAAAGAAGAATGGTCAAAGGAGAGGTGGAACCTCAGGGGCTGGTCTGGTAATAGGCTGCATAAAGAAGCTGTGGAGCCTGCAGGAGTCTCGAAAATGAAAAAAAGCTTGTCTGTTCCAGCCTTCAAAACCGCTTTTTGCTTTGGATCACTAGTAACAGTGGGATAAACGCAGCAAAACAAACACAGATAGCTTATATGACTGCTTCTTGCTGTACAGACGAGCTCCGACACAGTCCCATGAATCTAATAAATGAGTGCTAGGCGGGGGTGGGGGGGGGTTGCTGTTGGTGGGGCAAAACCCACTAAATCCACCAGACTACAAGCTGTTAGCCCATCACCATGGCAAATGACAGGAGTTCAAACTAGAGGGCGTGATCTGGCTAAGTGTTCATTATAATGCTCCCGCTACTTTATGTGGCTAAATTTAACCAGCTGCTCTGTTGGTCTCCCAGAGGAGTTACAAGAGTGAGTTCAACCTTCAGTCTCAACACAAGGGTAAGAAATTCAAATGTGTTTTAAATGAAAACAACTCTAGGGACCACCAGCATGAGTGCATGATGCAGGTGTGTCCTCGAGCACTCAGCGGACTGATGCAGTCAGCACTAACGCCCTCGTCTCTGGATGTGAGTGAGAAAATCGCAGTTATTGCCAAAATGTTATAGGCTGCAATTTTGCCATTAATTTATGAGAAAAAGAAAAAACCTATAAAAATGTACAAGCTACAATGTAAAAATGAAAAAAAAAAAGTGTTGAGTGCATATCATTATGAAATTGCCCACTGGCATTCTACATGTTAATTAAACTAATTAAATCATAGCTTAATAAGCCAGGCAAATTTTATGCATGCAGTATTGAAGTAATATCTGAGCAAAACACACAGACGTGCGTGCACACACAGACACGCTATCACACTGACACAACTGTCCTAGGGCAATACAATGAAATTGTTTTAAATGAGAGGTTATATTAATGTTCTGTTATTCTTTGTCACTTAATTTGCTAATCAATTAATTAGTAAATTATAGTACATTAATTAGTCATTTTGCTCTGTGGCAAGGGCATTGTTGATGAAACACTGCATCATATGGATACTGAGAAAAATAACAAGAACCAAGGAGTCCATCAGACTACAACAAAGCAAACCATTTTAACTCTGTAATCTGAAGAGAGCAAAAGTTCTAATATGCATTCTCACACGTCAGTCCCATGTGCAAATGAAAAAAATCCAATGTGATCTTGGAAGTGTCTGTGATGTCTTCAATTTTAAGTGCTCCCTAGCCACCTATTTCATTATAGGGTTTTACAGTGAAGTAATAAGTAGGTTTCAGTGTGAAATTTGCGCAGTTCAAGCATGCCTTATGTTGGGTTGTTCAGTTCAGAAATTATTGTTATTAAAACCATTTAATCAAACAAATGATCAATAAACCAGAAACGATACCCAGACTGCAATGTGACGACTCCCACAATGTCACACTCTCTGCAATGCAAAGGAAAAAACTTGTGCATCAGTGCATGCAAATATGCATGTTCTATCTCAGCTGTCCCTGAAGTCGTCAGTGCATTGGACTCCAATTTATATACAAATTATCCATGCTCCTCTACAGCCTGTCAGTGCTCCTCATGTCCCAATGGGACAGGACTCGAGTGGACTCTCGGTCTCTAGTGAAAACAGTCTCCGTGATGGCTGACCTCGGGTGTCTATGACAACGCAAGGTTGCCCTGAACGCCCTGGCTCAGCAACTCCCTCACACCCACTCTCACCGTTGACTGTCACTTTAACATGACACAGGTCGGCTCGCGACTAAAGGACACAAACAGCGGCAGACAGAGGGGTGGACAGGGAGCCTGAGCCCTGGGGACAGTGAGGGATGGCATGGTGGGAGAGTGCTGCTAAGGGTGGACAATTGGACACAATATTTGCAGCAATATTTCTTTGTTTTCTGAGGTTTGTGAACAAGTTGGAGCAAAAAACATGCATCAGCAACATGAAAAACAAATAATATCCATAAAAATAAAATTATCCATAATAATACAAAAAACAAGTGAGTGAAAAAGATTATGGGATAATGGGCTTACATCCAATCAACTACTTGTTACTATGCAATTACTATACTTATACTATAATTGTATGTAATCTGTCTTTTTATGAAGCATGAAGTTGATAATATATATATAAAAGTACCGTGTAACTTGTTACAAAAAACAATAATATATCGTTATCATACAATCCTCCAATACCTTGACACAGATCACCGTCAGCTGCCCCTGCCCTTCAGTCCTCTCTATACACTACACAGCCATACATCAAAACTAGATATCACTGAATGGAGCTAACCTTAATGACAGTCAAACAGAGAGACATCTCACCAACCTTAATAAAAAGTGTTATGAAAATATGGGAGTATAGGCAGTCATTGGTTTTACATAGGTCAGTACTTTATTATGTTTGTACAAAATAATATGAGGTTGTAGGGGTGGGCAATACGTGCATAGTGTGGCATACAAAGAGGGCATAAGCATGTCAGGTTAGCTAGATTTAGTGCAGCACAGTATGTGAAATGATAAATAAAGCTTTCGCCGGTATTTTTAAAGATGATTCTACTAAACCGTTTTTGTCTCTTCCAACTTATCAAAGTAAATAACATAGCGTATCAAGTATTGAGAAAATGTCTTGAAGTACTGTCACCCATATGTGGTCATTTCGCAAATAACCCACACAAATTTATGTTCCATGAGGTCCCAACTGACCTTGAACTAATGAAATGCAGTTTTCAGCCTCCAGCCCGAAACATCAGTTGCTTCTCGCTGTTAAACCGTCTATGATTCTGAATTTGCCATGAGCAAATCACTTGACTACTGAGCACTAACATGTCAGATTATGCTGCAGCACAAGAGGTGAAGCAAAAGCACATGTGCTGGCTCATCCTCGCGCTGCTCTGCTTCGACATGAATTATCCAGCGTCTGAGTGACAGCCGTCTGACACCCTGCCAGCAGTGCAGCCCATACAAGTTAGCAGCAAGATCTCTGCCATACATGTAGCACGCTGGTCGAGCACAGTGGCTGTGACTGAGGAAGACAAATCTGGACTGCGACTGCATCGATTCAGATTGATGGAGAACAAGTCTGTATCTATTCATTATAATCATAACCTGTCATTTATTACAAAAAAAAAAACTGCAGATATTTGCATGTACAGCTGACAAGCTATCAGTTATACAGTGCATGAAGCGTTAGCTGACCACAGGGTTTCCCGGAGTCTTACCATGATTTGATTTGGAAGTGTGAACAGGGGTGTAATGGTTTTTGGAGCCCGTCCGTTGTGGAGTGTTGTCTTTGGATGAGCTGTTCATTGCCGCAAAATTTTCACAGTCATATTGGGATATAGGAATGGGTCCTTGTTGCCTCAAAATATCTGCTAGGGCTCTGTGAAACAGGCAGATAGAACATAAATGGCAAACAGTGACAGTTCTGCAGCTCAAACAGTTAAACAACATGCAAGGAAATGCAATGACATTTTATCAAGAACTACTGAATCTAATCTGGTTCAGGACTAGAAATGCAAACACTTGATCATGGCCATTTGTAATATTCTCCAAATTACACCGGGAACCTATAGATATCCATGAGGTTGTAATTCAATAATTATGCACTGTAAATGCATTACATGGTTGAGAAAAATTGAATAACTTTGTCATTTGCTACCTTCCACTACCGATGGAAATGTCAACAGTATGCTTTCTAATTACATTTGGATTCTGCATGTTTGTTTGTTTGTTTGCTTTAAAGCATCTAAAACAGGGCTTTCCACAAACAACAGTGAATAACAGTAAATTTTACAGGCATCATTAAACCGTAACGGTGGTTAATGGCTTTGACTTTAAATACATGGGACCTTGCTTCACCTCTATTAGTGAATGAATTGAACAAATTGTTTCCAGACTAATTTTCTCAGATTTACTTGTTTATGTGGTAAGAATCACACAACACACAAGGAGCTTAGCAAGTGTGGTCGATATTGACTACAAATGTGAAAAATCAAACACAGCAGAGAATGTCATTATACATGAACTGCAGTCGACCCATGTGTGTGGGGGTGGGGTTTTACTGAGCTGAGCATCAAATCAAGAGGGAAGAAAAAAATTAAACCCAGGATGTAGTATATATTAGATAACGTTAGACATATCTGCTCATCTAAAACACAGGCTTTTGTGTAGGTGTTCATCAGTGGAGACTGTTGTTATTCGTGGCCCTTTTCCAGTACATTGTAACTATGAACTCTATCAGTAGCACACATGATTGCAAAAAGATGTGGAAATGTGGAGCAAAAGATGTGCCTAAGTCTTTTTTGATTGAACTCTTTGATTACTAAAACGAAAAACTGTCTACATGAGGCGAGGCGGTAGCGCAATCTGAAACTGAGACGAGGACAGAGATCACCTTCGTCATAAATGACCTGAGGAGGCTTTATGGTCTGTCCGGCCAGGGCAGACACAGTTATGAAATCGGTTCTTATAGTACAGATCAAATGGAGGGTAAAATTGAAGTGTCAGTAATGAACTGTAAAGCCTCTCTTTGACCAAACACAAAACAGAGGGAGTCTATGAAGCATTGTAAATGGTGCACATTCCAGCTCTGTTTGGGAATCTGCTCACGGCCAGCTCGCACACCCTTTAATATTCCGTGCGGGCAGTGGTGCGAAAGGGACACGCATCTGCAAGAGAGGGAGAGCGCCCAGCCGTGCAGTCGCATGAGCTGTTCACAATGCAATCGGGACAGTGAGTGTCTCACACGATGAGAGCTCTGGGCCACATGTGGCTTTAAATGCAGGGACATTACAGCTGTGGGAACCATAGAGCAGACCGCCCAGCCGGCGCCCCTAGGTTGAGGGGGCCATTAAGGAACCGGGACTAAAAAGTTTGTTGTAGTGGTAATAATACATCTAAATGAATACTTGCCAAATAAACATAATGAGTATGAGTTCTGCAACCATTAGAACGAGCAGAGACCCTCCCCTCTTCTCCTTGCTCTGCCCTTGTTAGGACACAAATGGTGTCGTCCAGACCTAAAGGAGATCTGTACACAGCTCATCACTGCATTGAGAGGGCCGGCCGCAGAGACGGCCTCCTCACAGGGCTGGGAATGCCGATTCAATGCACAGTATGAACTATGAGGGTTTTTTTGGTGAGAGAACCACTTTTAGAGTCTTTTTAGGCAAATGGGACGTGTATGGAGAGTCCCTTTACAGCTTCAGGGACTGAAGATTCTATACTGATTAAAGGTTCTTCTCCATGGGTAGGAACCCATGAAGATTTTTTTTGTATGCATGGTACCAAAGTGCAGTCGGTGCGCATGATGCGATTGACCTCTCGCTCACCTGTGTATGTTCATTTCCTGAGGTGGCTGGGTGGCCTTGTCATATGCCACTTTGGTGGACACCCCCACCACTATGATGAAGGCTATGACGCCGCACGTGATGTACACGGCCGTGTTGGTCTGGTCCATGCTGGGGTCGTACGGGTCGTCCGTCGGAGCAGGGGACGGAGGCACGGTTTTGACCCAGTTGGGCTTGTCGTAGTTCTTGCACGCTCTCTGGTCCAGCCGGTTGCCCTTGAACTGGCAGCAGAAGCGCAGGAAGCACGAGCCGCAGCAGTAGCGGTGGTCCGTGTTGTTGCACTCGAACTCCTTGTCGAACTGGCCGCTCACGTCGTAGTAGCCCTGGCACGTGTCGTGGGTGGAGCTCGCCTGCGTGAGCCGCTGCGTGCTGGCCGTGGTGCTGCTGGCGCTGCTGCTGGTGGTGGTCGTGCTGCTGCTGTTGTTGAGCTGTTTGGGGGGCCGCTTGGGCGGGGGCTTGGGGCGCTTGGGCGCAGTCGTGCCCAGCACGTGCAGCGGGTCCATGTAGATCAGAAGCAGCAGAAAGTGTGTTATACCCATGGCTATACTTCTTTCCTTCTTCTTCTACTTCTTCTTTTTCGACTTCACCTTCTTTATTTTTATATCTTTCGCTCGAGTCCTGCTCGCTCCTCACGAGGTGCAGAAGTTCCCTCGCACGCCCATGACACGCGCCGTCTAATTTAGACGCAGTTTGCGCGCGGTTTGCGCGCCCATGGTGTATTGCTGATACGAGACCTGTCCGTCACGGGGCGTTCGCAAGGGACCGACGGGCTTCAACAGAAGGAGCAACATCTCTCTCTCTCTCTCTCTCTCTCTCTCTCTCTCTCTTTCTCTCTCTTTTCCCCCTCCGATTCACTCGCACGCGTTCACACGAGAGCAAGCTTTTACATCTCGCGCCCCATCTTGCTCTGAGTAGAAGCAGAAAGCAACTTCATTGTTAATTAAACGCCTAGAAAAGCATATAAGTCATTAATGTTGAATGGGGCGGGGGTGTAGGGGTGGATGGGGGGGGGGTATCAAACAAGGCGAACACTTCTAACTAGCGATGCATTTTGCATCGCAAGCCCTGTTTGCTTTTCAACTCAAATCATGTTGTGTTTCATTTACTGCGCATCATCATTGTGCACAAAAATGCACTGCAACATGAATGAAACACACATGCATTACTTTGTCCTTCGGCAGTTAGAGAATTTATTACAATAAAGTCAACTTCGCATGCTCACTGCACCGTGCATTTGCCTTTTTTCGAACCTGTGAATAAATAATATGGACTGCAAACAACGCAAAGGTGCTGTTAAAGGTTTAAACAGTCAACAGTTATGTGCCAGAGGATCTGAGCATTTCTCTGTTCATTACTATTCCCAGCACAAGCAGTCCACTTGCATTGGGTAAAACGTTTAACAACACTAATGTCGATACGATTATAAGTTTTTGTTTTTTTTCTGCAGGACAAAAAGTGAGATTAGAAAGTCAGCGAGCGAGATTAGAAAGATAAGAAGGCACACAAGTTACCTGCACTTTGGGGGTCGTCTTCATGCCCGCGCGGGTGCAGGCGGAGGGTGAATGAAGCTGCATGACAGAAACAGCAGCATCCCGCGCGCACACGGAGTTCTTTCAACGACCCGCCTCCCGTCACACGTCATTACATTGCTGACGTCACGCCCCTGTACAATTAATTTTTTATTCCCCTACCCGTAATGCGACACACGCCAACCTGTACTCTGACCAACTCCACCCGTATTCCGGCCCGACAGGCTCCCAGTTCGTTCTCAAACCAGTCCGCCTTTTTATAGCACGCAAACCGGCCAGGCGCTGGAGAACGCAATTCCGACAAGCCCCGCCCCGCCCGCGCTTTAATTGGACAGTAATTTACACTCATTGGACGGACTGTTTCTGAGTATGAACTACCAGGCAATCCCAGTCCAGGGAGGGTGGGGCTTGTCAGAATAATTTGGGGGGGGGGGGTGGAGTGGGGGAGACTAACTCACTAACTCTGTCTTGTCACTCTAAAGCACAAGTGCAGCTACGTGTGCTAATACCATCAGCTGTTTCAGCTATGCTGAGGAGCAGAATTCCTAAATGAAAACTTAAAAAAAGAGGGAAAAGAGCAGGGGGGCTATTCTTAGTTCTATAAACTTCCAATTCTTTCTGTTCACTTCACCTCAAAGAGATTTTCAGACCAGTCGAGGTGGAGTTGATGTTTTTTAGTTGTACTATTTGCCACCTGTCTCCAAGTCTCCATCTCTCTCTCCGTCTGTGCGTATATATCTCTCTCTCTCTTTCTATCTTTCTCTCTCTCTCTCTCTCTCTCTCTCTCTCTCATATACACACACACACACACACACTCGCACACACTCCTATGACTGAAACACACTCTTACAGCACTGAAAGTAAAAAAGCGTTGTATGACGGGTTGCTCTCTCGCGTTTTTCAAGCCCAGTTTTGAGACTCAGGCTCAGGTAGGAACGATGAAGACTTGGGGTTCTCCCTGCGCATGCGTGAGCCACACCTGCCCTTCTGCAGAGCCACAGTGCAGCACAGGCCGCACAGCTCAGTGCACACTGACTGCTCCGTACACAATGTTCACACTAATGTGCTTTTACACACACCATAAAACGCTCCTCTTTATCCTCTAATTGCCACCTTTAATCTTGCGAGATGTTGGAGCACACTGCTGCATTATCTCGCAGAGAGCTGAACCCAGATGCTGTAAAGAGGAAAAAAAATCATTAAAGGGGGGGAAGACCTTGTACCTTGACAAAACAGATTTGTGAAGAACATTATGTCTCGGCCTCTGATCATACGATTTCTTCCTAACTGCAGCTCTTATTTCAAAAGGTGTGTGTATCTTTGCGGCAAAGATTTAGCTTCTTTTTATGCTGATGGGCATTATACCTTTGGAGAGTGGTGAGGGAGAGTGAGGTGGTCAAAATACGTGTAATCATCTTAAATGAGCCGGACAGAAAAATGAAGATCTTTTCCTTTCACTATATGGAAGACATTACAACCAAGCAGCAGTTTTGTACAGCATACTTTCTAGTCTCTGCTGTTTTATGAATACCCCCAAAACTCAGATAGTCCCAGATCTGCTCTTGTGTCATTCCGATCACTCAGATGCTTATTGAGCCAACAAAATTATTACGTCTTCAAACCCTCTCCCAACAAATATTTTGCGCCAAAAACAAATTGTTACCTGGCCTAAGCTCCCAGTGTTTCAAGATCCTGACGACACCTCTGGTCAAACTACATATAGACAATTAGAGTTGGTGGGCACTAGTGTAGAAGTGCAAGATACAACCGTGTCCCTCTTTTACGTTTGCTGTTGATTTGAATGTGGTCTTGTCCAGTCATGATCTGTATAACCAGTGCCCTTCTTTATAGTCTTGTGTGTAGCTGTGCTACAGTCACTAATGAAACATAATAATGTATAGTTACCTAGAATCTAGTTCAGAAGTGTAGGAATGAAGTGAACACATCAAAGTATGTTATTTGAATTTATAAAGCTACGTCTGATGATGACACCCAGATAGCTTGCAGATGTGGCTCATTTCTGGCAGAGATATGGCAGTGTTGCCTAACACAGACACTGGCAAACTGACGTGAGCCAAAAGTGGACCCCATATAAAAAAATCCTCATATGGCCTCCGTGTGTCTGGCCCACCTTGAGCAAAAATTGCCAGTGCTGATATGAGCTAAGTGATAATCACTTATTTATTAAACACGCATTCAAGGGCTCAGGGCCAGGGGAGGAATAGTTTAAATTCAGATCTCAACCATATGTGGTACAGTAGTTTCATTAATTGAGCCAATAATAATACTGTACAAGGAGCATTACAAAATGTCATAGTTTGCAGTTTAATTCAGATTTAGTTAAAACAATTTGTGGCAGCTTTATATTTTGTGTTCATTGATAATCAAATGGTAAGTTAATGGAGCAATACAATTTTTTATCTAAAGGCAGCCATCTCTTTAGGGTACAGTGTATTACACATTTTGAACACAAAAATAAAATTATGTTAGCAGGAGTTCCCAAGTGGTGCAACAGTCCAAGCGTTAGTTCTGTCATCGGGGATTTGTGAGTTCAAGTCCTGTTAATACCTTGTATGTGTTACTGCGGGTCTAAGAGGAGGAAACATGTGGCAGCCCCAATTCTCAGATCCTGGTACCCTGAAACAGTCAAAATCCCACTAAACAGGAAGGTTGGATCAAAAACTATGCTGTGTTGTTTAGCTAATTGTGATGCTGTATTAAAAATATGACTTTTAAGAACTTTTGAAATATTAAATGAATTCTGGTGCCCTCACGTTTCCGTAAAATTGTATGCAGTATTACAATGCAGTAAAAGTGAACCATTTGTCACACGTGAACACACCACAGCACAGCACAGCACACAGTGTGAAATTTGTCCTCTGCATTTAAACCATTCACCCAAGGTACCTTGATCACGGGTACCTCAGTGGTGCCATTGGTAGTCCTGGGATTTGAACCTAAAACCTCCCGATCACAGGAGCAACTCCCTAACCACCAGATTTGGTGTTTCTGAGACTGAAAGCTATGCCTGGATC
The DNA here is from genome assembly GCA_037974445.1 of Brycinus macrolepidotus. Classification (NCBI taxonomy): domain Eukaryota; kingdom Metazoa; phylum Chordata; class Actinopteri; order Characiformes; family Alestidae; genus Brycinus; species Brycinus macrolepidotus. The sequence goes on along the minus strand of JBBPCZ010000115.1, from coordinate 32,403,938 downwards.
CTTCAAGCAACGATGCATGTTAGTGGAAAATAAAATGTTTACCTTGTCCCGTTTCATTCTGCAGTCAGAATTGCACCATCCAGGTTCTGCCTCAGCAAAAGCCCTGTATATGTCTTCCGTCAACATTTCTGGCCGACGCACTGGATTTTCAGAAGGAATAGCAACATCAGTTTCCATTACCATCTCATCTTGAGTTAACTGCGGTGACTCAAGCCTCAGGGCAAAGAGCAGCAACCTTAGCCACAGGTGCAGTTTCTTTCTCAAAGACCAGTGCACTCGTCAGATCTTTCTAGAATATCTGCTAGACACTGCTAGAACACAGTCATTTCAGGGTTGCTTTCTAGAGTGCTGATTTGATAACTAAGGTGTCCCAGTATCTCTTCAGGGCAGGGCCGTGCACAGACCTTTTGAGGGGCATGTGCTGAAACTGAAAAAAGGGCACCCCCCCAACCCCTCCACGAACC
>JBBPCZ010000115.1:32361463-32396814 GCA_037974445.1 Brycinus macrolepidotus | reverse complement strand
CAAGGGCAGACAAAATTATGTTTATGTTTTTCTTGGTGATTTAAAAGAGAAGCAGAGAGGTTTCTTGAGGCTTTTTGTCTCAGAGGGTTTGAAAGATGCTATTAATATGTTAGCACTGGGCCAATGTTGATCTTTTTAAAGTCAGAATTTTACAACCAACACTTTGTCAAAGCTTTAACTTTATCTTACCCTAACACACTACGAGCGATGCATACAGATACTTTAACTCATTAAAAGCTGCCCCCACAGGAGCTGGAATGCATGCATTACCACAGTGAATAGCATAATGGATCAGGCAACAGAACTGTGAAGTATATTCCTATTCATCTACAGTCAATTTGCATTTGCCATAAATATGACACTTTAAGTGCATCATTTCTATTTATTTAATAATTATATAATAAAACGTGACAGCACTTTTGCACAAGCCTTATTAGATGTAGTCTTTTTTCATAATATATTAAATTCAGCAAATCAACAGTGAATGTTTATCTTTGGAACAGCCGCTGCAAGCCTAATGCTGCTAACCAACACTAGTGGTCCAAAACGTACCTCTATCAACTCAAAACACATCCAGATCTTCACTATGGTTGCACAGGCTTGTCAATACAGTTTAGGACACAGTCCAGACACAATAATTTATGGTTGGTGTAGTCAAAAATGGTTGTCTGTAGTGATAACATTTTGCTCATTTTGCTCTCAGTAAGTCATACTGTGTCCTAAACCACATCAACTCTGCAACATCTTAATGAATACCTAGATGCGGTTTGTGGGTTGAAAGAAATTGTGGTGATGCATTTTTACAGAAACAATTTAGGCTACTTGGGTGACAATTGACTTCTAGTAATCATTAGCAATGTTAGCTTCACAGCTGCAGTTCTAAAATAAAGAAGCAAAATTTGGACACTAAACATGTCTTTAAGCAGTTTCCTCCAGGGTCAATAAAAGTTTCTGATTCTGTTTCTGATTTACTGATTGACCACATTTCAGGTAAGTACGACATTGTGTACGTTTGCTTTTTCATCAAACTATTCCTTTAAAGTTTAATATAGATTTTCATACATTTTAATGGCCTAATTGTTTCATGTCGTGTTTCCCTGTTCTCCACTCAGTGCCAAAAATCCCAGCCCTGACATTTTAATATTCCATGTGTTGCCAACTCATCAAGCCATGTGTATCGTAGTACCCTTGTTCTCAGGAGAGAGTATCACTCTGCTTCATTATGCAACTGAAATTAAATGAACCCACCCATTAAGGCAGTTGTTTCCAGTCTCAGACTTGAGGACACTATTCAAACACACCTGACCCAGCACATGAGGGGCTTCTTAATTAGACAGTGAATTGAATCAGGTGTGCTAGAAGATGGAAAGCACGGAAATGTACAGAGTATGGGCTCCCCAGGATGGGGATTGTGACTTGAGCATTAATTAAAGTTTCGTAATAATGTGAGCCTTTTTTTTTTGTTTTTTTGTTAACTCGTGAGGCATAAACCCGACAGGGAAGAATTTCTGGTGGTGTTAAACAAAATCCGCATTTTACCAGTGTATAAGAGGCCAAGCATACATTATATACTTTTCTCTGTTGCTGCCAGGAGAAAGCGTAGCCTGCATAAATTAATCATGCTTTTGACATGGACAGCCTGATGTTTTCCTTTAGAATTTCACAGGTTTCTGAGCACAAGATGTTATGTGAAATGAAGGCTCATCTGTGCACAGCAAACACACAAATGGAGTGCTCTCCAGACCATGCTGCTGCATGTATGTAGCTTGTCAAGATGTATAATCTGAACGCATTCAGAGCAGTTTAGGCTTCTAACATGCATGCATGCCACATACTACATAGGAAAAGCATGGACAAAATACCTCCTTCAGTCGCAGGTGTTGTCAAGGCAACTTGGCCTCAGCTGGGTGCATTAATTTTAGCTTTGTGACGGCTTGAATGAATTAGCATTCAGGTTAACTGATGGCCTAAGTACGTCTTCAAATATTAGAATATTTCTCTTAGGTTTCTCACACACACACACACACACACACGCGCACGCACACACACATATGTGTGTGTGTGTGTGCGTAAACCACTACCAATTTCTCCACAATTAACCATTCCACACCACACTGAATAATTTTGGTGAAATTCTCCTTTAAACAACATCATATTTAAACGTATCATTTGTAAAATAATTTAAAAAAATGAGTTAGGCTATAGTTAGAATAGAAACAAATAACAAGTTTTGAACTTGTTTTGAATGTTTGTGCCTTTCAGTATAAAAGAGCTCTCGGCTTTCTTTCATCAAGTCAGCAGGATATTCATTAAATGATCATTTATGATAATATGGGTAGCTACAGAAATGTACACTTTGTGAGAAACTGAGCTGTCCATTTCAGAACAGTGGAGAATGTACACTGGTAGTCTGGTTTTATAAATACATGCTCTGAAAAGAGCTGTCATAGAATTTTTTTCATTTTTTTCACCGGCTCCATCAGGGTGTAGTGATGAAGATGTCAAGACTCTGAAAAACTGTAGATTCTTAAACAGTTCTTGTATATACAGTTCTATGAATAGCTTTTAATGGGTATAAAACCTTTACACTAAATGGAGGTTCTTCAAACTTTAAAAAGGTTTTAAAAAGCTTCTTCAGGAAATCAAAAGTGGTTCTTTTCTGTATTTTTAAGAGCTTGTGTAGATTAATTTGCTGAGGAAATGCAATGTGTGAACTCCTGACCTGAAGCCCACTTGGCCATCGCGTTGCCCCCTGTGTTTGGCTGTGTTTCCGTCAGCTGTATGATTGCTGCATGTGGAGGTGTATGAGTTATTGGAATGGCTGGGAGCTAATGCCAGGCCCCCAGAGGAATACTTTTACAGCTGCTTCTGTTTTCCTCTCTTCTGACGTTGTTTGTGGGATGAATGAATTAAATGGGTCACAGCTGCCATAAGCAGCACATTCTGGCTTCTGTGCAGGGCTTTTCTAGCGCTGGGCAAAAAATCAAAAAGTGGTGTTTTAGCTGTGTGCCTCTTCTCCTTCCCTGTGACCCCGCTGTCTTGTCAAAAAGCACAAGTGCATGGGCTAGAATCTTAAATCATTCATTAACCAAATGGGCGATGCTTTTGCCACCCAGCCAGCAACAAGCTCTATGCCTTTTTCTCAGTCTCTCTCTCTCCCTTTCTGCGAGATGTCCGTGTCCAGAACACTTGCATAAAGCATAAAGCATAAAAGGTTTGAATCTCATCCATCATAGCACTCTACGTCTGCACTGGAATGGACTATAATGGACATCGTTATTGGGGTTGGTCATATTGTAATACATCTTCTTCAGCATCTGTGCACCAGTTGGTTCCAGATGGCAAAAGAAGTATTCATAAACAAGTCGTCATAAACTAAACACACTGCATTGTATGTACGTCCTAAGCGCTTTTGTATACTGATATAAAATCATATAAAAGAAAGCATTTTGTATTATAGGTCATAAATTCTTTTACAATGTACTGTACAGATGAGTCACTGACCTGGCAGTCAGTTGTTGTTTACATATGCAGTGCAACTTTAGCATTAATGAGCAAAATGAACAAAACACATTTAATGTAGGAGATGACACAGATGTGATAAAGTGGGCATTTTACATATTTTTTTGTGCAATATTTTGCCACTTTTCGGCCATGCCCTGCCTTTGTTTTACCAGTGCCATGTGGCTTTTGTTTTTGTTTTGATCCTCAGTGTCCTCGCCTGTATATCTGTAACCCCTCCTTCCCCAGGTGTTCCCATCCTTGCCTTGTATAAGTAGCCCTCACTTTGATTTCTGTTTTGTCTGTCTACCTTAACACGCCCTGTGATACTGCATGTTATGCTACTCTGGTTTTTCTGTTTGTTATCTCGTTTATCATTTTATGTCCACTTCAGGTCCTCCCTACCACATGTCATAAAGGTCACATTTTTTGAACTTTGTTACATTTTCTTAACAAAAACAATAAAGACATTAAAAGGCTAACATTCTGAAGATTAGCCTTAATATATTAAACTTATTCTTAATACATCCTAATATTAACTAATTTCACATAAGTGTACACTGATGCAACAATGGTTAGGGAGGTGGTACATATCAAAGTAACATTCAGTTAAGAACCACAGCCCAAGGTTGTATCCCTAAACACCTCCGCTGGTAAATGACAAACTTGCACCCTGCCATCTACATGACTGAAAGAAAACAGGATTCATCTCACCTTCTTCCATTGCTGGTCCAGGTCTGATGCTCACATGCCCAACTCTAGGCACTAAAGGTGGTGGACAGGGGTCAGCACTGGTACTCTGACCTGACGGTGGCTATGCAGCCCCATACACAGCGAGCTGTGATGCATTGAGTTCTGACAAATTCCATCATCGTCAGCATTAACTGTTTCAGTTATTTGTGCTACAGTAGTGCTTCTGTGAGACCAGACCACACAGGCTAGCCTTCTCTTCCCACATCCATCAGCGAGCCTTGGGTTCTCTGATTGTCTTTCCTTAGACCATTTTTGGTATATACTAATCACTGCATACCCAGGAACACCCTGCAAGACCAGTCACTTATAAGATGCTTTAAGTCATTCGGATGCTTATACGTGTCTGTTTTTTCCTGCTTCCAACACATCAACTGACTGACTGTTCACATGCTGCCTAATATGCCACACCCCTTGACAGGTGCCATTGTTCTTAGCACATTAATAATATTAGTTACTTTCTTTTGATGGTCCAAAAAGGCTTGAACAGACTATCTGATTAAGCATTAGGGAATTAACAGCATTAGGGTTAAGGTTAGGTTGAGAATTAGATTTAAGTTTTGGGTTAAGGTTAGGTTTAGAGTTAGGTTAAGGATTCAACAGAATTATTCATATTTTACTTACATTTCAGTTGCATCTAATAGATCTTTAGTTCAATGTTAGTCAAAGACAAACTGAGCATCTAACTTCCAAATATAATTTTGGTTGAAAACATCACTGTGTTTATATATTGCCATTTTGATGTTCTGTATGTGGTAGTAAAGTATATCATAAAACAGCCCCCCTCCCCCCCCCCCCCCATCAGAAAAAGTTTGCAAAAATTCATCATATTTGTAAGTATTAAGCTTAACTACTTAAAGGTTTTTGAAAATCTGAACTGCAGCAAGACATTGACCCAAAACACATCAGTCAGTCTGCTAAAGAATAGTTAAAGAAGAAGATTTTTTGTATTTTGGAATAGCAGAGTCAAATTCCAGATGTTAATCTACTAGAAATACTGTGACAGGACATGAAACACGGAGGGTCCAGATGTTGCCAGTGTGGCTGTCTGTTAGCTGACATAACAGAATTTGTAGTTAGACTTTTCCTTCAAAAGCTGTCCAGTGATGTTGTGTTAGTGGCAGTTTTTAAAAAGACGAAGGTGACTCGGGAACTAAGTGCTGGCCTTCATTCTCCCAGTGTTGGTGGCACAATGTGATTTGGTTAGTTCCAGCTAGTTTGGTGGAACGGGACACAGCTAAATTGGCTAGGGTGAGGTGAGCACTGCCAGCATCATTAAGCTGAAGCAGTGCTGTAATGGGGAACTGGACTGGACTGTAATGGGAAATGCCTTAGTAATTTTCAGATTTGTGTTTAATTTAAAATTGTACTTATTTTTATAATGTCTGCACAGTCATAAAAGGAGCGGTTCAGGATACATTTCACTGCGTGTTGTACTTGTATAACTATGCATGCGACAAATAAAGAATCTCGAATTTTGAATCTTGAATTGTCAATGTGTAGGACAGTAACAGGAAACACGTTCAAGTTTAATCACTTTTTTATTTTTATTTTTTTATGAACAGGTTCATGATTTGTATTATACTGAAAATCTGATCACATTCGGAAGTAACAAAAAGGGGAAACAATGTTACATTTCAGCCAGAATAAAAAGTTTTTATTCCAAAGAATTTTGGAACATTCCTGTTGGTACATTCATCATGTAAAGGCCAGTTGGTGTTTCCAAATTCCAAACGATGTAAAAAACAAAAAAACAAGCAAACAAATAAACTAAAATGCATGGATAAGTCTCACGTTCCAAGAGTACTGTTCCTCTCTTTCAGCTCTGTGTGCATGCAGTACCTTTTGGCAGCATAAGGGTTACCAAAACAGGCAGCTCATACATCATTGCTGGAGCCCTAGTTGATGGATAGTAGATTACCGGTCCTAGCCAAGAGCAAGCCCAGAGAGTGACCTCTTCTGCATGAGGACACATTTTCATTTACCCTTCACAGCTGGGCCATAAGTCCTCAGTATTCAGGAGACATATGACCCAACTCTGACCTTCTTTGCTTGGCCTCAAAATGTGACAACCACCACCACCTTGGACATGGCTATTAAACTGGTGTAAGTGAGATATCGTTTGTGTTCAAATGATAGTGGACCACCACTCCCATAATGTTAGGCTGTTGTGCCTTGGGCATATAATATATTGATATTGCAGTCTTGTGCATCTGAGTAGAACCGCTATTAAATACTACATCGAGTTGTGGGATGGATGGAGGCTTGGTGATGAATCATCTTCCCTCTGTTTCAACACTCAGCAGTAGAAACCAGCACTTCATCTGCCATGCATGTTTAGGGAAGCAAGCTGAGAGGTTCTGAAAAGCTTTCGATGCTGGAGTTTGGCTGTAATGAATGAACTAGAGCTCTCCAAGGTAGAAGTGGAAGCAGGACTGCAAATCCAGCACATGCAGATTAAGGCCCATAGAGACTGTCGTGTTTTTCCCTTTCAATGCAACTAATGCCCAAAGGACACGAAAATAAGGGGTAAAGTCATTGAAAATAGCACAGCACATCAAAGTCCACGTACACCTCCTTGATGTTTGTGTACTCTTCTCATGGCACAAATGTGCATACTGCTGCTTCAGCATTGTGTTGAATAGGCTCTTTGTCTGTTGTGTAGGGCCTATGGCATGATGAAAATCAGCCGAGTAGTATTTTGCAGTCTTCTTTCATTTTCTCCACTGCCACAGGATACATGTAAATGCATTGATTTTTGTGACATCACAAACACAGTGGCTTTAGAATGCAAATGTTTTGTTAGTTTCCAATTATGGAGGGACTGAGGAGTGAGTAGTAAGTGTTGTATGTTAATTAAATATTTGCTAACAACATTTAAAAACTATATTAAAACACTTGATAAAGGCCCTTTAAGTGTCTAAGTTAAACCAGTCCATTCATATCTGTATCATCACTTCTCCAAGGCAACACGCTCCTCCAGTACAAATGACATGGTCAAATTATCCTGAACGGCGCACAACCTTAACTCATTAGCACCTGTCAAGAAAAAGGACAAGTCTGAAGTTGTTGGCTGATTGTAAATATTGACTAGAGGACTGAGGGCTGCTTGAGTGTAATCATGGATGGCTAGAGGAAGCTGCTAGAGATGCCTGCATTAAAGGACAACTGTTTATATATTATTATTTCAATGCAATATTTTTACACATTTTTTCAAAATACTTCACTTGTGCAGTCTCTGTTGAAGTCATGACAAAAACCCGAAATGTACCGCATTGCAGTATGTATCGTGACCGTCATAGTAGTTGAGAGAATAAGAGTCGATCGGTGGGGTCCAAACAATGTGCGAAGTATCGAGAGGTTGAATGATTTGACCTCTTTTAAAGGTGAAAGAGGACCATTTGAATTTTGTAAGCATTACATAAGAATTTAAAGACAAAATTAATTTTGGAGACCAAATTGTGTCTGAGGAACAGAGAAAAAAACCATGTTGTAGCTTGCTGTAGTATTTTTTGGCTGATTTGTTTGAAGCTGGTTAAATAGCATTTCTGTGTCATTATGAATGAGCCCAAAAAGTTCCATTAAGAATGACCCTTCTCATAGGCATGTATTGGCTGCTGAATTTTGACTGGCTGTTGGCGGCCTTTTATTTGAGTGAGCCAAATGGAACTGGAGGAAATCTGAACAAATGTTGCCAAGTGTAAACATGCCAAATTTCAAAATTTGAATTCAAGTGGTTCTTAAGATACTGACATTTGACAGTTTTAGTGCCCCTCTGGATGAAAGTTCACAAAATTTGGAATGTGACAGTGATGCAGCATGTCAAATTTTGTGAAGCGTTCAACATAAGATATTAGCTACATTTGTTCATGGACTTTATGCACGAGGCGGCACTACTCTGCAAATGAATCATACTGAGTTAGGGTCATTTGCCTCCTAGAGGTAGACTTGCCATAAAATTTCATCAGTTTTGGTGAAATGATTGTTGACCTATTGAAAAAAAAGTGTTTTGTGTAAGTTCAGGGGGCAGTAGCGCAAAGAGACACACCCATCTAGGGAACCAAATCTCCCTGTGTTGCTATAAGCATGACAAGTTCCATGTGGATTGGTGAAGTCTAAGCATATGAAATCATCAATCAAAAATCAAAAAGAAGAGAAAACAGCAGAAAAAACACTTTGATAAACACAATATGACCTCCGCGTCAGTCGTAATTAGCTTGGCTTTGCTGTCTTCTTTAAACGTTCATCCTCTGATCATAGTAATTAGAAAAGAAAAGGAGACAATCCACGACTGTCCAATTATTCAAGACTGCTCCTGGACTAGCTGAGCACCAAATGAGTCAAAGGCAAAGTCAAGCGTATCTGCACTGTCACTTCCAATCACAACTCTAATGTTTAAAGTAATGGCACCTTTAACAGGCCTCTCCTACCTCTTAACTTGGACATTAGCTGATTGCTACACCTTTGTTAATGGAGAGCTCAGTTTGATATCATGCCCAGTCCATCTGCAAAGCAGGCTTATCTTATCCAGCGCAACTGTCTGTCTTTATTTCACAACTTAAAAAAGGCTATTAATGGATGTCTAGTTATCCAGGCACACCAGTGAACCATCAGGCCAAAGAGTCGATTCTAAGTGGAGGAGCTGATTTTTAACTGTTTTTGGGGTTATTCATTTGCTATGAGCAGTTTGATATAATGGGTATTTTTAGACACTAGGAATATGATTTTGAGGGAAGAGTGCCAGCTATAATGCTGCCTCCCAGGTGCTGTACAAATCCTATGGCTCTAACACCATTAATCAAAACAGATGGCTCGAAAACACTTTGCAACAGTAAAGCAGAGTTTGGCATCCTTTTCATGCATCTCAGTTCCTCTTCATGGTGTTTTATAGATAATAATATGTGAAAATGGGCGTATCAGTCAAGAGGCAATTTATTAGACAACCAACACTGCCAAATCCCACCATCTGTTTCTGTTGGAGCAAACCTTGAAATCCCACACCATTCTTTACTGTCTGGGCAAAAAAGACGCTGGTACTGTTCTTTATTTCCAAGCTTCTTAGAAAAAGACATTGTTAATCACAGAGACACTGATCTTATGTTGATAAGAGAATTTTATTGAGCATATACATTAGTATGCATGAGAAGTACATAATATATACTCATCCATTACAAACAGTAAATCAGTCGTTTTAATGTGGCTGATTGGTGCATATATTACTGATTTCCCTGCTTCAACACACCTAAATCAACTCACCTGTTAATTTCCAGGTGTATCATGTATATCGGAGGAGGGGAACTACAAAACCGAGCTGGACCCCAGCAAATACACTTGGACAAAAATCATTTTAAGTGAACTAGAACATTCTGAATTGGGCACTACATCTAGAACATCCCAGACCGTCTTTTTCTTTGTTTGACTGCATGTGGTCAGCAGCTTTCAAGTTGTGTTACTGGAAAGTAAGCAGCTGCACAATAATTAACTGGGATACAGGAAGATCGCCAACCAAGCGTGTCTCAATTTCTACAGTTGGAGACGATTCTCTTGTGGAAAGCGTATTGTTCCAATATTGGTCTGCCTCAATCTGGATGAACTCCCAAAATTTCTGAATGTGCTGCCAGACTTATTGTTCACAAGGTGAACCCAGAATGATGATATCCAGCAGGACCTGGAGGGACCTAGAGTGGTGGTCTGTAAGAACAAAATCAGATGAGTGCTCCATCAAAATGGTTTTTACTCTCAAACACACAGGAAGACTACTCTGTTGAAGCGGAGACATGTTCAAGCTCAGCTGAAGTTTGGCTGAAGTTCACCTAAAGAAACCTACATTTTCTGCATCTCCCGTTGATTTGGTCAGACTATGTATGTAAGCCATGTAGGAAGGAAGAAGAACGCACATGTACCAAAGAATATCATCATGATGGTAAAGTTTGATGGTAGCAGGATTATGTTATGGGTTTGTTTTTAATCAAGAGGTACCACTTCTTTTAATAGACACCGATCAGCTATAGTATTAAAAGTACCTGCTTTAATATTGTACCCCGTGTGCCAACTCTGATCCGTTAAGACAAGGACTCCACAAGACCTCTGATGACATTAGCAGCCTATATGTAAAAAGAAAAGAAAAATATTCCGTTCTACATGTAAACCAATTGCTCACTTCTTCTCTGCTCTATACTAATGCACTAATGAAACTGGGTGTTTGTTAAAGCATGAAGAAGACTCTCTCAAATATTGTTTTATTCATGAACCACAAGCCCTAGTGCTATTGAATATATTTGTCCAAAAGAGCTAGGCTATACATGTTATTATAACCCCAGCGTAAGGCTCTAGACTCTGTTTAGGCTCTGTGGTTTAAACTTTCTGAGACTTGATATATGAGACAAAGGCTTTATTTTCAGGACTAAACTAAATTTCATGACTCTGCATACAATTTGTATTTATTTCAAACTTAGAAATGAGTTCTTGCACAATGTTGTAACGTATTTGTACACAAGTTCTTTTTGCCTCTTGTTTTTTGTGACATTTTAAGTATACTGTTAATAGTAAAAAAATCAATGAAATCTGATTTTTTTTTATTTTATGACCCCCCCCCCCCTCAAGAGGCAACAGTGCAAGCATTCCCATTCGGATGTCGAAGTTTTCTTGAGAGTGTTCTACAAACCATTATTTTTTTTTATGAAGATCCAATGTTGTGGATCATACAGCAATATAGAAGCTCCATTTACCAGATGTGTGGAATTTGACCACTTCACCCAAACCCACTTAGTAAAGCTGAATTTTAAATTTGCAGTTGCAAATAAGACTGTCAAATTAATATTTACAGTTACATCTGAATTAGTGTTCTTCTGGATAAGAACCTGCTAGTTACCACAGCAGTAGGCCTAAGGCAATTGATCACAAGCTGCAATTAAAAGGCAATGTAATTTTAAGTAACTCTTTAAAGCCCATTCCAAAAACCAAGTTAGTTTGCAAGTCAGTCAGGTTGCCTTACCTTTCAAAATTGGAACAATTATTTATTTATAAATGTGTTTATTTATCTTTATGGTTGAGCTCCTTAAATAGTCAAAACACCAACGCAGGGAGCAGGGAATTGGTGAGTGGAGACATGTTAAATGAACAGAAGACAAAAAACATTGGCATCCACAATGCATCGATTCTGTTATCCTCAGTTCATAAGACGTGTTGAACATTTAATTTTTCAGTAGAAGACCTGCTCTGTATTCAGAATGCAGCATTTGATAAATGGAACCATGAAGTGCTCACATCATCAATTTGCAATATTGATATTGTTTTTTTTTTTATCATTATTATTTTTCCTGGGGATCTGAATGCATTGCACTTGAGAGAATATTAAATGATCTTTAAGACTCAACCTTAGGGACAGAGTGTTCTGTATTCTGTATCTGAAAGTTCATTATGTACAGAGCGATGACTCCTGCTGCCAATAGGTGCTACTTTTAGATGGCAGTTGGAGGGCTTCAGGGAACTGGAATAGAATATAAGTGGGATGTATCATCGGTGTGGTATCAGTGCACAGTGTTTGTCTTCTGCCATTAATCAACCATCTCTGTAGATCCCAGTCCGAAGACATGGTCTGCATAAGTACATACAGGGTCCAGTTAGAGGTACATTAGAAAACAGATTCTGGTACTAAACTCTGTTTGGATGTGCCATGTTCAAGGCTGTTATAAAATACTTACACAAGCACATATGTACCACCTTACACATTATACTATTACACTATATTAATTCATCAAGTTATTGTAAGGTTAATGGAATATTTGACTGTTAGTTGCTCGGCAATTATAGCCTGCTGTTAACGAACTACATTCAGACACTTTGGTGGTCCTCTTTAAATGTGCGGTCAGAGGAAATGTGGTATGTGTGTGCCCACAGTGGCTGTAGTAAAATGTATTAGTATGCTGAACAGGAGCTTTCTGTTTATCTGTTTATATAAAAGAAGCACTGTTGCAATGCGACTAAACAATGAGAGTCTATGAATTTTTGGGGTCTTCAGATCAGGTTCTTTACCAATCAAATTAATGCAACAACAGCATTAAGACATCAGAGTATTAAATGAGTAGCAGATGATATGGACACTAATTTGAATTAGCCTTAAATCTAGAGAACACTAGTGTGTTACTGTGTGTCAGTCCTCTTTCATTTATCTCTAACAACACCCACTACCCATGATAAAATCACTGTAACCACTCTTTGGTGCTAGATTGCGACTAAATGCTCAGGTAACAAACCCACACCCCCAATATTCCTCTTGTCCTTTTTTACCATCCAGAATCAATCTGTAATACAAGCAAAACCAACATGCCATTGTTAGCTAATGCAAGTGTTTTTATTTTTACCACACAAAATATGTGATTCACACACACACACACATACATGCTCATCTGGAGTATTTAGGGAGACTTTTCAGTCATGTGTCCTTACATTACATTCATATGCTAAAGACAGGCTTGTTGTCCTTCAGACAAAGTTGACAAGCGCACCATCACCCTGAGCTCCATCCTGACAGAGCTTTGCATTGGTTTAGAAATGTCATACTCACTTTGTTCCCACCATAACAAGTCTCCATTCCCAACCCAAAATTTCTTAGGGTTGTCCTCTGATGTTTATTCTTGTTACAAGATCATGACATGCCCCATAAGATTAGTCAAGTTCTACTACAGGCCTTTGTTTTTGCCGCATATAAAATATCTTTTTTTTATTTTGTGCATAGAATTTGAATGGAATATATTCTCTTTGTGTCTGTAAGCTTGCAAAATCACATAATTACAAAATCGTATAATCGCTTTAGAATGTGGCCTAATTTACAATGCAGCTTGCACAAATATAAAGTGACACATATTAAAAACCTGGCTGCAAGGATGTAGGCTTTGCTTATTAGTTATAGGCAGAAGTGCCAAACAATGCCTACACATGGAGGGCGCCACCAAACAGGTGGTGCTGTGATAAACAAATTAATTGGCTATACGGCATAGAGCTTCCTTTCTTTCAGAGAGGAATCCTCACCCACTCCAGGCTTCTGTCTGGCAGAACCCCAGCCACTAGGCTACGCTGACAACTGCAGAAAAATACAGTAGCACATTTGCTCTGCTCCCATGGGTTTAGATGTCAGTTATCACAAAACAGGTTCTGAACACAGTGTTGCATAAGGGTTAGCAGAGGTGCAACACTTTAAAAGGAAAGTGGTGTAGGAAAGTTACCCGGCTGTCGAGTTTTCAGGCGAGTCAGGATGAAACAAATGTTCAGCGTAATATCACCCAGCTCTCGACTTAATAAAACCAGTTTCGACAGCTCCAGTGGTAAATGGCAGCCAAGTTAAGTGTAAGGCCCGCACGCTTGCACTCTTGGAGAGAAAGTTTGTGCCCGTAGCAGAGATGTGAGGCAGATGGGGCTCGCGGAAATGAGTTTGATTCCAGTAAGCGCAAGGGAACCCTGGAGATTTAGGGAAAATTTAATGCACGCATCATTTGGTCCTTTAATTTCAGCCTCCTGACTGGAGGTACAGTGCTCTATGGCTGAGTGGTTCTTTCCTCATTACAAAAGGCTGCCAGGCTCACTCTAGAGATTCTTCCCCATCGGTTTCACTAGATATGACTTATTAAAAACACCACACAGCCCATTCATAAACAAAAGCTCCTTTCCAAAAGGTTTGAAGACGTGTGGAACATGGCAAAGGATGTTTGTGTTTTAAGGAAAACTTGCCACAGCTGTGGCATAACAGTTCAGTTGCTTGATTAGATGGAGCGTCAATAGATGCTAGAAGCTTTTCGAACCGTGGAGTGAAAGTGAGCAGAGAGAGAGAGAGAGAGAGAGAGAGAAAGTGAGCCTCAGAGAGACTGCCTGTGCTCGACAGAGTGTACTCCTCTTGGTGAAACAATAATACATTTATGAAAGTCTAGCCCAACATGTTTTATCATCATAAATAGTTGGCTACACCACAAATTCACTTTTATTTTCAATTCTAACAAGGGCTCTGGTGATTGATGTAAGTGGGTTGCATATCTGCTCCACAAAGCTTTTCAATGATTATATATAATAAACTCAGGGGTTTATGATGACAGATTAGCCGCGGTCTTTGTCCAGAGCTCTCAAAAGGCCGTTTTTCCATATAGCCACATAAAGGACTGGAATGGAATGGACCTGACTGGAATGTGGTTTGCAACATTAACACAGAACCCTTTTCATGGCAGTTTCTTAATCGTTTCAAAGTAATTTAACCGGGCTATAGTATTTGTGATTATATCCAGTGTTCATGCTGTATGTATTCTGGAATGACTAATGCTACCAGGAACTGCTCTAATGTAATGACCCGTACATGAATCCTGTGATATTTATGACCAATTCTGGCCGGTCTCTAACTCGAATAATAAAATAGAAATGTCATACAGTAAAGGTCAGGGCTATGTGAGCTTTTTTTCTTTCAAGGCAGTACATCATTTTTCTGGGAACAATGTTTAAAACAAACAACAACAAAAAAAAAAACTGACAAAAAAGTGCCAAACATACTAACATGCCCGAGACCCCATAAAAGACCCCTAAAAAGTTCAGAGAAGAAAATTCTGCCCAAAGTTATTTCAAAGAAGTGGCAAAGGGAAGTACTTTTAAAAACTAAAACATCTACAAAGAGTAGAGAGCTTCAGCTAGGGACAACATTATGGCCAAGCGCATTTAATTAAAAGACCAAATGAAAGAACATTGGGCTAGACGCGTCAGTAGAGAGAACAGAGAGAAAAGGCTTGTGACCACAGGTCAGGTTGTATTATATTATACATTTCAGAAAGCTCAGGTCAAAGGAGTTATTGCTGGTGAAAGGCTTCAAAGTGAATGAGAAAGGAGAGGGAAAATGAAAGGTATTCTGCAACACATCGCCTTAAATTAATAACTGCGAACAGAATCTGTTAGCCATTTCAGTGTCCCAGGGCTTTCTTACCAGTAAGCCCACAGGCTGGTTCTGAGTGGAGAAATTATACTTCCAAAGTGGCTAAAATGCACCATCAGGTAAAGAGCTCTCTTGGCTTAATCAGATTGTTACGTAAAAGCTTTTAAAGAGAATTTTGAACGAGCAATAGGTGGGCATGACCTGTCTCCAGTTTGAACAGTGATGTTCAGTTCATTCAGACATCGCAGCTGTGTAAGTGCAGTGCATTCTAAAATATAGAGCCACAAAAAAGCTTTCTTTGGTGCAATGCCATTTTAGTTCCCTAAAGAATCTTTCCATGGATGGTTCTTTAAAGGGTATACATCACAATAAACTGAAATGTCATTATTCTCCCTTTTTGGGAATAAAAAAGTTTTAACATTTACATATCTCCATTTACTCAGCATGAAGCAGTTTAGCCCTGCATTCATGCTAAAGTTAAAAAGAGTCTTTTGACTCAGGCTTCTTCCGAATAGTTGAATAAAGCTTTCTTTCCTGTCCACTTTCCTTGATTTTGACTGATTTGGTAGTCTAGCGGATCCACACGCTAGTCAACTCTACCAGTATATTTAGTGTGGCCATGGGCTACAGACCAGGCAAAATCAGAGGAAGCAGACAGAAAAGGAAGCTTCACTGAGCTTTTCGACCACAGCCATAGTACAGGACAGCCAGTCAGAACACAGTTCATTTACATAACAGTCTTGAAGGCACAGAGGGATAAAAAAAAGGTCTGGAAAATGGTATTGTAAAAATAAATTATGGTTGTTTTTGGTGCACAAAACAACATAAATAAAATAATTTTACCTCAGGGAAAAGGGAAAATACGTGTATGGGTGAATATTTTGTTTTTATGTTTTATATATATTGTGGCACCGGGCCAAAAGTCCCGCGCCAGCCTCCAGCAAGTGCTCCGAAGCCGGCGCTATCCAAGGTGCTGAAGTGGCCTAGAGGCATCGCTGTCAAAACACGAGAAGCGACACGCCCCTTCAGGACCTCAGAGAGTGAGAGAGAGAGAGAGAGAGAGAGAGAGAGAGAGAATTCCTCCTTTTCACAGTCCTTAATTCCAATAAAATTGCACAACTCTCATACCGGGGTGGTTGACAACTGGTCCTTCGTCTGCATGTCTGTGTCCGCACCCGCTAGGTGGCGCTCCAATATATAGACAGTAAACCATTTACCTAGACTATCTATTGAGGACTTCTCACAATGATGGTGTAATGTCTGGTGAGTGTCTGAGAATAAGATCTGGGAATCATCTTGAGGGACAAGTCATTGTGATCATCATTGATAAATTTGGAGTATTAAGTAATTTTTCCCAGGCACTGCGCCACAGCAGGGCCAATTCCGCAAGGCATCGCAGGGTTGAGTTGCAAATTGGGCGAACTGCCAAATACACTCTTGAAAGTCAGACTTTTTCTATTTAACAAAGTCAATAATCAATAAGCAGCCAGGCTTATTTCCATAGCAATGAAGCTCATTAATTTAAGCTGCTCAGCAGTGATTTCAAATTCTTCAGAAGCATTCAATAAAACCTCGCTTCCCCAAACACGTCCATCTGCCACACACCCCAGTCCCTTTCCAAACCCCAAGAAGACGCAGTCCTTTATGCATTATGCTATTTTGATATGATAATGATTCTGGCGTAAATGCCCTTCTACGGGCCACTTTCAAGTGTGCTATCTGCTTATGCAGCACTTTCTTCTCCCATCTCACAGTGAAAACTACTGAATTATCATCACCGTGCTTCAACTGTGTGAATAAACGAAGTCCCAGGGTGAATGAAACCTAATTAGTTGTGCACTGAATTATCTCCAGGTATCATCTATGTAAGCTCCATGGTGTCAAATGTGGATGAAAATAAATAGCTCATGAATCGAACTTTGGAAAATGGAAGGCATTTCATCCGATTGTGTGGGGTAGTGTGGAATGATGCTCGCAGATTGTCATTTCATGTTTGCTAGTACTTCCTATCACTCTTCTCTGACCACACTGTGGAGCATGAAAAAAGTTGAGCTATGTGCGGAATTGCTTTTGTGCACAAACGTTTTATGCTGAAGAAATCTGAAGAAATTGGGTCACCAGAAAAATGTGAATGAAATGGATTGATGGAAGCAGCTTCAGTTGCCAAGCAATTGCAACGATATCCTAATAAAGGGAAAAGGGTAGCAGAAAGGAGAAGAGAATAACCTATTATATTCTGATTCACAGAACTGAGCTGTCAGGTAATTACAAAAGAAGTCTGTCTTAATTTAGCGACGGACTCAATTCAGTTCGCAAGTGCTAATGATGTATTTCCTGTCAGCATTAGTTAGGCTACATGGTAGTGTAATTGTCTGTATTGTCAGTATAAGAAATAAGGCTTCCAGAACAATCTCTTGGAGACCTTGGAAAGCTGGAGAACCGTACTAACATTCAGAGGTGGCAGAAGTTCACAAAAACAGTGAAAATAAGTAGATAATGTGTTATGATAAGCATACATAGGCAAATGAAGCTCTGATCAAAGTTTAAATGGTGGTCTGACCTAAAACTAGCACTGAATATGTTATTTGTCAAGTTATGCAAATAACAATCCCTCAGCCTCATCAGTCTGACAAAATTTAAGATTTTACATCCTTTTTGTTTTTGTTCATCCATGTTCTCACTACTGTATCACATTACACATATACACTAGGGTTGTAACTATACAGTTAATTCACAATTCAGGCCAATAGACAATTCAGGGCTGATGCTTCAGTACACTCACGATACATTCAAGAGTGCAAGACTGAAAACAATTCAATATTCTCACATTATTTGGAATGACATTTGAATGAAGAAAAATGACTGTATTCAACTGTGACGTTATTTACTAATGAAACTAGAGCTAGAAGCCAGGGGGAGGGTGATGGATTGGGTTTTTGATTGGTGCAGGTTTAACACTATAATCAATGCAGTTATATAGAATATCAAAATTAACAGAATGTTTATTCTCTATGATGCATTATCACGTGTCCATGATGTATATTGTCACATTTTTGCATGGTGATATCACAAAATCTTGATGCATTGTTACTCCCCAGTATACAACCATACACTAAAGATACATACATACTTACATAGCAGCATAGATATCTGCCTATATTCATTCTACATGCGCCAGCTAGCAGGAAAAAAAAAGAAAAAAACAAGAAAAGAAACATTTTCAACCCACTTTACTTTAACTTAAAGCATTAAAATACACTGACAAAATGGTTTGAACTTAAAACAGTCAGTGAAACCAGTTCAACCGGTTTTATTTAACTCAAATTCTTATTGAAAGAATGCAAAGCAAAATGAATGGATCATATGGCCATATATTTTAAATCTCAAAAAAACATAACTGTTACAATTTTTTTTGCTGTGGAAAAAGTAGCCCCCTAAAGTGGGGTATTCTCTGTTGAACATTAATCTGATGATAGAACATACTGTGAATGAAAAATAGGCAAGCCTGTGGATAGGGAATGTCTTGTAACACAATTACTTCCACAACACAGCCTAACTTATTATTAAATGAATTATTGTTCGTACTGTGGTGTCATATAGTCATCATATATAAAAGTTGAGAGCATCATTTTCAAGCTACTGAAATTGAGAAATACAGAAATAAATATTTAAAGGGATGATTATCTTCTCTGTTTCTATCGTCAGAGAATTGACATTTGTTAGAAGTTAATCAGACGATGGATGGTGATATGAAAATGGCTTCATGATTTCCATGAATACCAATGTATTTTGAAATATAGTAAGGTTTTTGTTATTAAACGTAGTGAGTAAATGTTAAAACCAAGAAAAAAGTAAATCCTTGAAAACAAAACTTCCTACCTCTGATAACACTGCACAATGTCTAAAGAGTGTTGGTGGTTATGAGCTGAGATGATGGTATGAATGCAAAGTTCCTCTGTCCCAAACTCACAGGGACAGATTCCTTCATGATCCACTACGATTAAATCAGAAGTGGCTCCTTTCTCATTTTTGTGCTGGACTCTGTACACCATGAACAACTATGTCAAACAGGGAACCACTCTGCATTCTCTTTAAGTCTAAGACATGTCAAAGGCCTGTAGGATCTAATATTCCTGGCCTCCCACCATATCCTGCCACTGCACAATTCATAAGGCAGATTCACAAGGAGGGATAGAACATTTAAATAGGATTCAGAGATCTTCTCTGTGGAAAACCATTCCTTGACATGTTCCTCACAGCTCTCTGAAGCTGTGGCACCTGAAGCTAAAAAGTGTTCACCCTCAGGGTTCGAAAAATGTTTCTTATCTAACTTCTCATCATTTTAAATGACTCCTAAAGGCTCTTACCAAGTAAGGGGACTTTATATTATGTGGAGGTACTTTAAAAAGGTTCTCATTCTTCCCATTTATAAAACAGTTCTTTCTTTGAAAGTAGGTTCTTCTGTGGCATCCAGAGGTGTTGTCAGGGTCTTGGAACATTAGCGACTTAGCCCAGGCATCTATTTGTTTTGACAGAAATTTTTTGTTGTGAGTGGGGGTGGGAGTAACAGACATAAGTTTTGATTTTGATTTGTTGATCAGTAAACATCAGAATGATCAGAATGACACAAGAGTATATCTGGGACTATATACACCTGGGGCATTTCATGAAAATTGAGGGTTGCAGCCTCACATGCCCAGGCCTAACAACACCCCTAGTGACATCAAAAAACAACCCTTTTTGGCACCTTTCTGAAGTAACAGTTTGAAAAGACTCTCCAAAAGCATTGAAGTCATGAGAGGATCTGTATTTGACTTAGGAACAACGTGAAGCAGAGGACCAAAATCCTGAAGTAATTTAAATTCTGAAGTGATTTAGATTCTCCCCCTGTGATATAATCACTAAAGCAATTTAAATTATAATGAATGTTAATTGTATTAAACAACTCTCGTGTCCGGAGCACTAAAGCAGGACAAAAAGGGTGCCCATTATTGTGTCTTGCTGTCATTTCATAAACTAGTTCATTTTTGTCATTCAGTGATGACAAAACACATCACAGTATAGCGGCGTTTCACACAAAATGTTTGTCTAGTTAGTAGTTTTTGCTCAGTTATGCTAGCACCAAATTGAATACACTAGAGCTCAAGTGACTCCCTACTCGTTGTGTCATTTATGATTCAGCCACTTTTCCGTACAGGACAAATAGAGCACACTTAAAAGCCAGAATATCCTAACTTACAAAGCACACTATGTAGGAACTAAGGAGCCATTTGAGATTCAGCCTGGATCTGCTGCTGTTTAAAGCCAGATCTAACTAAAATATGGGCTGCGTCCAAAATCCTCAAAGTTTCTGCTTTTTCCTAGCAATCCACCTCCTCTCGTCCACGAACCAGAAGCTGATTTTGTGATGTCATCTTGTCCTAAGACCGGAGGAGATGAGAGAGCCTGCTCGGAGGAATGCTTCTTTAAATTCTGTGTTTTGTTTCTGTCAATAAACTATGCGTTTTGCATGTTTTATGCCTGGTGTAAAATACAATGAAGTAAAACACGGAGAAGATGGCCCTAACTGTAAATAGTCTGGACCTGTGAAGCACCAACAATTGGTTACCAGGAGTATTAGGGTTGTGCTTCCAAACAAACAATGTGATTGGCCTAATTCATCAGTAGTAGACTTCAAAGCTGATTATGCTGAAGTGGATCATCTGTCCCATTTCCCCAGTTACTGCTTGTTCTCTCCGTTCCACCTGATCCTCTCCTCCCCTCTATTCCTCCACATTCTCCCAGGGTATAAGAGGAGCAGTAGGAAAGGATGGGGAGGACAACAACAATAGCAAAAGTTTCTGGACTTATCTAGAGTATTTTATACCAGCTTTGAACACAGCTCAGCCAGTGCGATTTTAGAACCTGGACTGATTTACCACTGGACCCACTGGACCCAATTATGCATTATAGAGGTCATTTCCAGAAAACTGAAAAACTGCAAAATTTCATTTCAGTCCTTTTATTTTTGAATTGTTTATTGTCATATACAATAAAAGATGGCCTTAGAGTTAGTGTACTAATTGTATTATGTACTTCTTCACCTCGTTTTAATGGATGTAATCCGTGTAATGTACAATATGTACATTCATTAAAGCCTGTGAAATGGAATACATTTTTAAACCTAAGGGTGACTTGAAGAGTTATTTAAGTGATGCCATAGAAGGCACATTTCAGTTCCCAAAAGAATCATTTTGGTAGGTGAGGTGTGTGGGTATGAAGAACTTTTTAAAGGTATAAAGTACCTTCACATAATGTAAGTATTCTTCACCAGTTTAAGTGTTCTTCCAAAAGGCTTTACGTTATGTGAAGGTGCTTTATATCTTCAACAGCTTCTTCACACTCACACTTCTCAATTATGAATTGGTTTATCCACTGAAAGGTTCTTTAGGGAAACCAAAAAAGGGTTTTTCAATGACTTCACGCGTAGAAGCCCTTCTGGCATTCTTATTGTAAGGAGTGTAGTGTGCACTCACATAACTACATAACTTACATATTAGTTCCATGAAAGATACCGAATAATTCATAGCTGTAGCTGAATAATGTATAGTGCTTACTGAATAATTCTTAAGAATAGTATGTGAATAATAAGCCTTCACTCAAATATAAAGGTGCCAAAGGGTTATTTGGAGCAATGGCACTCAAGAACCTCTTTTGGTTCTCTGAAGAAGCTCGACTGGATGATGTTTTTTCTGCTCTCATACACCCTCATCAGCATTGTAAGGGGTTATTTATTAGCTGATTAGTTGGATCAAGTGTTTTGGCAACATGGAATACACTAAAATGTGTTTGTGTGTTTGGGGGGGCAGACATCTTTGCTTTAAACAGATATGTTTGGAATTGAGAGTGAAGAGCCTTTTTAAAGTTTAAAGAGACTCCATGATGTATACATCCTACAACAATAAAAGGTTCTTACTAAATCAATAAGTCCAAGCCAAGAACCATTTAATATCCTTGATCATCAAGAGCAGAAACTAGGGTTAGAGGACAAAACAGCTTCAAACTGAACATCACTGACTCGCGCCATCCGTCTCCCTGAAAAAGTCATGATATAGTGGAGGCCATCAACTGACATTCAGTGCTTTACAACTCTCACGGCAAATAAAAAAGACAGCTGACAGCGAGTAGCAAAGAAGGAGCTCGCGCTATACAGGCATACAGAAAACGTAATATGAACAAATACCTAAACCTCTAAAGCTCAATCTCTCGGAATGGCCTTGAGGAGTAAATAATGATTTCCAGCCTGTCCTGAAGCAGTACGGTGGCAATAAACTATACTCACAGGAGTGTTTTGGAGTGCTTAGAATTCCATCAGGCGGGCGAAGGAGCAGTGGAGCTGGGGAGCAGGCTGGAAACACTGGAACGAAAAGAAGAACAAATGAAAATAGATTACAGGGATTCAGCCATTTATCAAGGCCGAGCAGACAGATATCTGCTCAAAGATAGCACAGCGATTCAACGAGGGTACCTTTTAAATCCCAGGCCTATCTGCAGCCCACTGGCAGCGCTACACTGTGCATCTACAGTTGTGTCGACATTTAATTTAATTTAAAAGAGAGAGAGAGAGAGTGGGGGTGGGGTGGGGGTGGGGGTGGGGGTGGGGGTGTTGAGGATTATTCCAAACATACTGCAACGGCTTAAAAGTGTCCTTGTGCTTCATTGTGCTCTTGGAAGTAGGAATTACTTTCAGGGTGACTCCAATTTCTCCTTGGGCTCAGGTTTCGATTTGATAAACTTCAACAAAGTTGCTCCGCTTTGGTTTAAACACACTACTGTATGAACAGACTCTGACAGCGCTATCTGTGCTTACAGCTGCTTTCAGCCTTCAGAGAGGCTTTCTCCATATAGCATTACAGGTCCCAGATGAAATATATGGACCTTTAAGTCCAGAACATCTTTCAAAGACAGGGAATGTACTTCTTTATGTGCCAGCTCGACTGCAGCTGCCTGTTCTTGTTAACATTGTCACTGACTACATTTGCTTTTAATTTTCAGTGTTTATAGAGGCTGTCGTGCGAAGGGAAAAAAAAACCCGTCATAAAAGGCGTTTACAGACTGCGTGAATATTGACTCAACTGTGTGCTCAAAGCACCGCATGCATTGTTCTCTCTTGGCCACGAAACGCTCCCCCTTTTAACAAAAGCCATTTTTACGCAGCATCTCTTAAAGTAGAGTCGCAGCCAAGCTTTGATTCGGAAAAGAAGACGTTTCTGATCTGCAGAAAGACGTCCCCAGATGAAGGTTGTTCTTCAGTTAATAGGCCATCATGTACTCAAGAATGACACATCTGAGCATCTTAAGGAGATCTTACGCCCACATGCACGCACACACTCTCACGCACACACACACACACAGGCTTTCGACATGCACGCACGTTCACTGAGGGAGCGAAAAAGGCCTCATCAAAGACAGTGTATTTAAAACTCGGCTCATGAAGACTGCTTTCACACACAGCCCTGCCAGAGGCAGCTAATGGGGGGATTTGGTGGGAGCAGAGGCTGGGTGTGTGATGAATATAGTGTGGGGGGGCAGCACTCTCATATTCCCCCTTAACAGCCGCTATTCTACACCATCATCTTACTACCAGTCACGCCAGTCATGCTGCTCAGTGCCTGCCACTTCTACATGTGATACACACTCTTATGGATGGTGTTCCTTCACGAGTTGCAGGATGGCTGTGAGACATTTTAGCTTTTAATCTATAGTGCTTATATCTGACAACTGAGCAAGTAAAAATGAGTTCTAGTAAAAAAAAAAAAAGATTGGCACAGAAAACATGAAAAAAGCATTTCTACCAGAAGTTATATTTTCGCATATAAAGTTTAATCTCCCATTAGTAAGAACTCTTATAATATGGATGTATGTTTTATTACACTGTAAACCCATATTTGTTAGAAAACCTCAAAATAATTAAGGCAGTCAGTTGCATATTTTTAAGTTCATAGAATCAAAAGTCAGAAGTTTGTACAACTTACAGGTTTAGAGTTAGTTAACCATATATTTTTTTTGGTCCCATTTTATATCAAGTGTCCCTGCTAACTGTGCGGTAAACCCTGACGTTCATAGTGAGTTTTGCAGCAAATAAAAATCTGCGGTTTCTTTCATTATAACTATTTGAGATCAAGAGAATTTGCATCTAGAGCACGGGCCATATGTGGAGAGCCGTATGTTCTATAGGGAGGTTTATGTCACTGAGCATCTGCTGACGGCTAGAACTTCTGTGAAAACGTACACGATGGAATAATGAGCTTTATTTCAAGCGTACAGTCCTGCAGGGTAATGAAGGACTCTTTGAAGCTGAAATGCTCAGATAATGCTCATTCATAATTTCAGGATCTGCTCTTAAAGAGCCTTAAAAGCCAAAACGTGACGTTCTAAAAGCTATCCTTCTGCTCATAAACATACACATACACACACACCTTATATGTACATATACATTTCCATACATTTCCATATGAATATATACATGTATACAAATCAGCAGTAGGATTGTTTTGGGGTTTTTGTTTTTTTTTTTTTTACCTCATTTGAAAACAAATTGTGCAAACGTTTCACGATGAATGAATGAACAGAAATGATCCAAATTTACCTGGAGTAAAATCTCATTCCGGTAATGTACCTTAAGTGTGACAGATGCAAACTTGATTCACACAAGCCGAAAGAAAAGTTTATGGCCAAGTGGGTCATCCCCTCTTCACCAGGCTGTTGGTCCAGGCTGTTGAAACAGCACTGCTGGTCCAGTTTAAAAAAAAAAAAAAAAAAGCCAGGAAAGGCACCTCATTACACAGCATTATGAAAACTCTTTGTTACACCATCTTTCCTCCATAGTAAGAGAGGCATGCAGAAAGAAAGTAATGAGAGGTGGAATAGAGCTGTTTTCCAGCGCTGGCCCTGTGCTGCTGGACACAGCGGCGCTGCCATAGCAACAGACAGCGGCCGAGGTGGCTGGTGGTCGGTGCACTACAGCAGGGTGCTGATCGCTTTTTGATGTAACAGCTGCTGAAGATGCCAGATTAATGAAGGAAAAAAAAAAACACATACATGCAAAAAATGGTTTTGCCACTAATGCTGGAGGATTGGAGGCCTTGATTCAGTCAAAGTCCATGAGCACATAAATCAGTTTGCAAATACAATAAGAGATCAAGAAAAACTGTGGTTTAAATTGTGAAATGAAACAATGAAACAGGAAAAAGGACAACGTTTTAAATAGTATATTATTAAACGGTTCATAAACTACACTTTTCTTGCTTTTTTTTTTTGTTCTTTGTGACATAACATTAGTGTGGGTGCAGGCGGCAAGAACATTCATTCAGCATGAATTCAGTATGAATGGGCTCAACCGCTGTAGGATGATGAATTGTTAGATAGATGAAAAAAGGTTGTTTTTTTGTGGCATCACACAAACAATACATGCAAAAAGGGGTGTTTTTGTGTCTTAGTTTCTGTATATGGACCATATGCACTGGGCAGTGAAAGATATTTTAAAGAGTACTACATAGACTTTTTTTATTTAAAGAAATGTAAGAGAAACTCATCAAATGGGACATATAAAGGTTTTGCCATTTTGGAGCACATTTTTCTATAGACTGTAGGTGTGAAACTATATTTGACTTGCTATCAACTATTCTGTCTGTGGAATAGGTCTGAAAACCATATTGAGGGTAAGGTTTAGGCTGTTATGTTTAACACCCTTAGAAGAGTAATTTGGCAAAAAGAAAAAAAAAAAATCAAATTTACACAATTTTACTGTTACTTCAAATCTAGTTAATCAGCCAAGACATGCTCGGCATCTGAACAGTTGCTTTGTTTTTGCACTATAATAATAGGTAATGGAACTTCAAACCACAGAAGGCCTCAGGCTTTGCAGGTATTGGTTCCAGCCCTGCATACCACCTAATTACATTAATACGCTTTTTTTTCTTTAACAATGAATGCAACTTAATTAGTCCAGGAGCTGTGGTGCATGATGGAAACAAATGCTGGTAGACATTTCGGCTCTCACTGCTCTCGGGATCCATGGCATCCTCATTTAAAGGAGCCCAAATGAGTTTTCGTCTTAATGTTGTGCTAATGGCCAAAGAGCTGTGGGCTAAGTTTTTCAAAAGCGTCATAGCAGAAAGATCAACTTACGATGGGTAAGTGAGTAGAACATTTAATACATTATGGAATAGTTAAAACGACTTTAACACTGTAATGATTTTGTAGCCCAAAGCTCACACATTTCTAATCCTCTCTTGAAGGCAGAATAAGAGGCCACTTTGTTTCAGTATTTTGTATTTTTTGCATTTTGTATTATGACATATTTCATTACAATTAACGTTTTCTGAAGAGTGATAGTTGCGCATTTTTAGCAACGTCTTAAAAAGATTTGTTGACTAAAGAATAGCAGAACCATTTTTGATGCTACACAGTATGGCCAAAAGTTTCAAATCCATTGCTGATAGATAAACACTGGCAGTAGAATGGGCCATGCATAAGAGCTTGGTGACTTTAAACATGGGATGTCACCCTTGCCAACTGTAAGTGTTGTTATTGTGAAATGGAAGTGTCTGTTTCAACAGCTCAGCCACAAAGCATTACACCATGCAAACTCACAGAGTGCAATCACTGAGGCCTGAAGCGCCTAGCATATAAAAATCGTTTATTCTCTGTTGCATTGCTCACTACAGAGTTCCTAAAGGTCTCTGGAAGCAACATTAGCACAAGAACTGTGTGTCGGGAGCTTCATAAAATGGATTTCCATGGATGAGCAGCTGTACACAAACCTAAGATCTCAATGCACAATGGCAAAGTATGGCACCACTGGACTTTGGAGAAGAGAAAATGTGTTCTGTGGAGTGATGGTTGACACTTTACTATCTGGTATACTGATGGAGGAATCTGGGGTTGGTAGATGCCAGGAGAAGACTACCTTGGAATACATATTGCCAACAGCACTGTTTAGTGGGGGAGGGATGATGGTCAGGGGCTGTTTTTCAGGGTTTGGGCTAGGCCCTGGGTTCCCAAGGGTGAAGGGTAATGCTAATGCCACAGCATACAAAAACATTTCAGACAATTCTATTCCTCCTAGCCTTGTGGTAACAGTTTGGGGAAGACCTTTCCCTGTTCCAGCATGACTGTGCTCCTCTGCACAAAGTGAGCTCCATAAAGGCATGCTTTGACAAGTTTAGGCGGAACTTCAGAGGCCTGCACAGAGCCCTGACCTCAATCCTGTAGAACACCTTTGGCTTGAATTTGAATCTCAAAGGTGCCCAACTCACAAATGGTCTTTTTGCTGAATCGGCACATTCCCACAGACACACTCCTATGAGAAGTCTTCCCAGAAAAGTGGAGGCCATTAAACTACTCCATATTAATGTTCATGGTTTTGTAATGGGAAGTCCAACAAGTCAGGTCAGATGTCCTCCTACTTTTGGCCATATAGTATATATAAAACCGTTTTGAAACTGGTTCCATAAACAGCCATTTTCAACAGAGTGTTCAGCAAAGAGTCATTTGTTTATTCTATTGTTTTTAAGTGGTTATGTTTCTATATAAAACCATTTTCTAAGAAACGTTTAAAGTAATATATATTTTTCCAGAGTATGCACTGTTTTGTGGTTGAAACCATCCTTCACATTTTTACCATTGTTTATAACCTGTAACTAACCATGTTCTCCTCAACGGTCTTAAAAACCAGGGCATCTTCTCAACAGAAGTAGAGCGCAAAGTCAAACACAGTATGGTAATTTTGAACAATTGCATTCATATCTAATGATTTCCTCCTCCTTGGTGAGGAGGTTTGTTGTGATTACATCAAACCCAGGAGCTAACAATAGCTAATTCAGTTTTACCCAATAATTCATGCCGTTTTGTATTTCAGCTCTTTAACCCAGTTTTGTTGTTCATATAAGAAAGTGGGAATTGTTGTTCTGTGCTTTTTAAGTCCAGTATTCTGGGCTGCTTGGGACCTTTGGCAGGTGCACAGATGCAGAGACAAAACAACTACAGTGGTCAGGCTGTGGCCCAGAACTGGTGGAATGACATTTAACACTAAAACAGTGATTAATTCTGGTAATAGCAAGGGATTTTGTCATTCATGAGGGGAAAAGTAACATGGCATCAGCAGGCTGGCCCAAAATAAAACACCCTTATATTGTGCTTCAAAAAGGCTGTCTCTTAATAGGTTTAATGTCTTGTCGCTGTTCCACATAATGATGATGATGATGGTAATAACAATAATTACGGCTATTCTCCGTGCTGTAATAAGGGATGAATGAGAGAATAATTGTAACACCATGTAAATGGGTGAAAGAGTGCGACTCTTTATCATCATTGACGCATTTGTGGAGACAGGCTAGGGCATGGGGGTAATAGATTATTGAGTATTACAGGACAGGACCATTTTAACATGACAAGTTGATAAAAAACAGTGGTGAGTTATGTGGGATGTCACAGTTCAGGCCAAGGTCATAAAAGGAAAGTTAATGTGCATTTGTAAGTCATGGTCTCTATAAAATTAGTCTTACTAAAATTTGCAAAACAGAAAAAGACCCCAAAGAATTCCAGTGTTCTTTCAGTTCTTCCGCCGACATTTTTTCCCATTTGATAACAAGACAGCCATACAAACAACAAAATATCAGGTTTTTGTGGGTATTTGCTTTGGATTTAGCTGATGGTGGTACAGATTTGTGAGGGACCGAATCTTAAGCTTGTGTATTGAAATCTAACCCACGCAAAGTACACAATGCATTTGAATTCACCTTATCATAAATTTATTTTCTGATTTGTATTAATGGCCACTCTTAAATTATTTAGTTTGCTTTTTCTTCATTTCTCCGAGGTCATATTGAAGGTCAATTCCGAATCCCCCAGCCATTATCTATTCTGGAATAAATTATCTCCGACAGATATGCTTCCCGCTGCTCTGCTCCTGACCTTGCTGACTAAAAAAACTTCAGAAAAGTGACATAATCAAGCAGCAGTGCGCAACCTCGATCTCAGCCCAAATTCTTAATGACTCTATTAGGGTTGAAAGGCCAAGGATGTCAGAAACCCCTGAAATTTTTAGCATTCCATCTCTCACACTCATACACTTTGCATGCAGCATTTATCTTTGTGAATAGAGTTATTTAAGGGCCCACATCCTGCATGTGTCTTGTATTTTTCCCTTTCATACATTGTGTGGTTTTATAAACATTTATATATAAATGAACTTATACAAATTCAATGAATGAACCTATATAAATTCATTTTAACATTTTATTTTATCTTTTTGCAACTCCTCTGGATCCCTTAGAATGTTTTTGTGACTGTGTCTTTAAGACTGACCGATGTAAATGACCTCATTCAAAAAGCAGTTCGGGCTTAAACACTTCCTTATAACTTCAGCGTGAGTTCGAGATAAACTGTGGTAGGCTAAGATGAGATGGTATTAGCCAAACAACAGAAAAAAACAATGTTTTTGTGACATCACCAAAACAATGAACTCGAAAAGGACAGTTTAGTTTCCACATATGGACATTATGGACTGAGAACTGAATGCGTTTTTTTGAAAGTTTAACAATGTTTACACACTACATCAAACTGTTTTTTCAAGAAAGTGAGAAAAACGTCTCTTTTCCATGATATGGGCCCTTTAAGCTGTTCTTGATGCTTAGCTTAACTTATGTGTTGTGTTTACTGCTTGTATTTTACTTCAATTATTTATTTATTTATTGAATCTTTCAAAACTTGTTTTTTTAATACTAGGGCCTCTATTGCTTTAACAATTACACTGCATGCCTTCATGAATCGATAGCATGGCTTCATGTGCACAGCCTGATGTTGTTATTATTACATCTCATGTATTCATATTTAAACATGTATTCATATTTAAACACATTCCCAGGTGTAAGATATTTTACTACAAAAAAAAAAAACAGTACACACTTTTCCCCTGTCCACAAAGCCGTCTGCCAATACACACCCTAATGCTATATTTGCATAGCAAATATTTAAATATACAGTATCCTGGCAACAGTGCAGTGAAGACTTTTAAATGGCAACCTCTGTCAATATGATTTTCCATGAGAAAGGAAAATCCCCCATTATGAACGCTGAGCTCTACACTTGATGTTGGATATTGAAAAATCCTCACATTCACAGCAGTCTCACTGTTGCACTAATGACAGTGTTTAACTGCAGAGTATGGAAAAGTGCCAGCTCTCAGGTTAAATTGGAGTGGACTCTGCCAGACAAGACTGTGGCATTGGGCCCTCAGAACATCTACGTCATGAAGTTTGCGATTAATAGAAAATTAGCCAGGCCGATTCATTTGTATTTCTAATTGCCCACAGTGGCAGTTCAGAACCAGTCCTGCCATGAAGTATGGAATTAAACCAATGCCTTTCTTTATTAGAGACCCCTTTACATAAGACGATCAAGTATTTTTGCAAGACTTGACAAATTCATTTGGATTATAGGTCTGCTTTTAATGATATGTCAGCGGCTCAATCGAAGTTCAATTAACAGACATTCACTGAAGACAACAGAGGGACAATATTCATTTTTAATTAAGCAAGACCTCTTCTGTACACAGGTGGCCTTGGTACAGTGCTCTGACCTGGCCTTGACCAGTCATGAGGAGAAATTAAGACACATACACATGTACATAAAGGTGACAGAACGGTTCTTTGTAGATAGATAAACCACTTCCTAAGGATCCTGCCTACCAGACAGAAGAATATAGGAGATGGAAGAAACACACACAGAACCTTTCAGTGGATGGTTCATTAATGAACTACCTTTTAAAGTTTAAAGAACCTGTACATTATATGGTCCTATACATTATGTGGAGCTATGCTAAAATAAGTTCCTATATCCTTATGTCCAGGTGAAGGATGATCTAGGAATCTTTTTTTTTTTTAAAGCATTCAACTCTCAGATCCCCTTAGCACCTGAGGCACATTGGGCTAGTAAACATGGCTGGTTCCCTAAATCTCCAAGCTGGAGAATGGTGGGAAAGCTGTCAGTTATTGGAAACGAACACCTCACGTCTTCCCCTCCCGTGAACGCTGACGTATTCCTCCTCCTCCTGGACCACAGGCCCCTTTGATTTCGGAAGAGTGGAATGCTCAGAGGAGAGGCAATGCATCAAAACGCCTGCGCAGGGAGTGCAGATAACAGAGCTCAGCCTGAGGAATAATAGACTTGATTGAATTAGCCATCCATTTCTCGCCATGCTCATAAATCTGGGATGCCTTGATCTCTCTGGCTGCCAAAAAGGGGTCCGGGATTGAAAAGAGAGGGAGCCTCACAGCCATGGCAATCACGCTGCGCCCGTGCCCAGAGACAGCCTGGTGTCACTGAGTTAATGCATAGCTGCTCTAGCTGGAGCTCAGACCTCATGGCTTTAATCTGGCTGCAGAGGCCCAGGGACTTTACCTGGCTTGATTGAGAGACATCTGGGTCACTGAGGCTCTCAGCATGAAATGATTTGCTATTATAATGTCTGAAAGAGATTCAGAATAACACAAGGTGTGTCAAAAAGCTTTTTTGTTTTTTTTATTTGCTGCAGGAATACGGTAGCACTTCCTCCGAATTGGTGGGACACATCATCGGACAAAATGACTGTGTAACTATACATAATCGCACAAATTATGTGTATTATGTGATACAACAATTCTTACAGTATATGTAAATGATTATACAATGTGCCCTGATTTCTGAACTGCAGAGCAAAAAAACAAGCCACGGAGAAACTCTGAGGTTGATGCTTGAACTTTGCAAAGCAGGCCGTTTCATTTGAGATGGGAAAGAGATTACAAGAAGAGCAGTGTATCATCAGAACAAAAATAGCAAGATGTTTCATTGGTTCATCATGGGAGACATCGCGCACATTCATGTGATGGGGGGAATGAATCATAAACACTTAGCGCTGTGTGAGACTATTATACTTCTATTATACCATTAATACTCCTTCAGCATTGGACTGTGTAGCTCTCAGATCTTTCGAGCCCTCAGGCTGATCTCAGAATTGTGTTGCTCTATCAGTATTCCTGTCTCAACATGGCCTTTCTTGAAGGCCAAGATGGGATTGCCTCGAAAACCAAGGTACATGCCAATGGAATTTTCAGCAACATGACCAGCAAGCTAAGCCTCTCAGAACCCTGTTTGAAGGGAGATCAGACCCTGAAGACGGGTTTATTCTCAATGAGCTTTTCGATTATACATCAGACACAGCTTCGCTTACACAAAAATAAAAGTTCCTAAATGGTTCTTGGCTTGGATGTACGGTTTTAGGAAAAAAAAAACGTTTAATCCATAGTGAACCTTTACAAGGTTTATAACAGTATGGAGCCACCATTTGACCCACTACTTTTCAAAGTACTCTGGAGATACCCGACCACTTCTTCACCAGCCCTAACCACATAGAGAGCTATATGTACAGACAGACAGACAAACTCAATTTCAAAATCTCTGTTTTACTTAATTCTTTAAATATTTTAGCAGCGATGCATAAAGTAATGCATTTGGTCGTTTAGTTTGTTAGTCAGTTAGTTTGTTTGTGATGTATGAAATTTATTAAAGCAATGGATCAGTGAACAAAAACAACTTTACACAGTTTTCTTGCCCTGAATGTAGTCGATCAGCCAAAACATGTTTGGTGTCCAAATTTGCTTCTTTAATTTAGCGCTGGAGCTTTGAGGCTAATATTGCTAACAAATACAAGAAGTCAAAAGTCACCCAAATGTTTCCATTAAAACACACCCCCAAAACGTCTTTTAATAAACTCAAACCACATGATGTCCTTCATTACTGTTAATCTGATCAGTCCTCTCCAGCCCTGGAGCTGTCTAAAATGGCTGTTTCAGTGAAGGTTTTTGTATCTCACAGTAAGTCATGCTGTGTCTTAAACTGTGACTTTCACAACAAAATTGTTGTGTACATAAACTGTTTCATTTAACAGACCACTTAAACATAAAAATACTAAGGCATGCTATTATTAGTTCTTTAACGAATTACCCATTTTTAGAGAAATTTTTAGAAGGTTTTTAGGGAAATAAAAATTAGTTTATAGCATCACTTCTAAGAACCCTGTATTTGATGAGCAATAGACTGTAAATATTGGGAATTTTGTGAGTGCATTTTAATCAGTGTGAAGAGTTATCTTCTATTTTGCCTGAAACAGAGAAATCTGTAGTACTGGGTGCTGGATCCACATTAGTAACTGTTAGTGGACATGTGTGCTCAATGCTGCAGTGCTTTTTTTGTGAATGTGTGACATTTAACTTCTTAAACCTTTTCTCTGCTCTAAGCATGTTGTTCAAACCTCCATGTGTTGTGTCTGTGTGTTTGAGTGTGTGTGAGGGCTTTAGAGGAGAAGTCTGACCTGTGTTCAGCCTCACTGACTGCTTTATTTGCTGATTTATGCTCTCTGTAATGTAATCCACAGTTGATGGGTCTCGCAGAGGCATGATACTTGTAAATGCTAACTTATAAAAACCTACAGGAGCATTTGTACGTCGACCGGCGCACAGGCTTGCATACTAATGCGAAGAGAAAGCTTCTGCTTCCTCGAGACAGAGGACACGCATAAAGAATAATCCTGTACCATACCTGCCTAAAAGCACAGTGCATTTTAATTAGAAGGAAGCGGCAAGAAGAATGCCTGGAAACCTTGCAAGGGAGCTGAGACGAGGGCTTTGAAGCCACATTCCGTCATATTTGTTTATATAAAACTATATTAAACAGTTAAATTCACAAGTCTCAACAATGATGTGCTGCTGATCCGCCACGAGAATGATTGTCCATGTGTTTAATATGTCAAAATATGAAGGGTTTTGTCGTGCATTTTTTAAAACATGGTCAGTTTAAAGTTTATATTACAGACTATTATTTTCTTCTTTACACTTCAAAAGTACTAATAAAATATGTGGCCCCACGTCTTTTAGATCGCCCCCAATTTATGGATCATCTATAGATATTCAAATTATTAACACTAGACAAACTTTGGGATCAACGTTGTAATCAATAATACAAAACCGATTTTTTTGCAGATAGATAAGAAGTCCTTTGCGGGGTCATATGTTTCAAATAATTACTGGGATGGTAGAAGAAAAAAGGACATTTTTAAGTGAGCCCAGTGATGATTCTTAAGCGGCCTTACGTCAGGAATGAAATTATAATTAATATGTGAATATCCAGAAAGCTTGTATTTTAAGTAGTGGAAACATCTTGAGACCAATAACTTGACAAAACATTTTAAACAATTATTAAATAATTACAGTATAATATCTATCATTTA
The DNA here is from genome assembly GCA_037974445.1 of Brycinus macrolepidotus. Classification (NCBI taxonomy): domain Eukaryota; kingdom Metazoa; phylum Chordata; class Actinopteri; order Characiformes; family Alestidae; genus Brycinus; species Brycinus macrolepidotus. The sequence continues at coordinate 32,362,354 of JBBPCZ010000115.1, read as the reverse complement.
ATAACTTCCTGCTATTCTCAATGTACGAAGAAAAAATATCTCTAATACCCTTTTCTGACTAGTTGATGCTATTTAGAGCTACACTGCAGTTATTAATATAACAAGAGATTCCAAAAGTTTGGATTGTTGTTTACATCGCTGTTTCCTTACCCTGGTCTTAGAGTGTTTTCATTGCTTCCGACACATCTGATTCAACTAATCAGCTTGTTATCAACAGCTCACTGAACTGTTGTGGGGGTGTTAAACCAGAGAAGGCACGGAAATGAGCATGGCGGCGTGTCTCCAGGACCAGGGTTGGGAAACTGGGAAACAAATTTTACAACTGTGTTGCAGTAATATCTAAAAAGGAAAAATATACTTCTCCTAAACACCTGAAGAGAAGACTAACAAGCATTTCATACAAAAAGCTCTGGAAACAAGATAAGACAAGCATGAGGCCTTCTTCTGCATAGAAAGATTTCTGAAATGAAGAACTATACATTTTTCTTATATAAATATTATTCCACTAAGACTGGGATGAGATGAGTCAGGCACACAAAGTAGTTAAGTCATCTGTGAGACAGTACCGTTTGGTTTTGGATCTAATTCAAAATTTGATCAAAGTTAGAAATTCCAGGGTCATTTCTCAGGAGCTGAATTTCAGATATATGAGCAAGCTGATGAAGTCTCTGATTGATTTCAAATAAGACTTAACTATGTCTAGGAAGTGTAACGAGATAAAGAGGAGATATTTCTTTTCATCTGGGATGTTTTATTCATGTGGAAATGATGGACAGATTTTGAATCAAGCTAACTCAATCGATCCCTTTTTTAAGTGCACTGTAAAGAATCTTTACCTTCTCTTTAATTTTATGGTTAATTATATATATATATACATATATACATATATAA
>JBBPCZ010000115.1:32294417-32312970 GCA_037974445.1 Brycinus macrolepidotus | reverse complement strand
TGTGTGTGTGTGTGTGTGTGTGTGTTTGCAGTAATTTACTTTTTATCAAATAATATTTTTTTTGTATTTGCAAAAATACATAAAGATGTTAGGGTAGTTAATCCAAAGATCTGAGTTAGAACAATAAATTGTGCACCTTCACTCTTTGATCTGACATTTTCAGAACTCACTTTTTCAGAGGCTGTGGCTATCCGTGTCCCCTGGAGATTGAGGGCAATGCAGCATAGAGCTCCCTCATGGGCAGGAATGTCAACCGGAGGTCTTTCCGTGTTAGCCAGGTCTACTATTTGCACATGTCCAGAGTGGGTGCCAGGAAATGCTAGTAAAGAGTTGTTGCTGTTTGGACAGAGAACGCAGAGACCTGCAAGATAATCATGTAGTTGAACTGCATCAATAGCTGCACCACAACTGACTAAAACAGAGGAAAAAAGTAAGTAGGTCTAAATACTGAAACATAATAGCTTTGCTCCCATACACATTTATGATGCTTTTCTACTGGCACAAGGAACCGCAAAACATGTTTTTCCATTACAAATAAGGCGACCCATACCTGTGCCGTTACGGCAGGGCCAAAAGTGAGCCGCAGCCAAGCTGACGCACTGCTTTTTGATTGGTCAAAATGTTGTGATGACAACAGATGGACTTGGAAAGAGACCACTGTTTTTTGTGTGTGTGTGGGTTTTTTTTTTTAACTGTCCACACAAAAAACAACAACAATGGAGGTACAAACTAACAACTGGGAAGTTGCTGTTGTACAAGTACTACTATCTATTTGAGCTGAATGCTGTAAAAAACGCAAAGGTGTACCAGGACATCATTTACAAATTAGCTGGGTTAGGTATTCTTTGCACAGCTAAACAACATTGAGAAAATTTTAAAAACCTCAAACAACACTACAAAAAAAATAAAAGACCACAATAACAAAGGCAGCTCTGACAGAAAAACCTTCCGCTGGTTTGACTCCACGGATGCAGTTTTAGGATAATGACTGTTGCCAGGCTAAGATACAATGGAAAATCAAAGCATGCTACAATTACCATGTTATGGCAGTACAGTTTAGGTATAGCACGCTCCCTGTATACCTATAGAAAAGTGCCTTAAGTTAAGACATATATTACCAAAAAGAAAAAACATCGAACAGCACTGTAAATTACCTCTACAGCAGCGTCTTACACAAGTAACACCTGGATCCTGAATGTCACAGAGATACACCCTACGCATGCAACTCAGTATGTTTAATTAACTGTTCACAAACAAGACTTACCTTTGGGGTTGTAGCATGTTTCAAAGACATGCAGCTGGTGAGGATTATGCGTAAAAGTAAAGACTTTGATCATTGAGTCCAGGACCACCACAATTCTGGAATACAAAGATACATATTACTTTGAAATTCAATTCAGTATTTTATTGTTTGTATACCTTAAATAGGGCAAATTGAACAACATGTATTGAAGGTACGTTAGGTATCCTTTTAATTGGTATATTTTATTGCTACTGGACTTATTTTATTACTATAATTATTCATTATCATATTACAGTCATTACATTATCCTTTTAATCTTATCTATTTGTTTATATTGTTTTATATTATATCTTACTATATCTCCATTTTTATTTGGTAATTCTGCTAATTGCTTATGTTTTTATTCTCCTTTTCACTGATTTTTTTCTTCTTCTTTTGCAACCCATGTTCTTTGTTCTTAAAATTGGAAACATGGTCACCTTCAATTTACTCGGAGTTTAAATAAAGGTTGACTGAAGTCACTAACCATGTTTACATACACACAAAAATTCATCTATGTTTTTAGTAGGACTAAGACACTGGATGAGTTAACTAGTCCACTTACACACACACACCCCAACATAATCTGGCCTGGCACTGTGAAACACTCCCTTCACGACGCGCCTTTGTTTATCCATGAATTTCACACCTTTTAAAACATCAGCGTTCCTTTTCCCCTTCAACTGTAAAATTTAAATATGTCTATTTCTAACAAAACGTTTAACCTGACAAAAGTCTCTTGCACTCCACACTTTTGTCTTTTTTCCTTTTGTGAATTATGCTTGTTTTGGTGTCATAACGGCATCATCATACGTGTGGTACTGCATAAAGAACTGCAAAACACAGTCCTTCCACATTTTAACACACTAATCTTAGGTTTGACAAAAACCTCAGTCAAATTATGGCAATCAAATTGGGTCTTTTACATTAATACATCTTAGACTAAGGGTCTTAGCTAGACTTGTACCATTGAAGTGCAGGTGAATGTAATAATATAGGATCATGAGTGCACTGTGCACCACTTCTGTGTACTAGAGGTTTACAAGGCTGCATGCACATCATCTTAGCCAAAATAGGAAAAAGAAGTTGTCTTTTTTTAGAACAAATGACAATTCATACACTTGTGGAAAACGAAGCAAACCAACCAAGCAGAAAGTTTCAGTCTTGAAATCGCACTCTGAGCAATACAAGATTAAGGAAACGGCTTGTAAAGTAACTTTGAATACCTGTCTCGCCGTAGCTTAACAGCTTTGACTTCTGTGGAAAACTCTATCTCAATCACAGTCTTTTTCTTGAGGTCATCCCAAATCATCACTTGTAAAACATGGAAGAAGTTACACATGTTACAATAGCAGCTTTGAATTTAAGTTGGAAAGAGAAGGTTTCTAAGCCAAAGCACTATTTTGGCAGCATCTCAAGTCAAACCAAGTAGGTTAATTGTTGTTTCAGCTATATTCACAGTACACAATGAAACAAAACAATGTTCCTCCAGGACCATGGTGCAACACAAGAGACAACACTGGACTACACAAGTGCAGACAGGACAGAACTACACAAAGAGCAAAAAATAAGTGTATAACTTTAAAACACAACACAATACAATAGAACAGGACAGGACAGCATACAATGCAGCTTATGAGAATCAGAAATAGTACTGACAGTAAATACAGTGTTAAGTCAGATACTGTATTCTAGCAGAAGGAGCACTGGAGTACTGAATTCCAGCATGTACAGCAGCATGACCTGTTTTCATTTTTTTTTTTAAATCATGATCATAAAACTGGCCTCTAAAATAGGCAGGAATATCCCAAAGTTATTTTATCCACATTATTAAAGCTGAACATACCTTTGTTAGGTGGGTACTTGGGTTTCTTGCCTCCGCCAACAAGTGCGAGATAGTTGCATCGGAAAAGCATCTCGACATGCCCTACCCCACCTTCGAGAAACTCTGAAAAACAACCACCTTCTTCACAACACCTTCACAGCTCATCTTTTTAAGGCATAAAACCTATGGCAAGATCCCATCTTGTAAACATCCCCATCATCTTCACTAAGAAGCAGTGCATGACCAATAAAATTATCTGTCAAACCCACTTTAGGAAATGCCCGTCACCTTACTGACAAAGTACCCTCTACAATACCTCAGACAGGGTGCTGTGTAGAATATGAGAAACCACTTTGGAAAATCACATGTGCTGGGAGGTAAGACTGAATAACTTCCTCATAGGACCTTCCTCAGTACTTTTTTTGAGGCTGGGGCATTTTGCTGGAGCAATAAGGTCCCAAATGTGATGCTCTAAGGTTGCTCGGTTCCTACTGAAAACAAAACTCGTGCTGATAATTTGATGTTTATTACAGTAAACACTCCTTCATCTATCAATCAGTGCCTGATGTGCAGTTAGTTCCGTAAGCAGACAGGTCACATGCAACAGTCACCTTGCTTTTCTTTCTCCTTAAGAGGATCTGTGTTGTACACCCTGAATCCGTTTTCCATCCCACACGCAAAGCATCCTGAAACGAGAGAATACAATACTGTTTTCAGCTCTGTGCTGGATTCTCAACAGAACCCTGCTAGTCTTTCTGACAGCTATGGACCTAACCAGCCACTTAGCTCATGTTAGAAAAGAACACACCTTTTGCAGTATATAAGTCCACAAAGCATCCGCTCATGAAATTTATAAGTAGTTTGTTTTTTTAGAAAATTAACAGATTTATATAAACAACCGTTCCTTTAACACTAACGGTTATGTTTAACACAAAAACTCTGACAGGGCAACTACGGCTAGTGCGGCTAAAGGCTAAAGAAAACTTGCGATGCCAGAAGAACTGCTGAGAAGGACCATAAAGCCTCAATTTGATCCTTTTCTATGTATATAAATAATGGTTTAGCCTCATGAAGCATTTTAAACACCAAATACCAGTGATCCGACCTATTAACTAAGGTTAGCTAGCCACCGTTAGCTATCAACATCAGCCAGAATAACGTTAGCCTGCTAGTTAGCTTAGCTAGCCAACAACAGTAAACATACCATGGTCTTGGTTAAATCCAGCATAAAGAAGCCCGTTTCCGTGGGGGTTGGACGGCAGTAAATTCATGGTGTGTGTGTGTAGGTTATGAAGTCTTCTAGATGGTCAGAATTGCCCAGCTGTTTTTAACCAAAAGACAGCATTCCTCTCATTAGAGGAGTGTCTCTGTGCTGTTTGGTGATGAAGGCTGAGTGCCAGCTCTCCAGCAGCCCCTTCCTTTCCTTTCCTTTCCTTTCCTTTCCAACAGCTCACACAGGAATAGCAATCAACTGGAGCAACGGATCCAGAGTTTTAATACAAACACGCTTAGCTACGACCGATTTCTGTATAAAATGTCTAAATTGTCTGTTAAATTTGTCTGAGAATTAAGAGGAGGCGGTGTTCTCTGACATAAAGTCAGATTAAGATAACAGTTACAACTAATCGATGAGGTATACTTGATAACGCTACTTTCAGGTAACGTCGATGGTTAAAAAACATGCTCAAAGACTTCATCTTCCACAACACTTCTATTTTTATTTTAGATTATAACTATAACTTTACTCACGAGTGAGAAACAAGAAACCATAACAATGAATTTGCATGTTTAAATTCGTTACAGCCGATTGTACACACGTCGCAGCCCCAGTGGCCTAATGGATAAGGCACTGGCCTCCTAAGCCAGGGATTGTGGGTTCGAGTCCCATCTGGGGTGGATGTCGTTTTTGTCTGTCGTCGTGTTAAAACTGACTTTGAGTGTGAGTGAAAGGTATGTAAAACTTATTTGAACAGAATTGATAAATAAAACCTCCTAGCAGATACTACAACATTTAGAAGGTTAGGAAAAAAACTCCCTATTGATTTCAGAGGAAATTCTGAACAGTTGGGTTTACAAACGTTTGGACATGTAGTGTGGTGGCAGAACTAAGTACGTAACTTCACTGGCTTAAAGTGCTCCACTGAACGCCACAGGAAATCCTTCCTTCCCAACCATCAGACTCTACAACTCCACCCTTTGTCACACATCCACACAATAATCTGTGCAAGAGCCTGTTGCTTCTTTGTTGTGTAATTTCTTACCAGGTTTAAATAACCATCATTATGTGTATGACTATGCATTATTTACTATGATGTTCAAAACTCTACCATGTGCAATGTTCTTATCAGGTGCTAAAACATTATCTTTGTGTGCAGTATCTTATTATTTGCAATGGTCTTACCATGTGAATTCACTACTTATGTCAACATTACTTATATACTACTGATCTCTACTACGTGCAGTAACATACTCCTAACTACCATCTGTGTCGTTAGTAATCCACTTAACAGTAAGTTACTTATCTATGGTATTTATATCCTGCATTTGTGTACATTGCATAGTGTATTTCGTATTGAGTTTTTTTTCCTAAAGATTTTATTTAGATTTATTTAGACTTTATATTTTATATGGTTCTTGTCTCTGTGTCTCTGTGTCTCTGTGTGCAGTCATAACATAAAGCAATTTCCTCTGGGATCAATAAAGTTTTCTGATTCTGATTATCATTTATTAACAGCGTCCACCGAGTGAAGACTTTCTTAGGTATGTCCCAGACACATAGCTGCATTTGTTTCCCAGTACATTACATGTAACTTGTCTTGACAAGCATGGTACTGCTCATTACAGAAACACAGTCCAGCAAAGGTGTTCAATCTGGCAGATCCAGGTGGCATTCGTTCACCTGTATCACATGTATTAGAAGTAAGAGAGTTTTATTGTCATTACAACGAAATTCGTGTGACGGAAAGAAAAAAGAAAACCGCACGAAACCATACAAAATAAGATGCAAGTAATGGGAGAGCAGCATGTAACAAAAATAAAAATATGGAAAAGTATAGAAGAGTCAGTGTGCAATGTAAGTATGTAATTAAATAGATATCTGCAGTAGTGTAAAGTATCAATGTGCAGTTCCTGAGTGTATATATGGTGCTCGAGTGGGCTGTAGATGTGGAGGTAGAGCACATCTGAATATTTGACCATGTGGGTGCCTGTCTTTGTTTCAGTTCTTGGAGGGGTGCTGGGTTTGGAATGGGGGTGGTGGAGGCCACCGGTCTGGGGCAAAAACTGTTTCTCAGCCTGTTTGAAGAGAATGTTCACAATACAACATACAATTTATAATAAATAATAAATGTAATAAGTGTTAATGTTAATAGGTTACTTGTTCATGACACTGGAGTCTCAAATATTATTGCATGCAAACTCTTTGGATTATAGCTCAAAATGCAAATGGTCAACAAAACTAAACTCAGCAACTACAGAGCAATGTGAATGTCATTCAGTGCAGTACCGTTCAGTACTGTTTACTGTGTCCTAATTATTTATTCTTGATGCTGACTGTGGCTATTGAAACCCATACTGTTAGTTCTAGTTATTTATCTGTTTATTTATTACGTCCATGCTGCGAGTTCTTGGTCATTTATTTATTTACTCTACTCTATTTAATCTAATCTATTTAATCTATCTGTTTTAATTTAATCTATTTCTCTCCTTAAATTCTGGTCTACTCTGGTACAGCTGATACATTCTCCACTTGATAGTACACTTTACTTGTTATTTGTTTTACATGTTTTAAACGTATGTTTAAAAAAGATAAGCATCTACAGAGCTGCAAATCTTATCTCATTGTACTGTACAGTCCGGTGTATGACAATGACAATAAAGATGTTCCATTCTAAACAGAAAATAAACATAATTATATTATTAAGTAGTTCTCATAAGGACATAAAGAAGGCCGTTTCCAGAACGGTTCCATGGTGTAATGGTTAGCACTCTGGACTCTGAATCCAGCGATCCGAGTTCAAATCTCGGTGGAACCTAACTTATTGCTGTAGAATGAAATCCTTCAAATATGCACGCTTAAAATGCAACAATTTTCTTTAAAAAAAAAAAGAAAACAGACTGTTTTGAACAACTACATTCGTCTTTACGAAATTTGTATTTGTAGTTAATAAAACAGATATCTGTCAGTGTTAACACCGTTACCCGGAAACAGCTGCTCCTTCAAGGCAATATGGCGGCTCCCACAGTGTCATGCTGTTTACGTTCATCTCAGCCTGTAGGGTATCTACACAGGACTGGTCTCTTGCAGCTTCTCACCAGATTAAAACAGGACAGTTTAACTCGTCATATAAGCAGCAGCCAACATCACACGGCCAAGAACTCACAGGTAGGCTGTGTTAATGCAGGACATTGGGAGAATGCTGTCCGCGTTAACGAGAGAAACTACAGCGGATCAACCGTCTCCATTTCCTTCTATCCTCTGCATCTTCCTCTCTCACACCAACTGCCTGCATGTCCTCCCTCACCACCTCCATAAACCTCCTACCAGGCCTCCCTCTTTTCGTCTTTCCTGGCAGCTCCATCCTCAGCATCCTTCTCCCAACACACTCAGAGTCTCCTCGGCATCTTTCTCCTAACACACTCAGAATCTCTCCTCAGCACAGGTCCAAACCAACGCAATCTCGCCTCTCTGACTTTTTCCCCAAAAGGTCCTCGTGCTGTCCTTTTAATAAACTAATTCCTGATCCCGTCCATCCTCGTCACTCCCAGTGCAAATCTTAACATTTTCAACTCTGCCACCTCCAGCTCTGCTTCCTGTCTTTTCGTCACTGCCACTGTTTCCAAACCATCAAACCAGACAACACAGCTGGTCTCACCTTCCCTGTCACTCCTGCTGGTACCTGCCTGTCACATATCACCCCTGCCACACTTCTCCCCCCATTATACCCTGCCTGCGCCTCTCTTTCACACTTCCCCTTGTTTTGGACTGTTGAGCCTAAGTATTTGAACTTCTCCACCCTCACCAGCTCTACTCCCTGCATCCTCACCTTTCCCCGGTTAACGAGAGTGACACGGCCCTTAATATTAAAGCTGTGAGGATGAGTCACTGTGCGGTCTGCTCGTAAAAATCGTGTGATAACTGGTTGTTTTTTTTTGTATTTAACAGGGTGATCCCCCTCCTCCTGCCATTCCAGTCGGTACGTGTCCTTCATGAAGTAGCAGATGTTTGTAGTAGGTGCTGTGTGTTGGAGTTAATCTGCTTTAACCATGGTGTGTGTCTTCCAGACAAGCTGAACATCACCTACAGCCGGAGCAGTGGACCGGGCGGACAGCATGTAAACAAAGGTGTGGTTTCATTTGGGTTAGGAGGGCATTCGGAACTGCGATCAAACCTTCAGATTGTGTATAAGATGTTAAGTTTCCACATGATCTTATCTGCTGTGTGATATGTTTCAGTCAACACGAAGGCAGAGGTCCGCTTCCACGTCCAGACAGCAGAATGGATTCCTGAGGAGGTCAGAAATGAAATCACCTTAAAGGTATGGAAATGGAGAGAAAGCACACAAACACGCTGTTTAAACAACACAATTTTTTTTTTTCTTAAATGACAGTGTATTTTTGTTCATATCCAGACATTGTAAGGCTGTCAGTTGTTTTTCAGTTGTGTTCAGTTGACAGCACCTGTTAAAATTTACCACACATAATGTTCAGCCGAATACTTTTTTGCTCCCTGTTTGCTCTCACAGAACAAAACTCGGATAAACAAAGCTGGAGAGTTGATAATCACTTCAGAGGTCAGCAGAAGTCAACAGCGGAATCTGGAAAACTGCCTGCTGAAGATCTCTGAGATCATCGCAGAGGCCAGCCGCCGGCCGCCCGAGCCTTCAGAAGAAGATATTGCTCTGAGGGCTCAAAGGTGTATATAATGTAATAGTAGTAGTAGTAGTGATAATAGTAATACTACTACTACTACTACTACTACTACTAATAATAATAATTTGTTTTGGGATATAATGTTTATATATGTATGTTTTTTGTAGGTTAGAGAGAAGAAATTTAGCAAGACTCAAACAGAAGAAAATTCAGTCTGCCACAAAACAAGGACGAAAAGTTGAGTTTGACTAAATAAAAGTGAAATTTGAAAGAACTGATGTAGAATTCTTGTCCTTTACTTACACACACACACTTTTTTTTTTAAAATGATATAAAAACAACAAAACAACGTGTAATATCTATCCAGTGTTCACATGATCTGTTTTGCTTTCAACAGCAACAACAAAATACTGCATATAGTAAATAAATACATGTAATTTTAAAATAATTATTTGGTATTAATTTACCTAAGCACATTTATTCAATTCAGTGCAGAAATGGGTAATCAGAAGAGCTGGTAGTCTAAAGGGGAGACACCATAATGCAGGAGAAACTCAATGTTACTGTGACCCGTCCTCGGGTGTTACAGCCCCAGCTTGCTGATTGTATCCGGTCTGTTTATGAGTCTCAGGCAGGACAGAGAGACACTGAGAGAGGACGGAGTAAATGTGGAGCTGACGGAGGTGCTCTACCTCTTGCGTTGCTTACCAGTGTAGCAATTTCCAGATAAAACAGGCAAAGAGGATGTAGAGAAAAGGAAAGCAGACAGAAGATAGTTAGCCAGCATTCATGCACGGCATATCAACTGTGAGGACTCTGTCCAGTTCTCATTTTATCACTGGCTGCTTGGTTATCTCTTTGTTACATTTTATTTTCTTGTAGTTTTTATCTCACAGGTTATCTTTTTTATTGCTGTCTGTCTCTGACAGCAGTATATAATAATTCTAACTTAATATCTGGTAATAATTTTGTAAACACTGAATACATTAAATAAGCTATTTCAGAAAAGATATTTGCTGTATGCTTTTTCTTTTTTGGAATACTGTACAGGGTGTGTTTGTGTGAGTGTTTGTGCAGCAGAGAAAATATAGTTACAGAGTTAGGCGTGGGCTGTAAGAGGTCTCACTCCAGCTCTGGTTCCATAAATGCTTTTTAATATTAAAACCTGATTTTGTGGCCCATCGGAAACAACACACCCTGGACTTTACGCTCTTCATCAAGGACCTCTTTTGATAAACTGCATCAGTCTTCTGATAGTGGAGGATCATTCATCGACGTACACAAACAGGACTGTAAAATTTGACTGAAATTAAAGGATTTTTTGTTTTTCAAAATAGCATCCAAGCTCAAAGTGATTATATTTATACCCCACGTACGTATGCACGTGCAACTTCACGCAAAAGGGTGACAAAGAAAACATTCCTAGCAGAGGATGGTTTCGATCCATCGACCTCTGGGTTATGGGCCCAGCACGCTTCCGCTGCGCCACTCTGCTGTGGCATTGGTCTTCCGCATTCCGCTTTTCAGTATTAGAGCTGTTGCACAGTACGCAATTTTTTGGATTGCATTTTTGTATTATTTAATTGCATTCAGTATCACCCGTAATGTTGATTCGATTCTCAGTCAAATTGTGTGAAATTATTTGAGGTTGTGACAATATTTTCGTATATCTCACGATAAAAGAAAAGGACGACCACGAAGGGACTCGAACCCTCAATCTTCTGATCCGAAGTCAGACGCCTTATCCATTAGGCCACGCGGTCAACGTGACAGGCCTAGCCATACTTGGCATATTAAAACACCCGCACACATTATGTCAAAATACTTTTATTGAGTATGTTCGTCTTGGGTGTAAAATTATTTTGATGCTTGTTTCACTAAAGAAAACACAGTCATCGGAAAAGTTGCTACAGTGTAACGCTTTTACTCGAATATTATAAAATCACTACTCTCTTTTATACTGAATCAAGCATATTTTCTAAATGGAGTAATTCAACTGAACAGATAATATAATTTTAATGTAGCTACAGTTTCCAACACAAACTATCAACAATAAATGCAAACAAGGAAGAGCACACAGGCATGTACTGGAACAAAATTTAAAAAGAAACAAAAGAAAAAAATCCCATTCTTTGTCATTCAGTGCTTGTCAGCCAGTCTCTGGAGGAGGGCAATGATGGTGTCCTGTTTGGATGAGATCAACTCCAGGGCTGTTGCCATTTTTCCCAAAGCTTCAGACATACTGCTTAGTGTCCTTTCTTGTCGTCTCTCACGTGCATCTTTCTTCCGCTGGCGCTGATCCTCCAAGTGAGCCCTCTCTTCCTGACTGGTCAGGAAATTACGAAGAAGTGCGGTGCGCTCCCCTGCCTGCCCCTGCTGCTGGGCAATGCGAGATGCCACTGAGCTGAGCTGAAGATGCCGTAATCTCCGTTTCAGGGGCTGCCGCATAACCTTGGGGGCAGGCTGAGGGGAGACAGAAGGCATGGGGTTGTCAGTGCTGCAAGCAGGACTCGGGTTCGGTTTGGGGGGTGGTTTTGGAGGTACATTACACAGCACTGGGGATGTCACCAGTGCAGGGATTGGGGATGGTGTGGTGAAGAGGCCATTGGGCAGCAAACATGGGGTCGCCACCGCAGCTACCGACACATTGTGAGACTGGCGCTCCTCTGACCTCACCGCTGCTTTAGCTGTGGTTGCAAATCCAACGAGAGTAGCTGAAGCAGGGCCTCTTTGATCTATCTTTGTCTTTCCTAAGACTTTGTCCATCATCTGTGAAGTGGGGAGGAACACAGAAATATGCAAAAGATGAATCTACAATCCAAGTTTACAACTGGTCTATTTGCATCAGATGATATACTAACCGTGATTCGTCCAGGCCATCAGCAATCATTCACTACATCACTAACATTGTTTATGAAAAATTCTTCAGAATTAACTCATTCTAGTTCATCAAGGTTGCTGCATAACTAGAATTTGAAAGATTATGAAAGCTGTGCCTGAACATGCAACAGAGGTCTTCTAAAGAACAGGAAGGATTAACCCCGAGTTGTCAAATTATTAGGTATATCCCTGTCACAAACTACACATTCATACAAGTCATGCGCCATGAGACTGTTGTGTTCTGTTAGTGTTCAGTTCAGGCCAGTGGGACAGCGGGGAGGTGTGAGGCATCCTGATACATTATACATGTCTGAACATTATTGACAAGTATCCTTTCATGCCTACAGTTCATCCACACAAAGATGAATACTTCCATCCATATGTGGGTAAAACTGGTTTGCCCATTTGAGTGTGGTAGTTTTCATTCCCAAAGTGGCCTGCCCAGTGCCCAGTGCCCAGTTCTCAGTCCTGTCTTTGCACCTTTGGGATGAGGTGGGAAGGTCTCATACTGTGCAGCTGTCCAGTTTGCAGAAGCTGCACTAATGCAACTGTTTCCACATATTTAAAAAGCTGAACTTGCATGTTACAAGAACATTGTGTCACTTGAGAAGTAACTTATGAAATTAACAGCATCTACTCTGTCTAATATCTACACTATATGGACAAAATGATTGGGATCCCTGACCATTACACTAACAGGGACTTTAATGACATTGCATTCAAACACATAGACTTTAATATGAAACTGGTCCTCCCTTTGGAGCAATAACAGCTTTCACTCTTCTTGGAAGGCTTTCCACAAGATTTTGGAGTTTCTGTGGGAATTTGTGCCCATTAATTCTGTAGAGCATTAATAAGGTCAGGCACTTATATTGGACGAGAAGGCCTGGCTTGTGATTTCCGTTCCAGTTCATCCCAAAGGTGTGGGTTGAATCAGGGCTCTGTGAGGGCCAGTCAAGTTCTTTCACACGAAACTCATCCAACCATGTCTTTATGGACCTTGCTTTATGCACTGGGGCACAGTCATGCTGGAATAAAAAAGGTTCTTCCCCAAACTGTGTCCACAGTCCACATGGCGTTGTCCAAAATGTCTTGGTATGGTGAAGCATTAAGACTGCCCTTGCACTGGAAGTAAGGGGCCACCTGAATTCAATAATTAAGAGGTGTGTCCCAATACTTTTGTCCATATAGTGTATTTTCTACTATGTCATTCATAGTAGAACAGTGCTGCTTAACAGTGAATGAATAACTGTAAGCAATCTTGAAATTCTGAACATGCACGTAAACAGTCATAATTTAAGACAGCTGTGGGTAAGATGATAAACATAATGCTGACGGTAACTGTCTTTTTTCCTCTTTATTTTTCAGATTAATTAATATTTTTTTATTAACAGTATTTGCCCTAGATTAGTGAAATACAAATCTATTGATTGTACCTGATAATTTCACCATACCTCATAGTATTCCCATGAGGTCTTGGCTCTGCCTCCTCCCAACCTGCTGCGTTCCTTCACTCTCTTGTATGTGACAATGAGGTTGTTCCACTTCCGCCGGATCTTTTCCACAGGCAGTGAGTGACCAAGGTTCTCCAGCTCACTCTGGACACTCTGGAAGAGACGGGAACGTTCTCGGGAGCCGTACACATCCCAGCATCGATGCATTGCTTCAATGAGATGCACAATAGCCCGGTGAGTGAACTCAGACGATGTGGACACTGCCTCAGTGTAGCCCCGAGCCCCACCAACCTTCCTTGCCTCATCTCTGCCACCAGCTGTGAAAACAATATGTCACAGACTGTATCAGTGGTCATACACCCACATAGTACCGGTACCGGTCACATGAACAATGCTAATAAACTACATTGCATGGACATCAATAATATACATATGAAATGGTAATCATAGTAGTTATTCTTACCATGGGGGCCCTTGTTGTCTCTAAATACTGGTGACAAAGATACAGCACTGTTTATGCTGATGGGGTCTGTAATCCATGAGAATAGAAAAACAAAAAAGATTAACTCCACCAATTTTTAGTTTTAGAAAGTCATTTAGAGTGGGTTGCTGTGAAATGCACTCTGTTCCACTCTGTGTCTGGTTCCTGTCATCACTGAGACATCCAAAGTATGTAATGCTTTTGAGAGTGACCTCTTAGAGAATTACACAACTTTTAGGAATATGTTCCCTAATACCCGAGACATTGTTTCACAACTGTTTTGCAATGTTTTAAGATACATGCAAAGACATTTTAACTTAAAATAGTGCTTAAATAAAACAGATTTTTTTTTCAGATTCATCATTATTTTACCATTATTTAAAAAGCTCTCACCACTCTGCTGAAAAAACACCTAACTCTGCAAGTTTCTCAACAATGCAGCATTTCACATAGAAACACTCTGAGTGACTGTTCACATTGCAAGGTCTGATTAATCACATTTCCACATTAAAGTGTACTCTCAGAGCAATGCACTTTGTAATAACGTGGTGTGAAAATGATGAATGCTGTTGAAAATGTACTGTGTGGTTCTCACAGAACTAGGAAACAAGGTGCTTTCATGACTGGTGGACCAAGATGAGCAGAGCACGTCCTGAAGTGAAGTGACACCAGTGACACTCACAGAGTAAGACAGGAGTGGGCTCCTTGGCTTGCTCGACCTGATGAGCTGGGAGGACTGAGGACGTGCTTGCAGTCGAGTCGCTCGCAGCTGGCACGGCGTCGCAGGACGCCACGACACTTCCAGACGGCTCGTCTTTCAGGGATGCGTCCATCGTTAAACGGTGGCTCGAGAGATGCGACTAAAGCAGCCGTTTACGCGCAGTATGCGCCAGTGAGAGGTCGTGCAGCAGGCGCGCTCTCACTGATCCCCACTTTCCTAAAGAGCGACTCATCAATCCCAGCAGAGAGCGCGAGGGCTGCACCAAGCAGAAGGCTGTCTGGGGATCATTTTCTGCCCTGTCCTGGACAACTTGCTAACATTGAGGGCTGTGAAAAATAATGGCTGCGCTCCTCTCTTTCTAACTGCGCAACTTTACTGCGCGGATCGGCCTCCTGATTGGTCGCCGACGGCTTGCGTCACACGCAGCCCCTGCGCCTCCGCAGACGCAGTGCGCAGACGCAACTGATCACCCGTGATTCAGAGAGTGCCCTCTGATTCACAGGCCTTGTTAGAATCAGCACAGCCTCAGATCAGAACTGTACTGACCGGGCAGACACGTCTTTTCAATAAAACACCAGTCTGTTTTTGTGGACATTTCGTTAAAACACTTAAAGAGAAAAAGAGAAGTTAGAGAGAAAACTCTTTGTTAGGTGGTAATAGCAGATATAGTCAGAAGTCTCTAAATAATGAGTACAGTAGAATTACCTTATTGTATTGAGGACTAACCTGAAGAAAATGGGATGGCTAAAGTACAGGAGGAAATGATAAAGAATGGAAGAAAATAGGGTCCACACATTGGGACCCTATTAAGATACAATGTCTATTTATAAAGCTTTAAAAAACTTTATTTTAAAGGGAATGAAAAGGGAACAGGGAAATATGTTGTTACCGACCATGTAATTTGTCGCTTTTCTTTTTTTTTTTTTTACAATATCTGAAAAAAAAATCCATAACTTTTCAAGAGGAGGGAAAAAAATCTTTAACTTTCAATGTAAGTTAATGTAACAAAATTATGGACATTTTGGCCGGGTTGCTTTTGCTCCATTTATTATGATTTTACAAGGTGTACACAGCAGCTTCTGTTTACAAATGGTGTAAACAAAAAAAGTAAAAAGAAAATGACAGCAGCGATGGGATGAAGATGGTGTTAATATGGTTAACAATGTGGTTAAATGGCAGTGGTCAAATCTGAACAACAATTATCATATTAATTTGCAGACTGAAGAACCGTTTATTGGCACTAAACTCAATAGTGATCTGTAATCTATGTAATGTCTCTATATCAGCACTGAATCCTCTCTCTCTTGTGTTGTGTCACCACAGGACTCCAGCACATTTGTACTAGCATAAAGCTGAATTCCACCAATGTTTCAAAATTGAATAATTCAGTCACTGAAATGTAAGCAAAATGGTTGATGTGGAATTGTTAATTGTAGAGAAAATTGCTGGCTGCGGGGGTGATAGAAAACACAGGTTGTGATGTCTATAACACAAACGTAGTCCTTTTATTTACTCTTCAAAGCAACCGGTGCCTTTTCAGACATCAGACAACGTATTCAGATTTGTTCTATAAAGAAATATTTTAGGGTTTAGACTCTTTGGACACCTGATTCCTATCACCAGTGTTGTGAATAATTCTTTCTCTCTAGAACAGAGCATTTCTCATCAAAGCACTCTAAAGGACTTTATTTACTTTTTTAAATAGATACATACAAACATACTTATGAACATAACCAAAAACATAAAACGTTCCAGCCATTATTATTATTATTATTATTATTATTATTATTATTATTAATATCAATAATAATGACAATAACAATAATGACAATAACAATAATGACAATAACAATAATAACAATAATGATAACAATAACAACAACAATAATAATAACATTATTATTATTATTGTTATTATTATTATTGTTGTTGTTGTAGTCGTTGTTGTTGTTGTCAGTCTTCTTTAAGTCTTCTTCCATCTGATTTATTTACATCTTAATTATTTATTATGCAGACATTTAGGAAAATCCCTGAAATTCCCCTTAAGGACCAGTTCAGAAGGCATGAGCAGGAGAATCACCAAACTTTGCTGGACTGTGACCGTGAGGGACAACAAGCTAATCTACGTCATCCATCAGCCAGTACTTCAGCCAGGAGGTCAGAATTTCCCTACAGTAACATCCCACCGGGGGTCCCTTCATCCACTAGAGCTGAGCTGGACCGCCTCTATTATAAAGAAGCAAAAAACGAAAGCAATCACATCAGTGGAAAACGAAACTTAACGCTTGCTTTAAAAGGACGTGTTGTGAGCAGATTGTCAGTGAGTCCGCCTCTTTCTGTTCAGATCGGAGTGCAGGACTGTTTTGCAATGCTGGCTACGTTAAAGAGGATATTAAACATGTCTGCGCGATAGGCCTGTTACAAGCGGAGCCGAGCGATTGAACTTTATCACATCTTTTTTTTTTTGGAGTCTTCGACATGAAATGCCTCGGATGTGGGTTCGTCTTGAAGGAGTCCTTCAAATTCTGCCCCGAGTGTGGACACAGGGCGAGTGTGCAGTTGGATGAGTCTGGTCAGTTAATCTTTTATTGTCTTCCTTAAGGCAGGGTGTTTCCTCCTGAAAACCCAAGCATTTGATCAGATATTGTGAACATTAGAGTTTTCCACGTTTTTGTTCTTTTTTAATGAGCTAATAGAGGCCCAATGCTGTAGGAACCTGAGCTAATGCAAATGAACCAAGAGGAAGTGTAACTTTTCTGATCTTCGTGTAATATTACTAGAGTGTGCAGTTTTGTATTGTGTTCATGTCATTTTTGATCATGGTGGATAGCAGTTAAGGGGTAACAGAGTTAACACACTGCATGTGACAAGTCTGCAACACCACAGCCTCTAAAAACATAGGAAATGCTTTCTTGACAGATGGAAAGTCCCCAGGGAAACCAAGCCCACAAGGAGAGCAGGATCCACAAGATCCACCCCCCACGAGAGGCTTGACTTCAGAGCAGTTGCCAGATGACAATGTGGAAGAAAAAGTACAACATTTTAAAATGCATAGTTTACTATACCATTTCATTAAGAGAACTGAAATTAACCTGTTGATTTTGTTTTGGAAAAATAAAATTCACCAGTAGATCAGCCATGTTGTCGCACCTCCAACTATTGCATATTAATTATCAGTCTGTGTAATTCATATGAGGATTCTGGAGTTTTACAGCTGGGTGCACCAGATTGATGGCAAAACTAGATGCCTTTTAATTTTCTTACAATTTCATTGATAGAAAATTTTTGAAAAGGGCTCTTTTGCCCTTTTTTCAAGAATCTCAAATCTATGTCTCACCTCATCACAGGGTGACCCAAATCTAGGAAAAGATGCCAATGCTGGAACAAGTGACAGTGAGGGCTCTGCTGTGGTTGTGGATGCACCACAACATAATGCTGGTTTGTCTCCTCACACTCCGAATAAAGAAGAAACTACAGGGCATCTTGATGCAGCTTCTCAAAGCACTCAGTCTTCATCACATCCACAGGGCTTTATCAGGGATACGCCCTCTTTTCAGTCTCAGTTTAGTGCCTCAGCAGAACCACCAGACAGCCAAGCCTTGCCAGGGAATGAGTCTGAGGACTTGTTGTTCAGGGGTTTGGAGAGAGAGTGCTCTAGCCAGCCTGCTTCTTCACCAGACGCACCGAGTCAGATCCCTGTAGAACCAGGAAAGGAAGAGCACCTTGAGAAGGATGTGGGCAGTTGCCCTGAAGAAACAGAGCAAGTGCAAAGTCTCAACACAGACTCAGTTCCTGACAGTTCTTCAAATAATGATGCACAACCAGGCCAAAGTGTTCTGTCAGACTCTCCAGCTCTATTGGTGATGGACCAGAGCAAAGTCAAGTCACCTCCTAGTGTAAATGAAACAGTCAAAGAGGGGAATACGCTTCAGATACAGTCTTCCACGTCTGAGCCTATGCCTGTGCCAGGCAGCTGCAAAACCCAAAAAGAACCTGGCCTTAAAGACAGTTCTC
This sequence comes from Brycinus macrolepidotus, assembly GCA_037974445.1. Lineage (NCBI taxonomy): Eukaryota > Metazoa > Chordata > Actinopteri > Characiformes > Alestidae > Brycinus > Brycinus macrolepidotus. Next base: position 32,294,442 of record JBBPCZ010000115.1, on the reverse strand, counting down.
ATGAAGAGCTTGTAAACACAAAGGC
>JBBPCZ010000115.1:32267083-32283508 GCA_037974445.1 Brycinus macrolepidotus | reverse complement strand
AGTTTCACAGAAATGTCTTTAATGAATCAAACACAGGAAAGAGCTCACCGAGCTCCAAACACAAACACTACAGTCCAAACAGACACGAAGAGGTTCCAGGGGATCCTTCACTCCTGCGTGAGAGAACCAGAGCCGAGGAAGAGTCCTCTCGGTCATTTAAGCCGAGGTACTGTTTCAGAGGCTTACCAGCCTGAACGAACGAATCCACTGAGAGACCGCAGTGATCACGGTTGCACAACACCTCACACCTGCACAGAGAGATGGAGAGTAAACAGTCACTGGTACAAAGCTAGATCCAATGGAGCCTCGTGCCACTATAGCTGTGGCTGGTGTAGACTAAGCTTCTCCAACTGCCACTCGGAGTAGCTTTCCTAAGTAGAGCTCCACTCTGTCCTTCACACAAGTCCAGGTGCTGTTAGGAGACATACACAGAGGTCACATACTTCTACAAAGTCTCATACGAACCCGAAGCCAAACACAGCTGAGAGTTAGCTGTTGCTAGGATGTTGGTTGGTGACCACGCAATGATTCTCCGGGTCAGCAGCTCTTTAAAGCACGAACACAGACAGAGACAACCAATCACACGACGCAAACTATCAAACACTAAACAAGCAGGAGTTAACTCAAATAGGACACACATGGACATGCCATCAGGTGCCTAGCAACCCAGCTAATGAGTATAGTGCTAACACCTGAGCTGCTTGGCTCCTGACAGCCTCACTCACAACAGATGACGTCATAACTGCGTGTCCAGGGCTGCACGTGGTCAGAACTCGGGGGACGGGCTTCGAAAGGGGCGTGACCGAGGCGGACCAAAGCTAGACTCAAATCATCTGCTTTTTACTAAGTTACTACCAAGTTGCACACGTTAGCAAACCATGTTAAAAGAACAGAAAATGTCCGAGGTTAGTGCAAAGTTAGCAAAAACATGGACAAGAGTCCCCTAGGTGCTCCTTGGGCACTAACTAGTCCTCACACTTATTAATTGCGCATTTTTTTCTATATATGAGAAAAAAAACCTCTAACAGCATAAATACAGCATAAATACAGTGTGAAATGTTTTGATTCAAGCCCATTCAAGCCCATTTACTTTTTGTTATTTTATCATTATTTTGGCAAGTGTTAACTGTGTGTTTTATTGTGTGGAGGTATTTACTACAGAAAACTTCACTTTGTACCCTCACTTTTCCACTAATGCTAAGGCAATGGTCTTCAAATCAGTCAAAAGTTCAGATATATACATATCCTCAATATCCTGAATTTTGGATGGGTTGATGTGGTTCTGTTTCTGCCTTGTGCCAGATTTGAAGTTTAGAACTGGGCCACTAAGCTTTACACAGTGGTTGTCACTCAAGAGTGTCATGAATATGCAATACACTGGGGTTTGCACGCACGCAGAAAAAAGCTGGCAGAGAAAACGAAAACGCTAATCACTAGGGATGCACCAATCATGAATTTTTAAGGTAGACTTTGATGCCAGTTTGCTTACAGTCAAACTGACTTATGGACAGTTTTCATAAGCAATTTTTCAAAGACGTAGCTCACACTGTGTGGACTACAAGGACACAGGAAACACATTTGCACTTTCTAATATTTCCTCTTTAATGGGCTAAACTGGCATTTTAAATTAACATTTGAAAATTGAATCACCTGTTTAAGTAACATTTATCAAATAAAGTACTATATCGAAAGGAGAGGCAATTGGTGTAGCACAGTGAATTGTGTGTGATTATAGTACAACGTTATAACATTTGCAGATGCATTCAGATACTGTGTGAACGCACCTACCTGGCTCATGTTATTTACATCATAACATTTCAACAGATCAGTATGGAAACTGCTCTCAGACTAGATGTCCCTGAGGAACACGAGGAAGGACAAGAAATTCGCACTTATTCTTTGGAAGATGTGAGAGATCTTCAAAACAAACTTATGCTTATGTCAGGGAAGGCTGAACAAAACAGTGAGGTGGAACATTTCACTGAGGTAGGGTCTAAAAATGGTTTTGCACCTCACAAAATGCTGAGTATCTTGTTGAATTTCAGTAAAAACATGAGATTTGTTCTTTTGATCTTTTAAGGTTTTTGACCATGTTCAGAGACTAGCTGGGACCTTCCTTGATCTGCTTTCTGCTGGAAACCCTTTGTTTAGGCAGTGGGAAGCAAAAATCACCTGCTGTGATGCATTAAATTCTAATAATCTTGGTGTCCCTGGAATCGCTATGGACTTCAATTTAAGTAGCGTTCAGGAGAAAATAACAGTTGAGGGCAATGCAGTTGAACAGCTCCCAGAACTCTGCAAGAAAATGGAGAAGTACTTAAGTGATTGGAAGAAATTCATAGACAAACAGAGATCTGAGTACTACTACCTAAACTACTACACTGCTGAGCAAATGGTCTATCTTTGTGAACAACTCTCTTTGAAAAATTTTAATGATGACTTAGAGGACTGTGCGTTAACGATGCTCTCCTTCATCAACCCCAAATCTACAACATCTACTGTGTGGAAAATATGGGAGATCGTAGATAAAGACTCACATAATGTGGGTACAGTAAATTCTTTTTTGCCAGAGGAGAGTTTAAACACAAGTGTGGGAGATGTGTCCAGTGAAGCTGTTGGGTTAAGGACATTAGACGTAATTTGGGAGAAGTACATCACAGACATGAAGACTTTTCTTCCAGACACACTGGATATCTCCAATTTTGGGAAATTTCTTGATAGACTGGCCAGTCCTGAGAGTGAGAATGATGAGGATGAGGGTCAGGATGAATTTATGCCATTAGACCCAGATGAAAGACCTATCAGACGAGAGCTGCCAAAAGGGCTTGTGCTGGGCCGCCCCAACCTCATTGTCTGTCCCAGTGAAGAAGTCCTAGCCTCCTGCATTACTATCTACTCAGTTAGTGAATATGAGCCACTGCCAACTTATGATGAGGTACTGATGTGCAGTGCAGACACTCCCTATGAGCATGTGGAACTTTTTCTGAGACGTTGCCTGTCCAGTGGATATATGGGAGAGAAGATCTACTGCCTGTTGTATGCAGATCTTTTGAGCTATGAGGTCAGTTTTGCTGTGGAGCAGTTGTTTCAGAAACTTCAATGTGTGTCAAAGAAGAATTACAAACTTGTGATAATCTGCAGTTTAGAGCGGGAACATGCTTACATGCCTTCAGCATTTAGCCAGTTCAAACTGCACGTGGTTCCACGCGAATCCTTAGAGAGAATTCAAGCTTATCTCTCCAGACACTATACTGTTTCATCAGAACAGGCTAGTGCTGCGACAGTATTCAAAGACAAGCAGTCCGTTGGAGTGGTGTCATCAAAGCGAGCAGGAGTTGGTAAGTAAATGAAAATGAACGTCAAACATTAGAAGCCAGTTTCCTATACACGGATTAAACCTAGTCTTTGACTGACTTACAGTACTAATAGTAAATCACCATTAGATTTTTTAGTCTAGGATTTAGGTATGGGAAACTGGCCTTAGCATTTTTTTTATTTTACTAAAGCAGTTTATTATTAGGTGTATGCTTACTGTTGTCATTTGTGTATTAAAACCAAAATGCATCCAAAAACTATAGGTTTTTTATTTTTTCAGGGAAATCCCTGTATATTCAGAGGCTTTATGAAAAGCTTGAAGCATCTGAAAGACCTGGAACCTCATGCCTGAGATGTATTCGCTTACTTGAACCTGTAGTCAAAGAAAATGTTATCTTTCAGTCATTGCTTGATGCACCAAGCCAGGACAGACTTGTGATCTTTCATTTTGATGTTACAACATCGGTAAGAACTTAGTTATGCAAAAAAATCTTAAACTATTCAGGCATTAATGTTTCATAAACTGACATGGAATTGTTTTTAGGTCCAGAAGGGATTGCATGAATTTTTATTCAAGCTATTAGTTCTTGGTTACCTTATGGATTCTGAAGGACGTATGTGGAAACGGAGCAGTCAGCACTTGTATGTTATTGAGATGCTTCAACACAACTTAGAATCCACAAGATTTGTTCAAAAAGTGGTACATTTCTTTTTACCCATTCTTTCTTTGTAGTTTTAAGGATTTCATTACTTCGTTTTTTCTCTAGAGAGCCAGTGTAATGAGAAATATTTTCATTTGCAGGATTCAAAGGTGCCTTTCATCTTTACTGAGGTCTTTCCCAAAGTGCAATGCAGACCCCCTAAAGAGGTTTTAGACCTGGAAATGAGAATAGAAGATGACCCCAATTTTGAAACTGAGGACCCACTCATGGATGATAAGCATTTCAGAAGTGAAGCTTATCAGAGGCCTTACCAGTATTTGAAGCGTTTCCATGAGAAGACCGACCTTGACAGTTTCACCTTCAGTGGAGTTGAAGGTTCCCATAAAGAGTGCCTTCAGATATTGTATATCTATTGTGGTATTGTTGATCCATCATGGACAGAGTTGAGGAATTTTGCCTGGTTCCTTAGTCTGCAATTGCAAGACTGTGAAACATCTGTTTTTTGTAAAATGGACATTGTTGGAGACACTTTGAGAGGATTCAAGACCTTTGTGGTTGACTTCATGATTTTAATGGCCAAAGACTTTGCCACACCATCTCTAAACATATCTGATCAAAGTCCTGGGAGACAAAATGAAGACTTTCTGGGTGTTAATGAAGAAGATCTTGCCCCATTCCGCATTAGAAAGAGATGGGAATCAGAACCTCATCCATACATCTTTTTCAATGAAGATCATGAATCAATGACCTTTATTGGTTTCCACCTAAGAGTAAATAATCAGAAAGGAGTTGATGCAATTGACCCATCCACGAACAAAGTGATAAGGAATAACATCATGACAAAGCAGCTCTATGATGGTCTCCGGGCCAACCGAGTCCCTTTCAACGTCAATTTTGATGACTTACCTAGAAGTGAGAAGATTGAGCATTTGTGCAGTGTTCTTGGTGTTAGTTGGCCATCAGATCCTGATGAGACTTACCAGCTCACTACAGACAACATATTGAAGATGATGGCAATTCACATGAGGTTCAGGTGTGGCATTCCAGTCATTATCATGGGGGAAACAGGCTGTGGAAAGACAAGACTGATCAAATTCCTTTGTGAGCTACAAAGAAGTGGGATCCCAGCAGAGAACATGAAATTGATAAAAGTCCATGGTGGCACAACCCCTGACATTATCCATGACAAGGTACAAGAGTCTGAGGCCATTGCATCCTTGAATAAAGAGAAACATGATCTTAATTCTGTCATGTTCTTTGATGAGGCAAATACTACTGAGGCAATCAGCTGTATAAAGGAAGTACTTTGTGACAACACAGTCCAAGGGCATCAACTTAAACACAGCTCTGGACTACGGATTATTGCTGCTTGCAATCCTTACAGAAAGCACTCAGATGCAATGGTTGAAAGGCTGGAGGGAGCAGGTTTGGGATACATAGTGAAAGCTGATCAAACACAGGACAAACTAGGATCCATTCCTCTTCGTCAGCTGGTGTACCGAGTTCATGCATTGCCCCCAAGTATGATTCCTTTGGTATGGGACTTTGGGCAACTTAATGACAACACAGAAAAAATGTACATTCAAAAAATTGTTCATAGCATTGTTGAGAAGAATTCAGTCAGTAAAGACTATGTCATTGGCATGACTGAGATCCTTTCTGCATCTCAGAGCTACATGAGGAAGAAGAAAGATGAATGTAGCTTTGTCAGTTTAAGGGATGTAGAACGTTGCATGCAAGTATTTCAGTGGTTCTACACTAATCACAAAATGTTTTTTGATGAATTGGAGGAATTTTTGAAGAAAAAGCAAAAGCCATCACAAAATGTTGACAAAAAAATCACCTCAGATGACAGAGATCCAGTTGAATGGGCTCTGCTGATGGCAGTAGCAGTGTGCTATCACTCATGCTTGGAAAAGAAAAAGGAGTTTTGGTCCAAACTCTGCAAATCTTTCCCAAAGTACAGGTCATCTGCAAAGGCAATGCAGGAAATTTCTTTATGGCAGGATCTTCTTCTACACGATGTACCCCTTGGGAGAACAATTGCAAAGAACAAGGCCTTGAAAGAAAATGTGTTCATGATGATAGTGTGCATTGAGCTACGAATTCCTCTGTTTCTGGTTGGTAAACCTGGGAGCTCGAAGTCTTTATCAAAGACCTTAGTGGCAGATGCAATGCAAGGTCAGGCTGCACACTCAGAGTTATACAGGAGGCTGAAGCAGATTCATTTAACATCTTACCAGTGCAGCCCTCACTCAACAGCAGAAGGAATCATTAACACATTCAAACAGTGTGCTCGCTTTCAAGAAGGCAAAAATCTAAAAGAGTATGTGTCTGTTGTTGTGTTAGATGAGATAGGCCTGGCAGAGGACTCTTCTAAGATGCCTCTAAAAACCCTTCACCCACTGTTGGAAGAAGGTTGCATTGATGATGACCCACTTCCCCATAAGAAGGTTGGGTTCATTGGCATCTCTAACTGGGCTTTGGATCCAGCCAAAATGAACAGGGGAATCTTTGTCTCCCGGGGTGACCCAGATCAGAATGAATTAATTGAGACAGCCTTGGGAATTTGTTCCCTGGAACCAATGGTCTTGGAAAACATCAGACATCTATTTCGTCCTTTGGCAGTTGCATACTTGAAAATTTGCAAAATGCAAAGTAAAGGTTTTTTTGGACTTCGGGATTACTACAGCTTGATCAAGATGATATATGCTGTTTCCAAAGCTTCCAATCCTTCTTCAGAACAAATTGTCGATGCTGTGTTGAGAAATTTCAGTGGCTTGGATGATGTGAACACTCTGAAAATCTTCTCCAAAGAGCTGAACATTCGAACCGACTTGACTCACATCAGTACTATCAAACTTGTGAGACAAAACATTAATGGGATCATTCAGGATGAGGACTGTCGCTATCTACTTATCCTAACCAAGAACTTTGCAGGCCTCCAGATCCTTCAGCAGAATTTCTTCTCAAACAACAACCTTCCAGAGATCATCTTTGGCTCAAGTTTTCCCAAAGATCAGGAGTACACACAGGTGTGCAAGAACATCAACCGTGTGAAAATCTGCATGGAAACTGGCCAGACTGTTGTGCTTTTGAACCTTCAAAATCTCTATGAAAGTCTCTATGATGCATTGAACCAGTACTATGTTTTCCTTGGGGGCCAAAAATATGTCGATCTTGGTCTTGGCACACACCGTGTGAAGTGCAGAGTTCACAAGGACTTCCGCCTCATTGTGATTGAGGAGAAAGAGGTGGTGTACAATCAGTTCCCCATCCCGCTAATTAACAGGCTAGAGAAACACTACCTCGACATCAACAGTGTTCTCAGTGACAGTCAGAAGGAAATCGTCAACCTTTTGCAGGAGTGGGTCCAACATTTTGTGTCCTCAAACAATCAGCATTGCAGTTCATACAAATACTTGCCACCAGATGTCTTCATTGGCTACCATTCAGATACATGTTCATCTGTTGTACTGCAAGTGATGGATAAACTGAGAGACGAGATTGAGGACTCAGATATCCAAGACAGAGTGTTGGAGGAGGCCAAGCTTGTCCTGCTGAACTGTGCCACACCAGACTCAGTGGTGCGGTTGGAATATACTGAACTCCCAGATGTAGAGACACAGCAGCTGGCAAATACATACTTTAAGATTCAGAAACACCACTCTCTGGCTGAATTCATTGCCTCTCATATCCAACAAGGGCACCGGAACCGCAGCATCTTTACAGAGGTAAGATTTTTACCCTTGTTCTAGGAGTGGTCAGTCTTATCTGCAAAAAGCCAGCATGGCTGCAGTGTTTTCGTTTCAAACATGCAGGAGCAGCAACTGGCCTCAATCTTCAAACACCTGATCATGTCTACTCCTGCTTTGTTGGAATAAAAACCTGAAGCCACTCCAGCCCTGTGCGAATGAGATTGCACATCAGTGCCTTAATCATCAGATATATTATCAGTTTTATTCAGACTTAATATTAAACGTAATGTTTTTAATGCGTTTGTTTCCTGTAAAGGTTACAACATTCTCTAGACTCTTGACATCTGCAGATGTTCGGCAAATTCACAACTTCACAGGGATTTCCAACATCAATCTTCTCTCACTACGGCAGTTTGAAACCGAACTGTCCTTCCTCAAAAAAATAAGGTAAGTATGAATCTGTTCCTGAGTAACTGATGTGCTACTTCTTAATGACATTAGCTACATTTTTATTGTTTAATTATGCTACCTTTCAGAGAGTTCCTTAACACACCGTCTTCTGACAAGATTCTTCTTGTTCAGATGGATTTTGGTGAAGATGCATGGAGTGCAAATATTCTCGCGTCAGCCAGGTATGCATTATATTGACATTTTAAGAAAATGTTTCACCACCACGACCATTACTGTGTGAATGCATATGAATGCGCACTTTTCATAATACGGCTTGACTTCTCCGCAGGTACTCCTCCATGAATGAAATTGTTCGGTCCAAACATGTGCAAGATTGTAGGGTGTTTGTGTACTTCATCACCAAACTACCACGAATGGAAGGGGGGACATCCTACATTGGATTTCAGGGAGGTTGGTTGTACATTAAATTTGTTTGAAAAAATTGGAATGCAAACTGCTCTATGTTGCACTGACTTCATAAGACTGGCAGCCTCTTCAAAACACACGACACAAACAGCAAGTTTGGTCAAATGTAGTAGCTAAGTTGTTTTGGCATTAGTATCCTAGAATTTTGTTGCTGATGTTGTTATGTAATAGTATTAAAGTTTATGTGCCATATCATATCAATGGGCAGGTATATTAGCTTGCTTGGAGCATAGTTGTAGGTATTTCGACTGCTAAACAACCTTGTAATTCAAAGGATATAGTCACATTCGAGGGAAAATGTACATGGGAGAAAAAGTATGGGGTTTCGAACATTTTTGTTTTCCCCAGGCAGATTGCGGCGAATTTCAAAAAAACGTTCATTTTTCTTTTAAAGAAATTTGCCTTGACCCAGAGTTCTGAAGATAGGCACAACAGCTATTAGTGGGCAGTGTTTGTATTAAGTTCATAAATTCTTATGTTCATTTGTTTAGGACACTGGATGTCAGTTCACATTGATGACCTCAGAAGTTCGCAAGACATTGTATCTGATGTCCAAAACTTGAGAAATATATCAATTTGTGATCTTTTTGAGGAAATTACAAAGCAAAGTGAAGGTATTTGTACATACACACTCAGATTTGAATCACAAATTGACATTACTTTTTTGTTTTATTTTTTTAACCAATCTATGTACTGTTTTTCTAGAAATGGAGGTCGAGGACTCTGAGCTTGTAGATTCTGAGCCTCAAGATTCTGTAAGCATAAAGTCACTTGTTCTGAACAGTATTAATTGTTTTTTAGGCAAGACCTATACCAGAGTCGATATGTATTTCAGGAGTTGGAGAGAGAGTTTGACACAACAGCACTGGTGCGCAGCTGTGTTCAGAGTGCTGTAAGCATGCTGAGGGACCTTGAAGATGGTGGCAGCCTTAGCACAAGAAGAGTGGACATCCTGCTTACACTGCTGGACAATGGAGATGAACTGAAAGGTTTGTCTGTATATCATATCCATATTCAAATGTCTTTTTTGACAAAAAAACATCTGATTACAGACATTGGCAAGGAACTTCATTTTAGTAAAGAATGTTTTCTTTGTAATAGTTACATTCATGGAGGCTTTGAAAAAGCGTCTTCATCTCCTGCTGAAAGCACGAGAACAGAGTACTGAAATGCCCAAAAACTGGGTTTCCAGGGAAGCAGCAAATATTGAAGCCCTGCAAGAGGGGGGGACCTTTAAGTAAGCATACACCGTATCAGTCAAAGCTGAAAACCTTTCAACATTATTATTGTGTTTATATAGACATGTAATTTCACCTGAAGAAAAATCTCTCTCTTTGGTCTTTGCCTTTCGTGCTTGGTACTTTGTGTTACATTTTATTGTTGCCCTTTTACTGGTTTTACTTTTTTTGAACATTTTTAAAAAATATTGTTATATTTGTCAATAGGCATGCTCTGTGGCGAAGAGTACAGACAGTGGTCACTCCCCTCCTGGCTCAGTTGATTTCTGTAATTGACCGCAACTGCAATCTGGACCTTCTACTTGATAGTGACTGTGGGGATGAAATCAAGAATTTGTGGCTTCTTATATTTGGACACAAAACAGTGTTGGAGATATCGTATGATCATGTGGGCCCAAAGTAAGTAACAAGTCAATAGTTGTTCTGTTCTTTGTAACTAACTTCAAATACATCAAGTATACATTAATAATAAGCACTTCATCAGTACTCTGAGTTTCAAATAAAGTTCACAATTTGTACATAGCTCGGAGTCACAGACCACCTTGATCCAAAGCCATATCTCGGCGGGAAGAACTATGTCCTGCATCATGCCCTTCAGCTGGAGGATCAAAGACATGTTAGATGACCTATGGATGTGCACCTTACACAAAGAGGGTGATTGTTTCTTTCATATATTTCATATCTTGAATTTTACTAAATGTATTCATGTTTTAAAATATTTCAAGAATAATTTGAGACTTTCTTTCATTGTTCAGGTCAAACCAATGAGTTCTTTGAGAAGGTCTTCAAGAACACTGAGCTGGGGAAGCATTTCGAAAGTGTGGACAAGAAAATGCAGAGGGAATTATTCGAAAGATATCTTCAAGATTTCATTGCTTTGACAATGAAAGTTTCAACTGTTGGTGAACAGCAAGTAAGAACATTAGTGTTTTTGTCGTATTGTTTTCATAGTTAGTTTTCATTGCGTAATTAGTATATTCCACACCTAATTCGTTGTTGTTTTGCATAACCAATCAATAGCAAAATTCTGTTTTGTCTCTTGTAGTTGCTGTGTGCTGCCCTGATGAGTTGTGTGCATGAGTTGTGCAGACGACGAGGGAGATCAGTGGAAAGTGAGCTCTCACTGCCGCTAGTCCACACTGCTTATCACGAGTTCCAGAAACGTATGCAGAACTTCTCCAGGATGATGTCCATCCTGCCTCAGGTGGTCCTTTCCTTGCAGGGAAATCCGCATGTGATGGATGCACATGAGATGGTATTTTTAAAAAAGCAACAGTTTTTGAAAGAAAAATGTTGTATTTAAACTTCCTGGGAGGATTTATAATTAACAATAGATTTTTACTGCTCTTCCTCAGACTTTAGATGTGTACTGCGCTCTTGCCTGTGTGGAGCACCTGGAGCCAGAGGATTTCAGTGTCGACTTCCAGCGACAGTCCTGGCTGAAGCGAGTGAAGAGTTTGCAGGTCCCCATTGAACTGGTCTGCTCAGAGAACAGCCTCAGACAGTACAGCGAAAGATGTCGAGAGATGGTGAAGCACATCCAGTGAGTTTCAGCAGAAGATCTATCACCAATCTTCCTCCTGGACATCTACTTTCCTGCAAAGTTTAGTTCTAACCTGGAGCTAACATGTTGCCCCTTCATTACCTTACACTACTGGGTCCAAATCAGGGACTTCTGAGGAAGTTTATTATCTGGGGCGGGTGTTGTTGGAACTAGACACCCCAGGAAGGTCTTTCTCTGGTGACCACTGATCAGTTTCGTCCAGTTCTTCTTTTTATTATGTTTTCCCTATTCTTTAATAGGCAAAATATCCAATTATAGTTGAACAATAAAATACTATTTTTTAAAAATCTTTTTAAAGAAGTAAAATAAATGTTTATTTAATTTTTAAAGACATGATCATTAAGAAAATAACTTCAGCATTTCTTAACTTCAGCTTTCAATTATTTGCAAATTATTGTCTTACATTTCCACAGTGCATAACTTTGTCTCTGAACTGAGTTTTCATGAAGCCATCTAAATTCCTCAATTTTTGTTGCCTTTTTGTCTTTGTACTTCTTACTCACTTTTAACAGTCCAAAGAATATTTTTCTCCATACCATTATGATTAACACTGTTTTTTGTTGTTTATTACATTTTTGCTTATGTCGCATATTCTAGCAACGGCTGGAGACGAGTCTTCATCTTCTCCCTGTTTGTGGAGCACATGCAGTTGGGCATTGAGGCTGAAGATAAAAGGCTAAAACCTGTGGTTATGGACCACTCTCAAAACTTGGGGAAGGTTAGGATTTGTACTGCTTTTGTTCATTAAAATTATACACTGCTTGCCTTATAAGTAGTAATGTTAACAACCACTAGCTTGTTTAGTACAGTGGAATACTACACTGCTAAATAAAACTCCCCTAAGTATTTTGTTATAAAGATGGAGTGAACAAACACTAGACTACAAGACACATTTCTTAGTCTTCCTTCCTTAGGTTACCACAAGTAATATTGTTAACTTTCAAGTATATATTAATCACGTGTGCACATCTTGTTTTTCTTAAAGGTACTTGAGAAAAGCTCAGATATGAAACTGGAGAAGACCTTTGCGGCTGTAATTGAAATACTCAGGTCCTGCAAGCAAGGAGCAAGTGACCTCATTTTCAAGTAAGATCTCTATTGTTTCAAATTGTCTTTTTCAAATTTGGAAATGCAAGCAAGTCATTGCTACATGTTATAAATATTGTTAAATGATAATACTAATGTTAAATTATTTCTTTTTGAGGTTCGGCCTCCAGTCGTGTGCTATATGCAGGGCAGAGCCTCAAGACCCTGTGGAATTGCAATGCAACCATATCTTCTGCCAGCCTTGCATCAGAAGGTGGCTGATCCCAGGCCAGATGTACTGCGCTCTCTGCACCCAACCAGTGCCAGATGACTTCGAGCTGAAGGTCTCTGAAGATGTTCGGTGGGTGTCTTTTTCAACAGATTGAATCACGATGCTGCAAACTGCAGTGTGTGACATTTAACAGTTTTTAATCAGCTCACTTCAGTGAATCAGTTCATACTGATTATGCACACTTGTATTTGGTTGTGATGATTTTCCAGGACCTGTCTCAGTTTGAATGCCCGGTTCAGACAACGGTGCAATGCCTTTTTCGTAGAAGTAGTGTCCACAGTGTGTTTCAAGGACAACTCTCCACCATCCAGAGGTGTCATTTTGCACCTGCTGTCCTTCCTCATGGTCGAGGCGAAGCCAGCCAGTCTAGCTCAAGGTAAGGTACCTTGTACCAGTTTTACACACAAGTGTTCACTGATCAGTGATTGCTTAGTAGAACGTTTGTTCACTGTTTTCTCTACCAGCACAAAGCCACATTCACACCAAAGCCCTGTCACCCTTTGACGAGTGTGTGGATCAAAATCCTATTGTAAGGTCCATGGTGCTTAAACTGCTGCTCAAGTACAGGTGCAGTATGACAAGAATTTAGATGACTGTAGTATAAATGTAATAAAAAATATAAATAGTATAAAATGTAAAAAATAAAAATCTATATTTTTTTCTCTCAGCTTTGATGAGGTGAAAGAGTTCCTTGAACAGCACTTGAAGAATATACTACAGAGCAAAATCCTGGATGGTGCTGACAAAACAGAGCTATATAATTTATACATCAATTGCTTTGAGGTGAGATCATCAAGATCAGAAAGTGAATTTTTGGCCCGGAAAATAGATTTTATGCATTGGATACTTGATTTTGTAGTTGTTTTTCTATTTGCAGGATTCTGTGTCTGAGAAAAGGGAGTTGGACTCTGAAGCAGAGCATAGGATGCGTCTGCAGGAGGGTAGAGACTTCCTGCATTACTTCCTGCACACGGGCAGGGTGGCCTCAGAGGAGGTCTCCATAGAGACTCTGCAGCAGATCGCGAGACTGCGTGTGTACTTGGACATGGGTGCCCAGTTGCTCGCCACAGTATCAGGCAGTGGTTAGTTATTTGCATAGCTATTCTTTTTTGTAGGCTGGTCATTGTTCACTCATGTCTTTATGTACAAACCTTATAGAATTGTACTATTATGTATTTATTAGGAAACTTGGAGAAACACCAGGAGGAGTTCCTGGGCAACGTGATGGAGCTCTGTGAGAAAAGCAAGAATGACTGGTACAGAGTGTACCTGATCAGAAAAATCTGCAGTTCACAGGGAGTGGAGGTTCTACAGAACATGCAAAAGAAAACTGAGTTCCAGTGGCTTTTCCCACAGGAGATCTTACAAGAGGTAGAAGAACATAGATGCTCCATAAGCACATCATGTAGAGATTACTGAAACAGGAATTATGATTAATTTTTAGAAGTGATTACTATTGTTTTAGGCTTTTCAAATCTATGTATATATTAAATATTGTATGTTAAATTCCATAGTGAGTTATACAATCAATTATATTCACATTTTCCAAAGCAAGAAAGTATGCACAGTAATGTTTCGTTCAGGTTCAAACTATAATAAAGTATCCACTTTCGACAGCTTGCTTCAGCTTGTTTCAGTGAATTTCAAGAGAAATTACACCATGCTTTTGTTATTCTTAGTGATAATTGCAATTAATAGGGGTAAATACATCCAGGGATAATTCAACTATACACAATAATGTTGCTAAAAATGAATGAAAGTTAGTCATCAGTTGTTGCCAGGAATATCATTTGAATGCTAGTCGGTGACTATTGACTTTCATTCATTGTTAGCAACATTTGCATTATTGACTGAACTGTTCCTTTAATTGTCTGTTATACTGACTATCTTGTGTATTGCAGGAAGACACTGGGGGCCAGATGGACCAATACCTGGTATATGGTGGAGAATATAAAAGTGTACGTGATGCAGTTGCAAAGGCTGCAATAGAGGGCACAGTGCAGAGCTTGGATGAAGCTCTTGAGGTGTGTACCTTTTTGTTTTATTTTATGAATTTGGTTTAAAAATTGTGGATAAAGAGACTAGTAATGGACTTTCCACTCCCTTACCTTTAAAACCATTTTAATACATTGATACATCCCCTACCATTTTGTAGTTTAGTGCATTTCATGTCTTTTTTTTGATTCAGTGATTTTATTCTCCATACTATCATTTTTTTTCTAGAAGTGTACGTGCTCTCCAAGGAGGAAGGCGTGCTATGTTCTTCTCGCCCTTTTCCGAGAAGTTTCCATTCTCTTTCGAGCAACCAATCCAGTCCTCCATCCCAAACCAGAGGTAGGAGTGTTTGTAAATGTTTTCTTTTCATATACAAATGTATTACTCTTTTGCAAAACTTCCTACAAAAAACTACTTTCAGTTTTTTCAGTAAAAGAGAATTTCAGGAATCAACTGACCGACTCATTGTGATATTTGTTGTTTTAATTATCGTATCCTATTGAATTATCCTCTTCACCTATGTTATCTCACTTTCAATAACGTCATGCAGTTACTTGATTAATTTGATAAGGAAGTATATTTAACGTTTAAAAAAAAACCTTACGAATTTAAATCACTATAAATGATAGAAAGCTTAGAATTTGTCTCAGTGACAAAGACCTTGTCAGGACCAGGGTTTTCATTTTTTTCAGCAACTGCGCCCTCTTGAGGACTTCATCCATGGCTCGCAGTACTTGATCAACAGAGAGATGAAAGCGTTTGCTGAAGCTCTGGTGAACAACAGACTGGGTGATCTAAGTGTCCATGGCCGTCGCTCTAACACAGAACACACCCTGACAGAGCTGGTTGTCCACTTGAAGGCTGTGCTGCTGTGTGGATCTGAGCAAGTGCTGGCTCCCCTCATACAGCTCGGACTGGCCCCTAACACCATGCAGGTACATCCTGAGCCCTGATTTTTTGTCATATCACACAAAATTAATTTACATTTGTTTACAGTCATCTGTTGCTCTTTGTCGTATAGGCAGCCTTCATACCCACCATGCCTGAAGACATGTTGGCTGCAGCACAAAAGGCTCTTGGTCTCACTTGGTATAGTAAGTGAAGTCATAGATTGCTCTCTAATCATTTTTGTCATGTGAATTGATTTGAAATGATTTGAGCAACTGCATGTTCTTTTGAGTATTAGATTTAATTGATGGGTGTCACTGTGGAGATGTCTTTATAAGTATTGGATCGCTTTCTTTAAACTTTGTATTATTTATTTCTTACCCTCCTGTAGCCTGTCCCAATGGCCACCCTTGTGTTGTTGACAAGGTAAACCTCAACCATCATTTCTCCCTCGACTGTTTTTAAGATCTGTGCTCACGTTTAACGTATTTTTGCATAAACTAAATTAGCAAAACGACATGGCAGAAAATACACTGACATGCATTTTCTGTATATTTCCAGTAGACTTTTTTTTTTTTTTCAAAAATGCATTCCATACTCTTAAAAATAAATAGAATATATTTCCTATACACTGAAAACATTTTACAGTAGATTTAAAATGTAATATACACTTTTAAAATATATGTGAGAATTCCAAATGTAGAGACTTTGGGGATTCCACTGGTGTGGTTCATGGCTTGAAGTCATGTAGAGTGGTGTGAAATTCCACACTTATTGCTTTACAGTGGTGGTGATATGCATATATATATATATATATATATATATACATATATATATATATATATATTGCTATTTGCTTTAACATTTTTGG